>SWDC01000150.1:3054398-3424175 GCA_004919715.1 Linderniella brevidens | reverse complement strand
TGACCTTACAAATGACGCAATACATCAAACGGATTTTATTAAATTCATTCACTATGAATCCAATCCTTTCATGTATTTGTTTAATCATTCAAATGAACATTATTTAAATTCATTTGAATGAACCTAATTAGTCAAATGAATCTTACTTAATTCAATGAATGAACCTTATTCAATTCGTGTGAATCAAAGAAATCAAGCGAATCTATTTAGGTTAAATGAATCTCAATAATTCACATTCAACCTCATAAATAAATTCGATTTATTCTAACAAAAAGACGTAGATTTCTTGCTCGAAATTAAAGAATCGACCGATCAATTGTAATGAATGATTGTACACATAGGTAACAGTGGATTAGTGATCACAATTTGTTTGCATGTGTCGGGTCACTTGTCAGTCCTTAATTTACTGAGGATCGGTTTGGCAATTTTTTTCAGTTGCACGTCTATTTGATAATATAATGGTAGCTTATAAGAAGTTTATAGTAAGTCGAAGTATGACTATGACAGACAAAATTGTCTTGAATATCAGGGTTCTTGGGTTGCGACAATCATTCCCAAAATACAATTTCGAACTTTATTATTGTAACAACGTTAACAAAATTCTCGGTGAACTACTGAATACTCTAGACTTTCTTACTAATGGAAATGAGAAGGTGATATGCTATGTTACCGAATGCTAAGATGTGAATGATTAATTTCCCACTTCTGGGAGACCTTTATTTATAAATTTCAAAGCGTTGGAGGACCTTTCAGTGAATAATCACAACTTTGAAATCTGCCAAAGATGCAATTTTTTATCAAGAGCTCATTAATTTTACACGCGTGAATGTTAAGCACCTCAGAAAATTTTTTTTTTTCAAACAAAATTTTATTACAACTAAGCAAGTATAGGGGTTAAAGAGCCCACATGCACCCTTTGGCCAAGCAAATAATACTCTCAATAAGACTAAATAAAAAAGCCGAAAAAACAAGATTAAAAAAGAATAACTACTTTTTATCCGCATATATATGTGTTGCGAAGCAGATTTGTGAACTCCTAAATCTATCTCCTCGCTCGCTCGTGCTTTATCACTCATCGTGGCCTATCAGAGCCAGCAACATTTTCTCATAATCACCGGTGGTGTCCTTGATAATGGCTTGATCGAACGCCACGTTGTTCTTCGCATGGTACTCATCCATGACGGTTTTCATGTCAACCTCAGCCCTCGTGACGATAACTCTGGTAAGGTCTTCTTCCTCGGTGCCTCTTCTGTTGATTGCAGAGCGTACAACCTTTTCAAAGTACTTCTCCGGCGAGACAATGCATTTCACCGTGGCTCTTAGCATCGCTAGAAACTCGTCTGTAGTGTCGGCTTTCAGATCCTGTCCGCAAATTGAACGTCAGTCTCATTTTTGGGAATGGTTGGAAATAAACATATAAATTGAAACATGATATACTCCCTTCAATCTTCACATTTTAGGTGAATGACCATTTAATATTTTATCAGAGCTCAGACCCAAAAGTCATGGGTATTAATCATCACGACCACCCATTGAATGAAAACTTCACGTCTGAAGTTAGATAACAAAAAATATCATAGCCTAGATAAACTCTCTATTCAAGCTTAGTTTTTTAAATGCATTGGTTATTTAACCTATTTTTATAGTTCAAGCCCAGAGGTAATGAGTAAGAATCTTTACGACCACATGAAAATTTCACGTATAAGGTTAGATAAGAAAGACATCAGTCTAGGTGTGGGGGCATATAAAAAAATTTAATATAAAAATCTAAAGTATGATAATCTCCCTTCAAGCGTAAACTTTTAGGTGAAGTAACAAAAACATAAACCTGTTGGAGTAAATTTTTCGTTGTTGTATTTACGAACCTTGTTGATATCATTGCCGAATTCAATCTTGTAATGATCCAGTGTTGCACATACTTGGGCTTTACTCCTAGTGGACAAAACCCTAATGACATCATCGCAATTGTATTCCTGCGCGGAGATTTTCTCGTGTAGTAGTTTGGCTTCGGATTTCGCTAGAGCCAAGTCTACATCTTCCCCGCCGTATCGATATGTACTCACTAGGGGCAGCAAAAGCTGAAAAAAAAAAAAGTTTTCAAACGATTAAAAAAACCAAAGAATCAAAGGAAACAAATATTTCTTTTTTTTTCCCTAGATATCCCCATCGGGCTAGCCCCTGAATACCGGTGTGAGCCTGTGCCACACAGACCTGATGGAGGCTTAATTGCGCCTTACACTCCAGAGGTGAGACTAATCTCTGGGCCAGATGAATACGTCCAAAACCCATCTAACAATGATAGTCATAGAGCATAAAGCTCATGTGGATTAGTCAAGGAAATTGTGGGAGGGAGAATTCGATCGTACGACCTAACTCACAAAGAAAACAAATTTCTCATTCCTTCTTTTAATGTTTTTGCTTTATTTTTACCTTTCGGAAGTCACCGGACGTGTGGCACGCAACATCCTCCTCGATCGAACTCTTGTAACGAGCATGATAAGCATCCTTTGCATGAAGAAGTTCCTCGGTATTCCTTGCGCATGCTATCTCCACGAGAACGTGATTGCTCGAGCTCCACTGCTCAACGGCCTTGTTAGCGAGTTGTGCATCGCGGTCCGGAGGATCCAACATCCATAGCATTATAGTTTTCTATATGTTTGTCATTAAAATGCGTATCTATCAGATCAAGACAGACAATAGCAGGGACGGACCCAGGATTCCAAGACTGTCATGCTCTATATTAACCATTTTCACATATTGGCTGTATACCAACCAAATTTTAAGCCTAACAATACAATTTTAAGAATTTTCAAAAGGTCCAAAACAAAAAGAAAGGCAGATTATTGAACAAATAGAATGATAGGGGTCCGTCCCTTACAATGGAGACTACGTGCAGAAACATAAATAATCAAAAGGACCTCGAAGTCGTTTGTGAGTTCTTTGTCCAATGCCTTGAGGAGATCTTCCCCGTACGTCTCCGCGTAGACTTGTCGAATGACCCTCCTCTGGGGGGCATATCTATGGCCCAAAATCGATATGATCAACCCTTCATTGGTACCCCAACCTAGCAAAGCAATAATCACATTCAATAAAAGCTTTGATTTGATGATGAAAAGTTAATAAATAATAATAATCCAATGAATGGCTTGAAAAGAAAGTAAGGGAACCTGAGAATGCGTTGTGGAGTTGTTCACAGTCTTCTGCCACAGAGGGCACTTGTGCTGGAACATTAAGAGTGGACATTTCGTCTTTTTTTATTTATGTGTCGCTTGGTTGGTTAGTTTTTAGTTAGTTGTATAGTTCAACTCAAAATATCTCCTTTCTCTGCTGCTCTCTTTAATTAGGCAAACAAAGCTATTTTAAAGGTACCACGAAAATTTGACTGGTCTTCTCGAAAACCAAGCGAAGCAACAAAATCTCTCCGCCACCAACATATACTGTCATTTATTGATCACTATGTATGCTATGCACATGTAATTGTAAACGGAAATCAGGACTCGTAATATTTCTCCATTGCCTCAAATGTGGTCGTTATTTTCTATTTCCCGATAGAGAGGGGAAGCTGAGGAGTATACCCGTAAATTGATCAGGATAATAATCAAATATTTATTTTTGATGAAATCATCACAAAATTGCGAGCGTGATAAATAATAATGAATCCACGTTTAATAAAGAGTAACAAATCAAATGTAACATTTATGATGTGCATTTTACTAGTGTTAATAATGTGGCAACCGTGTGTTTCCTTCAATTAAATGATGCTAACGGTGCAAACAAATCAAATCGAGTATCATATTTTACTTGTCTTCGGTTATATATATATATATATATATATTTAAACTAATTTTGAATTTCCCAAAAAAAAAATAATATTGAATTATTTATAAATATATATTATACTAATCGAATATGCTAATTTTTGTACTAGTATTCAAATATTATCCAACTCAAAATTATTTTTATTTGAATACAATATTCAAATATTTCGAATTCAAACTGAATCTCGAATCGAACAAACAAAGTTGGATTCATTTACAATCTTAATTGCATGCCAACTCCCAAAGTCAAGTACGTTTTTCCATCACTATAATTTCTTAAAAATGCTTATTATGATGGTTAGACACTTGGCATTGGCAATGGGGTGGATTCCCAATGTTCTCCAATACACAGTTACTATCGATACACAAATATATTCGTCCTTTATTCTTAAAGTCAAATAAAAATCACACACTCAGATGTATGAGGATGAATTTTTCCACAGGGTAGTAGAGATCCCACGGGGTCGGGAACGGGAAAAAATTTCCCCCCGCCCCGTCCCATTGCAAAGCCCAATTGTAACTAAAATATGCATCACAGTCGGAATTAATTTGCCAAAATTGGCCTGAAACATTGGAATCTAATAATATTTGCTTCACTGGCAAGGAGGGGTAAACAAAAACAAGTCAGTCAAATAATAGGCACCACTCCTAGACATAGATAGTACCTTAAATCAAATACAAAAACATCGAGAAAAAAAAAACAAAAAGATGTATGTAAATAAGAAGCTTTTTTCTCACCCTGAATCAAGCAGGTAGGTCCATGAATGAATCCAACAGCAACCAATCAACTCATCAAAAAGTATCAGCATCAATTTCAACGACAGCAGCAAACGATCACTTCACAGCTACAGATGCAGCAATGTTCTTCACAAACACAACTTAAACATAGCCCTTAAGTCACCAAATAGACCAAAAATCATCCAATCCTTCTCAAAATGAGGAGCAAATGCAAATATTGCTGGATGTGTGGGTTTCAAAAGCCTACAAAAATCTTATATCTCAACAGCCGGCAACCTCAAGTGATCACATAAATCCCAAAACTATAGGGGGAATAGAAAACAAATGATATTTCATCAAATATAATGTATAACCTTACCGATCATGGAATAAACGAAAAGCATCAACAGCAGGAGGCCAGCTACTGCAACCCATATAAGATCGATTCACGAACATAAATAACCACCAAACAAAAAGCAGCATCAACAGCTACTGCATCATCAACAAACAGCAACAATAAGCTGCTGCATGCATCATCTTGCCAATCAGCAACTACTCCTCCCGTACAAAAACTATAGGGCAAGGCAAGCAAAGAGAGCATATTATCAACCTTGATAATATCGTTACTGCCATATTTAAAAAAAAAAAAAAAACACTTCAAGAAAGAAAAAAACATCAGAACACGTAAGAGTTCTAATAGGTCCCAAATCACCTCAAACACATAGCATAAGCAACGATAACATAAAAAAAAAAACACAGGTTCAAGTTCAACCTTAAAACAGTCTCAGAGACATCACTGTAATCACCAGTACACATCCGTCATAGAGCACAGACCAAGTATTAAACAGGGAAAATGCTTGAAGAAGAGCATCCATCGAAACTTTCACCAATCATCTCTATTCCTGTAGAAAATATCAATAATTAGACTCTGAACAAAAAAAAAAACATCAAAGTAAATAACTTAGGGGGCCGAACTTACATCTGCCTCCGAACGGGGAGAAGGACTTCGAGAAACAGCACGCCGTCCACGGGGAGAAACACTCTTGGGAGTGAGTGATCGAGCGTTCCTATCACGAAGATCTGGACTTTCACTCCTACGAGGGCTTTTCAGTGGAGATGGGCTCCTCCTCCGTGAACTAGGGCTTCTTCGAGCAGGGGAAGCACTATATAGATTTAAAACATACCAACAATCAACCAAAAGACCATAGATTTCAATCATGGAATAGAAAATTAATCACCATAATATGTTGGAAGCTATTGGTTATACGAAGCTAAGAACGTGTGCCGGTTATGTCTATATTTGTAGGTAACAAATTAGTGCAGCACATTTTTACTTGTATAATAAGAGACCGTTAAATTCCAAAAATAAGTATATAAAAGAATCAATTTTGATGATGTATGAATATGGCAGGCACTGGAGATTAATAAACAATTGAGATTTAAGGTTTGATACATAACACAGAGAAGATTACAAAATTTAATTGTACCATATACAGATCCTAACAAACACGATTTTAGATAAAGATGTATATAAAATTATCGATTACATATTAATGTGCCAGGCACAACTAAACTTAATAACCAACTGATTAACTTCACATAACACAAAAGATGACAATATTTGACAAGGAGAACATTTTCTTCACGTAAAAAGAGTAACTTCTAATAATTTCTAACAACATAATAGAAAAACGGAGATTGAGGATTCATTTGGATTCAAAGGAAACTCCACAACCCTAAACAAAGCTTAGAAAAACTATGAATTATTGCATAAAGATGGGTGATTCCATAAATCCTGAAGTTTTCTCCCCAAAGATTCATCGAACTGAACCAAATCCAAACACAAGGAATGATCTGAGCTGATCAAAATCTAAGTCATGTTAAACCATACCTTCCATATGAGCGGCTTCTGCTACGTTTATCATCATTGTATTTTCCTCTGTCACGATCTCTGCGATAACCAGGGCTTCCACTGCGGCTTCTGCTAGGACTCCTGCTCCTGCTACGGTGACGATAATCCCTGTCCCTGTCACGAGGGCGTTCACGTTCGTATCTTCCTCTGCTTCTGTCACGGCTCCTCCTGTAATCTTTGTCTCTGTAGTCATCCCTGTACCTGAATATATTAATTTAAAATAAGAGATCCAAAAGATACCCAATCTCACTCGCACACACTAACTTCAGCATAATCAGAACATTAAGAAGCTGAACTGTAATTGTTTCTTCTACATCACAGCATATTCACGTGCTTCAAAGCAGTGAACTCAGAAGGAGCTGTGTTTGTGCCATCATTGAAAAACACAAAACAAGTCTCATGGTAACATGTAAATTAACGAATATATCTCGTAATTGATTGGAATGAAAATCCACGTTGTCAATTTCTGTGGCCCAATTTAGTTAATTTTGATATAAAAACTGAGTACAATATTTAAGTTAGTCGGTCACCTTGGCCGAGGACTGCGGCTTCTAGACCTCCCCCCTCTGGATCGCGAAACAGGTTCCTCAACTCTTCCTTTGTGACTGCAACAAAAGAAACGTTGAATTCTTAGATTGCTACCACAAGGAATCAAATACAAATCAGCAGCTTATATGTTCATTGAGACCACATTTAAGAGAATTAGCTTCCATATATGTCGTGACAATACAAACAACGAGGATCCAGAGTGAAAGAAATAAATCAGGCAGTGAATCAATTACATTCTCTCAGCATTGGGGCCATATTTAGCAAACTGAACCATTATTTCTCTTCCATCAACCATTCTTCCTGCATGGTAAGGAACTCCCCATCATTGTGACGAACAGTTGTAATGCAATAAAACCTAACATACTCCACAATATTCATTCTTCTAAAAAGTAAAATCGAACCATCTAGCTTTTCAACAGCTTTTTGTGCTTCGTCTTGATACTTATAGCGCACAAAGGCAAATCCCCTCGAGTCCCCAGTCCTACGTCAATCAAAACACATGAAGCACAAAAGTTAGATAAAAGAAAAAAATACCAGCAGGGATAATTAAACAACCAATTTGTCGAAACCAAATTGCGAGAGAGGTATTACACAAACCCGATTCAAACAAACATACAGTCAATCACACACAGTCAAAAATTAAGAGAGGTGAAATAGATTCGCATCTAAAAAAGAAAAAACCACCACAAGCATAAAACTATCAAAAGCAATAATTAGACCAACTCCTACCAGATTCGAAACTCACTGTATTAGCTACATTATTTGCCACCGTAGGCGAGATAAAAAAAAAAAAAACATTCTTTTGTTGGTTGAAAGGGGGTAGGATAGGAACACGTGAACATGGAGAGGATTAGCATACAAGTATACAAAAACGGTGCTAATTGATACTTTTGGTTGAAGATATTAAAAAATTATACCTTCGATCCCTGGGGATGAAGACATCAACAACTTTACCATACTTATCGAATAGAGGGAACAAGTCATCGGCCGTCGTACCTGAGAAGTGACATTAATAGATAAAGCTTGAAAACGAAACCCTAAAACAAATAGAACTAATAACCAAATAAAAAAGTGTCGATTAGGATTAGAAAGAATAAAAGCAGAGAAGAGATAAATACGAAAGGTTATGTTGAGGACGAGGAGAGAGAACGTGTCTTTGATGTCGGGCGGCCCTGTTCTTCCAAAGTGCGACATATCCGTCGTCTTTGTTCTGATAACTGCGGCGGCGGCAGGGAGAGACCGAGCGAGCGCGAGTAAATTAATCGCAGATTTAGGGCTTGGAACTGCTAAATAGGTAGGCAGTCGTAGCACCAAGTCTTCACTGATGTGACGATTTTACCCTTGCATTGCACATTATAAACGTATTAGTAACCGATGCACGCAGTCAATGCCTGTGCTACAGAAATTGAATTAAATAGCCCCTCACTTATAGGTCTATATCAGTTTTAGTCCCTAAAAAACACATCTCATCAATATAGGTCCTTCAGTTTTTAGTCGTTAATCAGTTTTAGTCCTTTCCGTCAACTTTGACCGAGTTGACCGTCAAAACTAATGGAATTGATCGTTAGTGGATTTAAATATTCAAAAATAAAACAAAAATTGCTTGAATATTAATAAAAATAAAAAGGAACTATTTTTAAAAATTAAAAATATTATTAAAAAATGTAATTAAAATTTAGAAAATTTTAAAATATAATTCAAATGAAAATAATACGAAATTAAAAATAAAAATTTAATTAAAACAAAATTAAAATTGAAAATAAATAAAAATATAATTACAAAAAAAAGAATTAAAATTAAAAATTAAAGACATTCAGCTTCTTCCACGATCATCCTCTCTCTCCGAAAAAAATTCTCCAAGCCATCTGCTCTGCGAAGTGATCAAGAACACCATTTCGTCATTGTTACCCTTCTCCAAGCATGTCATCGTCACGGTCATCTCACGAACACTTTCACAGGTTTCTCTATCACGGCCGACAATGATTGCTCTAATTCGTCAGCAGCTTCGTGAAGTTCTGATACCGATATCGGAGAAGGCGGAGGAGGAGCCGTTGATTTTTCTGCCCAAG
Source organism: Linderniella brevidens (assembly GCA_004919715.1). Classification (NCBI taxonomy): domain Eukaryota; kingdom Viridiplantae; phylum Streptophyta; class Magnoliopsida; order Lamiales; family Linderniaceae; genus Linderniella; species Linderniella brevidens. The sequence continues at coordinate 3,415,110 of SWDC01000150.1, read as the reverse complement.
AAAGGAAGCAGGGTCAGAGACACGTCCAAGAAAAGAGCCGTTGATCACTCCGCAGAGGAGAGGACTGTTGAGAAAATGTTTTGGGGAGAGAGGATCGATCGTGGAAGAAACTATTTTCTAATTTTAGTTTATTTTAATTTTTAATTTAATTCTATTTTTTATTTTTAAAATTCTAATTTCGTTATTTAATTATATTTTTAATTTATTTAATTTTAATTTCATTTTTCATTTTTATTTTAATATTTAAGCAATTTTAATTTTTTTAAAAAATATTTAAAGTCACTAACGGTCAATTCCGTTAGTTTTGGCGGTCAACTCGGCCAAAATTGACGGAAATGACTAAAATTGATTAACGGCTAAAAAGTGAGGGACCTATATTGATGAGGTGTGTTTTCGAAGGACTAAAACCGATATAGGCTTATAACTTAGGGATCGAATTAGTAATTATCCCAATCTAAAACTAAGAATAATATTTCTTTTCCAAAATCGATAAATTTTATTTCAGAACAAAAATTGTTATAATTATTTTTTGATCGTCATACAATAAAATGGTTCTGAGCAAATCGTTCCCTTACAATAAGTAACAATAGCTTAGAATGAAAATTATCAGTATAATCATGAAAAAATGATTTAATAATCAGAGATTTGACAATGGCATGTTACCACCGGATTCTTGATGAAGTCGTGGGAGCAGTGGTTGAATAAAACTGTGTATGCTCCTTAAATAGGTAGGGTTATATGCACGCATCCAATAGCTGTATGATCCAGCCTTATTACGATTCTCCTCGTTGAACCTTGTTGAATGCGTTGGACAATGAAAATATAGTTATGTCAGTATATATTTTAGGAAAACCAGTATCAATCGAGATTTATTTATTTTTATTCGGTATGATCAGTTATTCTACCGTGGCATATTCGACACGAAATAACTGAATATCCTGTTAACGAAGATGACTAAATGATTCATGTCTGCTTTATTGTATGTTGTAATTGCATATGATCATTATTCAACCTGTAATAATCCGTTGATACGTGTACCGACGAATGTTTTCTATGAGGAAAGAGAGTTTACGTTCATGATTGTTTATATTGCGCTCATATAGTGTTTGAACTTTGAAGTGCATTGTTATTCATGATGACCTATACGGAAGAGTTTTTTTACAACTCCTCCAGTAGTGCAAGAGCTTCTAGAATGAAATGGAATATAATGTATATAACAACTTGGTTATGTTGGAAAGTAGGACTTATATAGGAAAGAGAGGAATTTGATATCGAAGAAAAGTATTTAGTGGAAGAGGCTTTATATTACAAAACACTTATTACAATGTTTACATGATTTTTTGCTTAGTGCCTGCATGATACAAATGGTAAGGACATCACCCCTATTTATACCACTTCCACATCCTTAATGTGTGACTAATATTTAGCCAACACACATAATCTAGAACCCTCCTAATAAAAATCTAGTTCCATAAAGTTATACACAATTCTATAGAAATATCTAGATTATCATAAAGTTTCTAGATAATTGGCTAATAAATCTTCCAAGCCTAAATGCCAATTCAAGCTCATATCTTAATTCTCAAAGCTCAAATCAAATTTATATTTTCAACACCCTCCCTTAAACTTGATTTGGCATTCCGAGCAGACCTCAAATTAGAATGAAGTCTTCCTTCTTGAGTGGCTTCAAGAAAATGTCGGCTACTTGATCTTTTGACTTCACATATTCCAACTTCACTTCCTTCCTTTAAATAGACTCTCTGATCATGGAGGATTGGATTCTTTGTTGGTGTTATTGCTGACTAGTTATCCCCGAGAGTGTTGGGTAGCTCATCTTGTTGTATTTACATCTCCTTAATGAAATTTCTCTCACGAAGACACTTGTCAATTTGTCAGTTCCAAGCTATTGGCTCTTTCTTCAGTCTATCGAGCGGGTTCTTCATATTTAGAATCTCAGCATTTTCTCTCACCACTTCATATTCTGGCAGTTGCTCTATGTATGTATTCTTTTCAAGAACTCCATTTAGAAAGGCTGGCTTGGCATCCCTTTGATGTACCCTCCAATTATTCTCGTGGTTGTTTGCTCTTTGATTGTAGTACTCAGACAACAATTTTGTGCTATGATTTTCAGCTTCTTCTATAGCATTATTCTTTGCTTTGCAGACGTCTTCATGCCCCTCTCGAAGTGTCGTTAGCTCTATTGTGTTATTTTTCTCAATTGCCTTAATTTTCTCGTCCATGGGGTATTTCCAATTCACATCTGTCACAATTTCTTGGAAGCTCATATGCTCACTATCCGCAAAGAGAAAGAGAGTTAGAACGTCTTGATTTTCTATTACCTTGTAAATTCCTTGTGGGGCTCTCTCACTTGAGTTTTTGTCTTTTGCAGATCTCGCATGGGTAGTATTGAGCTCTTCTCTTGCTCGCTCTATTGTTGGTTGCTCCATGCTATTTTCTTCAAAGTATGGAGTACTCGTCTCCAATTCTTTTTTGTCATCGAGTATCGCATCTCGACTGTAAATGCTAGTGGTACCCTTTACCGCGATCTTGGGCTCATCAAAAGTAATTGTGTCATTCACCGACCCATTAAACTCATTCAACATGCTACTTTTTTTACCCATATGATTGCTTGCGTCGTTGTCTTGATACCATTTGCTTTCGTCTCTATCATTATCCTTATGTGCTAGCAATAAAATACCTTCTTGACTTTTTATCTTCAAAGTAGTTAGCCTCTCTTCAACTTTATTGTTTAGGAGCTCGACACTCGGAAGCATTTGTCCAACCTTTTTGCAATTTTAACACTTAATATGTGATTTATCGTACCTGGATCGTGAGTTGCCTCGGTTATTGTTGGCATCATCGTCGGGCCTCCAGCCTCGTCGGTATCTAGGTCCACGACCTCTTCATTGTTCTCCTCTCTGACCTTGTCCACGACCCCGTCCTTGATAACCTCATTACCTTTGTCTTTAGCTGAATTGTAGCTTAAATAATTGTTCTACGATCCCTTCCTTCTTTCTTTTTCTCTTCTTCATGGGCTTGTAATGAGCCTAATAGTTCCTCCATTGTCTTTTTATCTAGATCATTAGTTTCTTCTATGATGGCTATGATATGCTGGAATTTCGGATCTCAAGAGCAAAGAATTTTCTCCATGATTCTAACATCGTCAATTTTCTCGTCATTTCTCTTTAGTTGATTAGTAATTGCTGATACTCTAGAGAAGTAATCCGATATAACTCCATCATGTGTCATATGCAATGCTTCGAAACTCGACTCTTAAAGTTTGAAGACGTAGCTTCTTTACCGAATCCGCTCCCTTTTACGAAGTTTGAAGCTTCGCTCATGCTTCTTTTCGAAAGCATCATCATCTAATCCTAGATATATTAGGTAGAAAGCTTTCTTGTCTCTCTTTCTTAAATCTTTCAAACTATCCTTTTGAGTTAAAAATAGAGCTTCTTCCTTCTCCGGTTCGTCGTAGCTTTTCTCCACGATCTCCTAGGCGTCTTGTGATCCAAGAAGGGCATTCATCCTAATATTTCCACTGTCGTAGTTATTCTTGTTGAGTATTGGAACTTGGAAGGGAACAATGCCGTTCGCCATTGCTCGAGGATCTTCTTGCTCTGATACCACTTTGTTGGAAAGTATGTTTAGGAATGAAGCAACTTGATATCGAACAAAAGCATATAGAGGACGAGACTTTATATTACAGCACACTTGTAACAATGCTTACTTGATTTTTCGCTTCGTACTTTTTTGATACAAATGGTAAGGACCTCACCCCTATTTATACTACTTCCACCTCCTTAATGGGTGGCTAATATTTAGCCGACACACACATAATCTAGAACTCTCCTAATAAAAATCTAGTTCCATAAAGTTCTACATGTTCTATAGAAATATCTCGATTATCCTAAAGTTTCTAGATATTGGGTTAATAATTCTCCCAAGCCCAAATGATAACTCAAGCCCATATCTTAATTATCAAAGTTCAAATCAAGTTTATATTTTCAACATGTTACAGATAAGTTTTATAATCCACTTTGTTTAACGAAAGTAAAAGCACACAAAAGAATAAAAATAAATAAATAGGTTTCCATGTTAAAGAAGGAACAAAAATCATTAATAGGTATCGAAGAAACGAATTGCTCAGTTGAGTCTTAGACCATCATGTAATTTATTTTTCACTCATATTTACAGTGATTAAAACAGATCCATTGTACAATGAATTAAAGAATATATGTACATATATGTATGATCCAACAAATGGCGAAGTTTTTGTCTTCTTGCTTAGCAATTGCAAACGATATTTTCTATATTTGCAGACAAAAATGTGCTAAGTTTGTGCAGTTTTGGAAGGTTCTCATGAAGCAAATGGATTGTAGTGGGTGATTGTTAACGTAGTGGTAATTTTTTATTATTATAATTTTTAATTCAATTTTATAGTTAAAATATTTCAAACCAAGTTCAATGGAAATTGAAGCTATGTTATTGAAGTTGGCAATTTATATCGATGCTTGAGGCTTTATAAAATAGAAAAGATAAACCAAGGATGTAATGTCTTTATGATTTGTGGGGTTGATCTTGAGTAAGTGTTAATAATGGCTCTAAAATTAAATAAGGAAAAAGGTATAGAATTTCGCCAAATTCGCATTAACACATCATTTTTAACTTTTGTAGATATTTTCCATGAAGCCAATGAGGCCTTGGTCTAGTGGTCAAGGAGGAGGTCTTAAGGACTTGTGGTTAAAGGATGTCGTAGGATCGAATTCTCCCTCTCACAATTCATTCTCACAATTCATTGAGTAGTCTCCATGGGCTTTATGGCCCATGACTATCGTTGTCAGGTGGGTTTGGGACGTATCCATTTGTCCATTTGGCCCGGGAATTAGTCTCACATCTGTAAGTGTGTGGCGCAATTAAGCCTCCGCCAGGTCTATGTGGCGCAAGTCCACGCCGATATTTCGGGGCTAGCCCATAGCCAGATTGAGTGGGGATACATCGGGACAGTAAAAAAAAGATTTTCCATGAAAAACAATCAAACCTATACTAATCTTTGCTCATTCTGCTAACGCCACATCAATGTAGTAAACTTGTTCATCCCCTCTCTCTCTCTCTCACGAAATATCATGACGTGCTGTATGTGAGTGTGCGCCGGCATGCAATGACGTCGGAGAAATCGTCGCCGTCTTCGTCCTTTCCAAGTGCTTCCGCCCGACGACGTCTCTAGACCACTGTATCCGCTTCTATTAGGCACGTAGATATATTATTATATTCTATATATGGTGTAGTTTGTATGTAGATAATGGTATATATTTTTCCTATATACTTAGATTATGTAAACGATTAGGAAATCAAGCAATTAGTGGGTATGGTTTTTATATAGCATGTATAGATAAAAACATGTAATCGATCGACCAAGACAAGAAGTAAAGAAATTCTTTCTTCAAAATTTGTTATGGTATTAGAGTCATGTCGAGTTTACAGAAACCAATGTACCAAAGAAATTGAGTTCGACATACAATTATGGTCGAATGACAACCCGTGTAACTTGATTACCCATTTGCAATTGAATAAGACGAATTACGAAGAATGATCGCGGGCGATGCGAACTGCTTTACGAGCAAATAGGAAGCCCGGTTTTATTGACGGCGCAGAGCCATAGCCGGAAGATGAGACGCATTAAGAAGAATGCTGGACTCATTAAATCCATGTTGGCATCATGTATACTCAATACGATCGAACCGTCGCAGTAAAAACAATGGCGCATATGGAGTTGGCGAAGGATTTTTGGAATGATCTCCGAGAGAGATTTTCCATAAGCGACAGACATGGGTGCAACAGATCAAGACGGAGATACCAGTTTGCAAACAACTATAATGAGGATCGCCTATTTGCTTTCGCCATATAGTCGAACCCTAACGTTTACAAAAAGGCCTAATCGATATTAGATATCGCCCTAAACGATCTACCAACATCACATCAACACAGACATATCGAAATGCAATTCAACGTAGACATATTGAGTCGAAAAAATGCATTCATAAACGATAAATAACGAGATACATGTGTTCTTTAGTAATTCACGCCCTAACTACGACTCTAACTGGCATTCATCTCGTCCCAAACACAGACAAAAGGGGATTAGCTACTCATGCTAAAGGAAGAAACAAAGACGATGAATACATAAATTCTTCCATATCTAAAGATCTCAGATTGATCCCTTGTACTTCGTTCAGCTTTTCGGTGGAATAAGCGTTAAATACATGATTTTTAGAGTTCTTGGGTCTCCTTTTTGGTCCTTGGATTTTGTTCTAAATGACTTTTGGAAGAATAGATTCGAATTTAGGCTAAATACATGCTTTATATAGGAATTCGACTGGTTGTAGACCGAGCCTCTCACGGTTGTGAGGCGTGCAGGTCTTCAAGATGTCTCAAGCTCACGACTGTGAGATTTTTGCATTACACCCAGTGACGAACGCAAGATATTATGGTCGGAGGGGCTAAAAAATAATACATCACATGGAAAAATTCTTATAAATTTTATGTTTCAAAAAGTTGTAACGAATAATAGATATTTTCATATAAAAAATATTAAATAAAGATATTTAATTGCATGAGTTCCTACATGTGGTGACTTCTCGTAAAAAGGAAGAAGATGCAATCAATATGTCAACGGAGGTTTTAAATTGATTTCAAGTATAAGATAAAAGTTTTTTTTTTTTCAAAATAAGAACACATCAGATGGATGGAGTTTTCCTTTATCCTGTTTTAATTTTTATATTAAACATTTCTACCGGGTTGTTTTGTTTTTCGAATATTAGTGGGCTTCTGCAAATATGAAATCAAACCCTACTTAATTTAATAAATTACTTTTTTGGGCCAAATTGAGCTTTTTAATAAAAATTAAAAAATAACCCATCTAATCACGTCGTCTTCTTCCTTCTAGATCGACGAATTGCAGAAAACCTAAAACACCATTGCAATACCAATGAAGCTAGGGGGCTCAAATTGAAATCCTCCATGGCGAAATCCGGAAGCTCGGGGGGTCAATTGACCCCCCAAGCCCCCCTCTGCGTCCGTCACTTATTACACTGTGAGATTTTATGCTCTTTGTTCACATATTGAACTCTCTTGCTCTAAACCATGAAATTATGTACTCCACATGTTCATAGGCGTGAACTTCTTGCTTCAAACCGTGAAATTCACTGCTCCACAAGTTCACATACGTAAACATCCATGCTTCAAACCGTAAAATTCTCTTCCTGCGATGCTTATGAATCTTGCCGCGTTTCATGGGCGTGGACATGAGTGTTGACTCTTGCTCGATTTCGCTCGTTTTTACTCGGTTTTCGTCCGTTTTCGCTCGCTTTACCCTAAATGTCGTCTTGTGTATCTTCAACATCAAACTAAGTGTAACACCACGAATAAATGCACAAGACAACTTAAATAAACTCATATGACATAGGTATAACTAAGTGAAACGTATGAAAATTACATTTTGCAGATAAGGAAAAAACTAAACGAATATATTCAAATATATCTATCCTATTTTCGAGAGGTTTGCAAAGCATGCCCTTCTCAAGATAATTTACTTAAGGAAGATAAATATTCAATCTATATACGATAGAATGAAAGAGTAAGAAAAAAATTTACATCGAGTTGTTGAGAAAAAGGAAAGAGATTTAGAAAATCTTCTTCCTAAAATTCTCCTTTCGTCCACTTAATATATCCTTTACTCGAGGAATATTCATGGGCCTGTCATTTTTAATGATAATTTTGCCCTTTATATTATTTCTTTATTACAATTATAGACATTTAAATTAAATTTCATCTTTACCCTTTATATTATTTCTTTATTACAATTATAGACATTTAAATTAAATTTCCTCTTTACCCTTTATATTTTTCTTTATTACATTTATAATGAGCATTTAAAATTAAAAATTGAAATTTCTTCTAAAATCAAATATAATTTGAATGTGCTTAAAATATTATTAATATGTAAAGTAGCACGAGTTTATATGTGCCTCTAAAATAGATGGTAACTTCATATATGCTACATACATTGTCAATTTTGTCTTGTTGGGACGTAAATTGTGGACCAACCCCTCGGAGATCACGTTCCTTGCGCCTTTAGGCATTCTGCTTGGTTTGGAGGCAGAATGGTAAAGAAACCGTGGTCAAGATGGTTGCGCTATAACGATTTAGGACCGATTGTTCTTATTCCGATTCAAATCGCTTTTATCTAGAGAAATTCATGCTTTTTCTTCTTTTCTTTTTTTAAAAACGTTATAGATATCAAATAGTTATATTTCAAATGGTCGAGAAATTGTCTGATCTTTTGAAATGAACGGTTGCCGAGATCTTCACCGTTCATTTCAAACTAATAATACTGACAATTTACAGTTTGAACAATCGCCGGTTCCTCTAGCGTGGTCCTAAACAGTCCGCAACGGCCCCTTGTTCGTCCCAATCCCACCAAATCCTCCAAAAGAATCGAAGCGAAAACTAATACCCTCGCTGGGTTATTTTACTATCAGTTATCGCTCCGAATACGCAAACAAAAAAGCCATAACCCCACCACGAAACAACCATCCATCTTCGTGGTATGAACAACAAAGAGTAAGGTTGAAAACAATATATATCTTGTCTTGTCCCTCCATTAATTAGTATCAAATACAAAAAATAAAATTACGGAACAGCGATTCCAGAAGACTACCTCGGTTACATTTTTTATGTCCACGTGGCTGCTTCCTATTGGGAATCGGTCCAAGGGACGGGACGGTGTGTGTGTGTATTCAATGAGGATTTGGAAGATTGACGACGGCATCTCCAACAAAGGTTTCTTCTGGGCCATGGCTGCAATTTTCATGCACAAGCAAATAATTGAGAGTTTCAGTCAGGGATAACAACCATTTTGGTCCCCAATGTTTGCCTTATGAACCAATTTAGTCCCCGATGTTTCAATTGGAACAATTTAGACCCCATGTTTTGAAAAATGAACCAATTTGGTTCCAATTTGACAGAAACCGTCAATTTAGACGGAAAATCATTAACTGTGAGACACGTGGCACGCTGTGATGATGCCACATGTTGATTTTCTTTAAAATTAACGGTTTCCGTCAAGTTGGGACCAAATCGGTTCGCTTCCGAAACATGAGGGACTAAATTGGTCCAATTGAAATATCGGGGACTAAAATGGGTTTTATCCCGTTTCTGTCCACATATATGCATTAAATAGACAAACAAGAGAGAGAAAGATAAACCTCAGGTAGCTCAAAGCGGACATCCTGTATAAGCATGTGAAAACCAAAACGTGCAGCCCAATGGTGTAGAAAAACGCAAACGTTCGAGCATACCTTCACCAAAACCAAAATACAAAACAAAAAACATAAGTTAAAGTGGACGCCAGAAGAAAATCCTAATGCATATAACAGGAAGAATCTCTGTGGCTTTTCAAAACAAGCACAAAGTTTTGACTTCTTTATTCTATTGATATATATATATATGGAAAAATTATGGAGTTCAAGTTTTCGATATATAAGGATTCTTCAGAGTCGGTCTAAAGTTTTAAAAATCCTCTTACTCCCAAAAGCCAGCAACCAAGCTCAAAAAACAAAATAACATAAACAGATCACCTGTCTTCTAAAACTAGAGCTAGCAATACTTCTGTTATTTGTATTGGTACTTCAACCATAAATTAAACAAAGGCAATGTACGGCAAAGTAAAGTCTTTACAGCTTATGAAAGGATCTCTGCAATGAAGAGACATGCTATGGCACAGCAGATCGTATGGCAACTGACAGACAATGCTACACTATAAAAGCAGAGGCAGCGACTAGGAGGAAACATACTTGTTGCCCAGGAGAAAAGTCCCGCTGCGAAGCGTAATTTTATCCCTTAACCCGAGCTCCTTGTACCTTTGATCTCTTTCCTATGAACATCACAGAAAAATGTTAAAATGGAGTCACTTTACGCTCTGCTACTCAGGCTATGTTTGGATCGAGGAATGTGGTGAGGAAAAGAAAACTTAGGAGAAAATGGTTTTCACTAGCTTTTCTTTCCTTTTCATTACAGAAATTGATTTCCATGGTTTTAGTTTTAACTTTTCTTTTCTTTTCTTCTCCCCATCTATTTCCTAATAAACCAAACACAAAAATTAATTTTCCTTTTCCATTTCCTTTTTCCTATCCTCACCACTTTCCTTAAAACCAAACAGCCTCAAAGTCCGTAAGGAGCAGCATACTGGGTTGAACAGAATACAGTCCAAAAGAGAGAAAAACTCAAAATTGTAGGCTTATATTTCAACACAATTCCACAGTCCCTAAGAATCTTCTCATGCCTAACGTTCGGAAGTTACTACGATATCCAAATTATTCAATTAACCAGAAATCAAATTCAAAAGATAATTCAGTTGTGAAAAATAGTGGAAAGAAAAAATGACACTAACCTTTTTAGAAAATGCTGCAAATGGATTTATGTCATCCTCATATATTTTCTTATATTTGGATTCCACATCTGATGTAAATCCACTTTCAATGTCCTCTGCGTACTGAAAACGAGAACACGGTAAAAAATTAAGACAAAAGGGGAATGAAATGTAATGAAGCATCTACTAGTAGGCACCTTCTTCGAACCCCTGGATATTACTTTCTCGGAATTATAATCCTGGACGTAGCGGATTTTCCCATATAGTTTGACATTATCTGCTTTTGTTTTCTCGAGTTCAGTAGTCAGCATTCTAATCTTCTCAGTTTGGTTTCTTATATCCTGGCACGGTTATAGTACGTCAAACCGTAAATAGATTGATTGAATTATTCACACATTAACTGAGATAATTGCATCATATTTCAGAAACTCTGTAAAAAGAAAAAAAAAGGGTGTGAAAGCCGAGTTTCAACATACCTCTTCGGTTTCTCGCAGACGCGTTCGAAATCGATCACGTTGATTGCATATCACCTTTAGCATGGAGTTTTGATCTGCGTCAGTGAGCCCGTGCTTTTGTTCCGCATTCTGTAGAGGAAATGTAATCAAGATTATTGGTTTTATAAAGGCATGTGAGGATGCTCAAAATTCACTCAGGTTCTAACATTAGATACTATCTCTTTCACAGTGCACATAATATTTTAGCCCTAAAAGTAGAACCTTGTGCAACTACGAAACTGATAACTGGACCAACTGACAATGTTGACAGATCACTATCTTCAGGGTCGCTTCTTAACCGCATTACAAGGGACTATTTCATATTGGCCTGGTATAGAAAAATTAAGAATCTATTTCATCTCAATATTAGTACCAAAAGGTTACAATCCGTTCCATTAGACGATTAATGTGAAACATTCTACTTCTTTGACTTTCAACCGGGTATTGGAAAGTTATTTTTCATAACAACATTAACTACGCGAATAAATAAAATATGTGATCTTGATATAATTTTGCAAAAATACACGACTGTTTTTTAGTACAGATCTGACGGCAAATAATGCACACACACAAATCTTGAGCTTTTCTCACAGTTCCTTAAGATGCGCAACAGAGTAACTCCAAGTTATATAGTAAATCACTAGCAACTGAAGATATGGGTTTTCACTTCCCTTATGCAAGTCTATTGCTTGTGCCAACAGAAAACAAGCTGTTGAGTAATGTTGTCGCACTAGAAGTATCAATCCACTCATTGAATTATGATTACCCAATCCATCGAAACTCAAAATATAATTCTCAATTGCTAGATTCTCTAGTTGGTCAATTTGCTTTACTATTTATCTATAATATTTTCGAAAATATATTCAAAGTACCAAAACAATACATCTGTCAAATTTGAAAGATGAAACTATTTTTTTGTACAATTTGAAACTTGTTCACAGGTTTTGGCATGAAAATAATGTGGGAAAGGTGTCAGCGATTCGAGGGAAAAAAAAAACAGAAATCCAGCGAGCAGTGGACATTAAGGCTGTGTTTGGAACGAAGAAAGTAGTGTGGAAAAGAAAATCGGAGAGAAACGATTTTCATAAGTTTTTCCTTCTTTTTCCTCACCATTTGGTGAAGAAATGAGTTTTCCTTAGTTTTATGTATAAATTTAACTAGATTTTCTTTTCTTTTCTTTTCCTTTTCTATTTCATCAACCAACCAAGCATTAAAACTAGTTTTTCTTTTCCATTTTTTTTTCTTTCCCTACTAATTTCCACAAATCAAACAGCCTAAAGATGAATGAGACTCCTACGCACATTGTAATGTCAAACACTTAACGACTCTGCAAAAGGAACCATGAACAACTTGAATTTACCTCAACTTGGTTCATGCCTCCAGACTCGGACAGGTCCCAGTTGTCCAAAACTCCGGATTTCTTCTCGTTGGAATTATAACCCTGAATATTCATTTATTCAACCAAAACAATCATCATTATATAAAGATTGTTTTGGGTTGGCAGATAATATCGGGATTTAATTCAAGTAGCCCATTTTGTAAAACATGACACTTACTTTGAGACACAATATAACGTATAATTGCTTAGCTACTGGCAAGTGGCAATGGCTTTGCAAGAAAATAAAGGTCATTGGGAAACTTTTATAACCTTCAGTATATCATCTTCAAGCTTCTGGATAAGCTTCTGTTGTTCGCTGATCTGAGTTGACAGTTCTCTAATTTTATTTTCAGCTGCTTCCAGCAAGGATTCCTTTTCAGCAATTTTAACCTACAAGAAGAAGAAATCAAACTCAAAAACTAGCATAGCACACAACACAGACAAAATGATACTAAATTTTCACTATATGAATTGGATACATGCATACTTTATGCTTCCATTTTCATTATATGAATTGGATGCATGCAATACTTCAAGTACTTGCAAGTCATTATATGAATTGGATACATGCAATACTTCAAGTACTTGCAAGTCATTCGCAAGGCAATTAACTGTAATGTCAGTAATATACTTTATACTGCGTCAGTTCATGCTCCATTTTCCGGTTCTTGTCCAGAAGTAACAATTCCATTTTGCTCATTTCCTCCCCACTGGTAGCTACTTCCCAATCCTCAGCTTCAATTGAATTATAACCAACAGCCTACAACATAATAATTTAGCAAAACAGAAAATAAAATGACTGGTTAGATAACGCTGAAAAATCCACAAGGTAATAATCCCAAGATCTCAATGTAATTGAGAAAATCATCGATGTTGTATGATGTTTAATCATTGCTTATAGATTTGGCACTTAAAAATTTTACTTGAGTGGTTCACCTTAAATAGAATAATTTAACCTTCTACGCAACCTGCGGAAATATTTAACAATCTACATTGCCATGCTCAACCTTCGCTCAGCAAGACAACATGTTCGATTTAAAATTCAACAAACGAAATGATATATTACCTGCAATATTTTTACTTTCTTACGCAAATCATCTACTATTTTCTCAGTTGGTCTAGCTTGAAGCTCTTTATCCAGCTTTGCAAGCTCGGATTCCTAGAAATCGACAAGGAAGAAGTTAAAAAAAAGCTACTTAACCACAAATGGACCACTTCATAAAAATAGAGATGCTTAGTGAAATCAACCAAGACTTCAGTTGCACGATGATTTGATATAAGTTTTGCAATTAAACATGGGCAAGGGCACAAAAGTAAGAATGATAGAATCCAAGAATGCCTGATTGAAGCTGAAACGTTAACGGAAGTACACTATTGATCAGATTATCGTAGAAGTGAAGTACCTTCTCTGTGAGCAATGCCTTAAGCTTCTTTACTTCATTCAAATGGCTCTCGCGTTCATTTGAAAGTGTTGTCTCGATATTTTGAAGTTCCTTATTTAGTTCAGATATTATCTTTTCCTTAGCAATCACAGATTTCTCGAGAATGGTATTGGCATCCAAATTATCACTGTCGCAAAACCGAAATGTTACCGTTAAGCAATATACTTAACGTGAAACCTCAGTGTTACACAAATTGGAGCAGAAAAAACCTAAAGGCATGTCTAGTAATGAAAAGTGAGAACAAAACTGAACAGTAGCAATGTAGCATTCAGCCATTTACAAAATTCACCCTAACTGAAAGAAATAAAAAGCCAAGAAAAGAAAAAAACAAGAAGAGGACGAGAGATGAGAAGAGATTTTAACTGGAGTTGGTATATGGAATTGCATGTTATCATTGAAGAATACCTTCAAATGAAAATCTACCTACCTGAATGAACATCTGACTACAGCTAAAGTGTCTAAAGAGATATGATATTTATTCTTACACAGATCTACAAGCACACTAATACACATGAACTAATGTCATTTTACTATGAAGCATGGCCCATTGAATAGTGGATAAGAGGTGGATAGGAAGCACAGAAAGACCATTTCATTTAATTTTAGTCTCTTACTATGTCGAGTAACTATCTCATGTAAAACAAGTTCCGTGAACCCTAATTTATTGATACTTCATACACCAGGCACACCGAATAAAGAGTAGCGTAAGATTGGAGATATAACCTGAAGTAACAAATAAATATAATAAATAGGAATATTTTTAGCGCAGGCGTAGTGTATCACCTTTTTTTATTTCCACTCTCCTCGTTAGTGGACTGTAACTGATTCTGCAGCAGACCCTGTTAACAAAAACGAAAATAAAGAACTAGGAATTCCATATCCTTGAAAATTAGAAAATTTGCATGGAGCTTATAAGAGAAATGTCTGTAACTGCTGGAAAGCACAAAAAGAAAGTCAAAATTCATCATATCACTTTCAGACAGCCATATATCGCATTGAATGGGCTTCAGTTGAGCATGGTTCAGAGTGAGGATGGATAAATAGCAGCTTCTTCAGGATGTCATGTTTAAAACTCAACACTCCATCACTCAGTCACATTTAGTTTCCGTGACATTTATGTTAAGTAATCACCAGAGAAAGAATTACACATGGGCATTCTATTTCATCTAGAACAAGAATGTGTACTTTTTGTGACAGTTGCAACATGGAATTCCTAAAGCTTACAGATCATTAAGCAATCAATTGATATACAACTCAAACAAGACACACATGATATCAAATTCCTACAACTGGCTGAATATGATGTAAAATGGAGGAATAACCACCCAGGAAACTAAAGATCATCTATATGAGCTAACCAGGGATGTCAAGGCTCACAAGGATAAGCCTATTATCACCTTTCTCTAGCTTGAAAATTTTAGGGGCGCCTTATACCCTTTTCATAATCTACTGATCTAAGAAAAACTGAGAACTTCTCCAACAATGAACGGGCTAGTAACTGCAAATATAATATCGATGATTAAGGCGCATAAGTAGAAATTTACCGACATTCTTCTTGCAACAGGAGATTTCTCCCTGAAGCAATTTCATTAGTATCTCTTAAATTCCCCATACTGAAATTCAAGTCCATCCGTTATTGCTTTCATATTTCAATGACCTAAGTATCAAAATGGGTGAAGAGTACTGATGGGTGTTGAAGTTAATTGATATAAGGTTTTATCAGCTCTGAGCAAGCTGCAAACACCCTCACCAACGTGTCATGAAGTGGAAGTAATTTACATAATATTGAATATTTCCACACGTACGACATGTATACTATACTACACTACATTTTCTTTCATAATTGCAACATGTGTTCTTTTACATTTTACTTTTCTACCACCAGCATCACAAATTTGAAATGTTTACTGCTCATCAACTTGGCTAAGAGACAATGCATTAAATTTAACCTACTTTCTAGCAGTAGTAATCATTTTAACACAGCCAGCTCAAGGAAACATGTGTCAAAGAAAGACGATCTATTGCTGAGCAAAACATAATTCTGTAGGTTGCTCAAAGCTTCATAAACTTGAACAAAGGCTCGCGACGATTTTTAGCTCGTGTTGGACATGTCATAGCAACATAACAACCAAAGATTGTCGCATAAGTGATAGAAAAACTATAGCAGCATGGTAAGCGATTTATAAATGATAGCAGGAAACACGTGAGTGTATGTTAACCAACATCTAAGGATAAAATCTGTTATCCACTGACATAAAAAACTCTCACCTTCTCCCTCTGAAGACTTGAAAGACGACTTTGAGCATGTTCAACTTCGTCCATCAAAAGATTAATCTCAGATTGTTTCGCAGCTCTCTCTTCCTCTGAAGTTACAGAATGTATTTGTATTTAACTTCATATAAGTTTCAAATATGTACCAGTACACACGTCCATGTTCAATGTTACACTCACCTGACTGAGCACGAAGATCAAACAACTGGTTCTGTGCAAAATCATGCAGTTTTCTCATGGTAGAAACACTTTCTTGAGCTTGGCGTAGTTGATCTTGCAACATTCTTTCCCTGATTTATGAGAAAGGCGGACAAAGTTAAGTAATATACAGAGGTAAATTATTTACAAAGAACTGATGCTCCTTTACAACACAAAATATTTTAAAAAAATTCGCAAATCCAGTGACATAAATTTATACTAATGCATTTGCTACTGTAAGAGTTAATATGCTTGAATTTACCTTTCTTTCAGAACTTCCATTGTTTTCTGATTCTCCTCTGCCAAACTGCGCTGCTTGATTTCAACAACTTCTTTCACTTTTTCCTCCATCTTTTAGCAACATCAAACATATGTAAGTCATTGCAGCAACACACAAATCAAAATATTACGTTATTTATGTGAAGTATATAAATGAATGTTATTCAGCATAATGTTGAACAATGCCTTGAAAGTTTCTATCAAGGATATAACCACATGGCATGGCACTCCCAACATACATGGAAACATATTGCAATGCATCCACATATGTTAATTATTACACAGTAGAAATAGTCTTCCATTTAATGTAAATCCTTAATCAACTAGGTGCCTATGCATATATTAGAGAAGATATATGTTATACTACTTGATAGATAACTACATCAGTGGATACTTACCGAAATCACTTACATTTCCCAATTTGTGTTAGCAATATATTCACTGAAATTACCATGAAGACCTTTAAAACTAATCATGATGCTCATTGAGTTTCCTCCAAAAAGAAACTATTCCGTGAATAACAAACTTGAATGATTAGTAAGTCCACTTCCAATGAGATCCCTGATACATTATCGTTCCATTAACATGACGAGGACAATAAAAATGTGTTTATATCCCGGATAGAGTTGCCTTATTTAAGTGGTTAAGCACGCAAACATCTCACATTTGTAACATAAAGTTCAATTAGAAATCAACTGTTCTCCATATATTTGATTGTTTCGTTATAGAAATTGGCCCCTGACCAAGAGCGCCCCAAGGTCAGGTGTGGTGGTATTCCCTAGAACAAGTACAATTGAAAGAAAGCTCAATACAGTATTTTAAGTTGACTGTAATGTGTCTCTTCGTACTTGCCTCCTTGTTAAAAATTGTTTTAAGGAAGTGTTATCTGAGCCTATATAATAAAAGACATTGCAGGCCAGATTGCACCCCCCAATATAACGGAATGCATTCATATTTATCATCTAAACTCTAAAGAACCATAAGATCAAATGCATATATATCTATGAACTCACTAGGACCACCTACTTTCACATTAGTCTTGCATCATCAAGCATTGAGACACACTGATTAAGAGTAGATATATATCTTCAAATTCATGATGTAATTGTAATAACCATGGTGATACAATATTTCATTTCCTAAAGAAGTCCTGTCACCCATCCAGAATAATCAAACAGATAATTCTTCATCAAAAATTTCAAAATCTCAAAGGAGAGTTTTGTTTTTCCACATCGGTGGATATTAAAGACTAAACTTAATCCAAAAGCTAATACTTTTGAGATATTCAAGCAAACCAAGCAATGGGAACTAAAGTGAGAGTAAGCATTCTGAAAATTGTTCATTTTTATATCGATAATAACCTGTTGTTCTAACTGGCGAGTGCGCTCTTCTAGTCTTTTGATTGTAGCCTGCTGATTTTTCAAATGAGTTGCTTCAGTGCGATAATCTTCAAGCTCAGCCTTCATCTTTCTGTTTTCAGACTCCAATTCAGATAACTTGGCATCCTTCTCCTGTAGAAGGGAAAAGAAGGAAAGTTGGGGTTATGGCTTGTCTCAAACAGATTCTTACAACATCTCAAAGGTTTATGTCCTGTAACTGAATGAGCTACACTGAGAAGAGAACACTTGGACTGATTGGTTGCCGTGATAATTTCTCCATTTTGGAGCAGCGATTAACATTATTCATATCTTTCAGAGAGAATCCTAGATCTTTAAATGAATCCCGGAAACTACAACAAGTTCAATGCTATCTAGCTAAAATAGACATCAAACGTGCTGGTGCGGGGGGAACTGAAAGTTACAGCATGAGCATGTTGCGAAATAAAATGTTACACTGGCTCTTTAATCTTTATAATGCTAAATGAGAGAAATTGGACATCATAGTAATGGTAAGTGAACAATATTGTTTCATCATACTATTTTTCCTGATCTATAAGAAATTTTTTTGCAGAAAGGACGACAAGTCACTGAGAGAAGGTAATGGGAGAACGGTACTTACCGCACTTGAAGCAAGGACAGGGTAAGGATCGGGTGCTTCATAGAGTTTCTGGTAAATATTAAGAAAAGCATTCTCTCCAAATTTTGCTCTTTTAGTAAGTTTATCAACCTCTTCTTGATAACCTTTAAGTAAAGAATTGAACATCCCCATCTTTTCCTCAGGAGAAGCCTTCTTAAAGTCTACATCAAATTCAAATAGTAGTAACAGAGATATAGACAACCAATAGAAAATGAAGTAAATGTATTAGTCTAAAAGTTCGAAAACAAACCTCTGGTGCTCTCAGCAAGCTTCCTCCGGTTTTTCTGACTGTTCTCTTGATTTTCTGCAATTCTAAGACCTTGTTCATCGAGAATGGTCCTCTCTTTATCTAAATCAAAATCTGAAAGAAAAAGGAGAAATTAGAATGACCTCCTCTCTTTACATAGTTATTTATCAGTTCAACTTCTTGTATGACCTCTTTCATTTCTCGTAGTGAAATTCAACTTATATGTGGGAACTAGACTAATGCAACATATTGGCTTCACAACTAGCAATTTCAATTTTGATTAATTAATAAGACTTAATGCAACTACTGGTACGACGAACAGCACCTGCATTCAAAGACGATTCTAATCACGAATTGGCACCCTGTGTTAAATAACAACTATCATATTCATCCCGGCATGAAAATCATCTACCATAGTCTAGAGAGAAACTGTCGGCAATAATGACATGCAATCTTCTAATTGTGATCCACAGTTCCTCAGTAAACCAAATAAGAAGAAAAAGGAGTAAAAGCAAATCTGCCCAATCGATTGAAGAGAATTAGGAAATAACATTTAGCTAACCACTAACAAAACAAGCAGATTGACCTAAAAGATATCAAAAGCAGAAATTAGAGAATTATGTTGAATTACCTTTCCAGAAATTGGCGATCGATGATACAGGAGTAGAGGACGAGGGGTTGGGTTTTTCTCTCTCGGATCCCCCTTGAGTCCCTTCCATTCTCCGATCGCGCCTATGTTCTTTCAACCTTTGAAAATATTATAGATTGCGAGAAACCTTGGAAACAGGATCTCAGTTGTATTGTGGCACTGTGACTGTAAAATGAGAATTGAGATTGCAAGGTCTTCTTGAAAAATGAAAGACGTTCGCTTTGGGTTTACGTCACCAATTATTTAACTAAATGGCTGGGTCAATTTTAAAAAAATGCCCTTTGAAGTATATTCTACCCTTAGTAACTCAGGGAAAAAGACGTCTTTACCCTTATTTAACCCATTTAACTACCCAAAGTAAAATTAATTAGGTTTAATCGATTCCACCCACTGTAGCGTCACGAGTCTTCTTCTTCTTCTTCATAACCTAGTACAATAATTGACAGTTAAAAGTGAAGAAAGACACATAACGGAAACGAAGCAGTAAATTTCCAGATCTACGAAACAACCTTTACCCGAAGCAGAAAATTCTCCAAACCGACTACAATGGCAATGAACGCGCGTCCCGAAAGAGTGCCGGTAATTTCACTGTGATTTCGTCTTCCTCAGGAGCAGGTCTCGTGCGTCGAATTGGTTGGGTCAGGCGCATGGTTTCCCAATTGTGCAATTTGGACACTTGTTCGCAAGGGAACCGTGCGTCGAACCAATTGGGACCCAAATAGTCGCGCAAATCAGGGGACCCGTGATTGCAGGCTTGGGACCCGAGCACAGTCGCACGGTACCCATACGGGCGGCCCCTTGCGATTGTGTGCGGGTACCATGCGATTGCGTGCGGGTACCATGCGATTGCGCGCGGGTACCATGCGATAGTGAGCGTGGGTACCGTGCCTGCGGGTATCCTGCGCGCATGCACGGGTACCATGCTCTTGTGTGCGGGTACCATGCGCGCATGCGCGGGTACCATGCTCGCAAGCGCGGGTACCATGCTTTCCTGTGCGGGTACCATGCTTGCAAGCGCGGGTACCATGCGATTGCGTGCGAGTACCATGCGATTGTGCGCGGGTACCATGCGATAGTGAGCGTGGGTACCGTGCCTGCGGGTATCTTGCGCGCATGCACGGGTACCATGCTCTTGTGTGCGGGTACCATGCGCGCATGCGCGGGTACCCTCGTATGCTAATTTCCATGTCTCCAAGCTGTAATACGCATGGACTAGCGAATATACCCCTACATTAGCCTGTCCACAAGCCGCAATGGCGTGCGCACATGGGATACGATCGATATCAAACATCTTACAACTACATGACTTCGTCTCGATATCGACCACCTCGTTGAGTCCATGCCCGTATACATTATACCGTTGAATGCCAATTTCCGAGACGTGTAGATTTTGAGAATTTATGTAGTGAGACCGTAGGATTGACTCGACCTTCGGCATAATATGACGTGACATTGGCTGTCATTGAAGCTTCGCAAGTTCTTCGATGCTTACTAAACCAACTAGTCGTCAAACGTTGTATCGAATCCAACAATCCTATGAGTGGAAGCTCTCTATCCGCACGTAGAGCGGCATTTATCGATTCCGAGCCGTTTGTGGTCATGATGTTGTACCTCGTTCTCGGGCAATACGATCTTGTCCATTTTGCCTTCGTACCCTCATCAAGATACGTATGCACGTTTTCGTACCGTTCCTTTAGCGTATCCAACAATCGATCGCAATTGCTCGTCTTGTAGGCGTACGCAATATTAAGGAATAACGCACACGCACCTTTCTCCTTCATACGGATCTTTATATTTTGTTGAATATGCCACGCACAGAACCCGTTAAACGCATTTGGGAAAACTGCCGGGACGGCTATCTTTATCCCGCCATGTCTGTCAGAAATTATTACGAGGTCATTTGAATCGGCCACGATCCATTTTAATCTCGTTAAGAACCATGACCAAGATTCGGTAGATTCGGTGCTCGCAATACCCCATGCGATAGGATATTGGTGGTAATCGCCGTCTTGCGCCGTAGCAACAAGCATCACCCCTTTATATTTTCCCTTTAAAAAGGTGGCGTCGATAGAAATTACCTTACGCATGAAAGCAAATCCCGCTATGCATGCGCCGTATGCCAAAAGTAGATATTTAAATCTGTTTTCCTCGTCCATCTCTCAATCCGTGACACTTCCGGCGTTCATTTGCTTCACAGCCTCCAAGTACGCCGGGATCAACGCGTAACAATCGTCCCCGTTACCGACCAACTCCTCCGTAGCGATATTCTTCCCCTTCCAAGCCTTGTAATAAGAAACATTCACCCCCTACTTTGCATCATAGACATGATAGCCTTTGGCGCGGGAATGTCTTTAGGCCCGCTAAAATTGTCAAGAAGCATCCTAGACACAACCGATGAAGTTCCTTGACGATGACTTCGACGTCGATGAGACACGCCGCATGTGTGTGTGCCGCAATATGTCCGTATCGAGAAAAAAGGGGAATCTTTATCTTTTGCAGCTCGAAAGCGCCACGAACATTGCTCCATCGCACATCTTACTACATACAAAGTCTTGTTCGACTTTACTAATTTGCACTCGAACGACGCAGCCAAGGCGATTTTAGATATTTCCTCGATAACTTCCGCCTTGTCACGAAACTGCTGCCCAACGTGTAGGCTTGAACCGTCCGGAAATGCAAAAGTACCATCAGCAGCCTCTTCTACCGGGTTACGATCTACATCATCATCTTCATCGTCATTGTGATCACGTGCTACAAATTCCTCCTCCGACTCGCCAGTGTTTTCAATTGACTCATCTTCATTTTCATTCGAATGCCAACCCGAGTAATCCCTACCCCCAGACGGTCCAACGATATCTTCAAGACCCTCACCTTCATTTTGGTTAGAAGGGCTGCAACCGTACCCCTCAAACGGTTCGATTTGCGCATTTTCATCGCAATCGGCTATGAGTCCGGTATTATTACTAGAAGAACCAGCAAATGCGTCCGACGGAGCCACAAGCGCACATTCCACCACCTCGACATGAATCACGGGTCTCGATTGAGGGCCACCAAAACCCAAGTACACACGTAGAGCATAGTCGTTATCGATGTATATGGGCCTCGGATAACTATAGGGTACATTTGGCATATAGCTTAGTGTTAACCTCGCATTGTCGTTGCGAAACGCTAACACGGATACAATTTGTTCCTTTACGTCTTGTAACGTGCATGCGTCCTCATCCACCAAAATTGAATGCCAGCTACAATTTGACGCAGGAGACCAAGTCGAGGTATTGTCCTCGCCGATTAACCACCGACCATCGAATTGAAATACAATGTTGGTAATTGTCATTTTGAGCACCTGCAATATTATGCAATGTTATTGTTTAGAAAACGATTCTTGTCATATATCGTGCTTATGTATGATCTTCAGCACATGGATCCCGAACATGGGATCACGGTACCCGCACACAATGCAGGGGACCCGCGCATAAACGCAGGGGTCCATGCGCATGGACCCGCACCTATATCTTACGGTACCCGTACTTATATCGCATGGTACCCGCACGCAGGGGTCCCATGCACAAAAACAATACCTCAGAATATGTATTTTCAGGTCCGATTTCTCGTAATAACCACTGAAATATCGCTACTCTGGCTAGTACACGTGATCTAATAAATAACCCATACATTTTAGGGTGTAATGGACTGGAAATTCACCATTTTCGACGTTAAAATTGCAGTTTTCATGTAACGAATGCTTACTGGTAAATATGCTGAAATGCTTGCTGTTTTCTTGGTTTGAGAAGTTGTTTTCCGGCACTAAACGAAGAGAACAGCTCGCGTCGCTTTAGGTTTGTGAGAGAGGTGTGTGTGGTTACCCTTTGTTCTTTAAAATGGAGAAGATAATGCATTCATATCGATTGTAAGGTTATGGTTAAAGAGGGAGATGGACCAATGTTCTGTTCAATCAGTTATTGCATCTGTACGGCGGCCATATTTTCGTTTTTTTTTTAATGAGTTAAGTATGAGAATTAGTTAATATAGTTAACGTTTAAACAAAGTGAGGGCTATTGACCAAAAAAAATCGTCAACGGGGCCATTTTTTTAAAATTGACCCAGTCAAAGGCCATATTTTTAAAAGCCCCTTAAGTCACAGCCATGATTTTAAAGCCAGTTTTTTGAACCGGACCGAAAATTTTAGTGGTTTACGGTTTAGTGGTTTAACCTGTATAAAATAGGAATAAAACCGGCGTAAAACCGATGCTATATATATAATAAAATTATATTTTATAAATTAATCATATAAAATGTGTTGGGGGTTAAAAAGGAATTGTAAAATGAGGTGTCAAAAATTAAAATTTATAAATTGAGGGTTAAAAATTAATTAAAAATGTATTGGAAGATAAAAAAATTAATTCTAAAATGATGTATCAAAAATTAGTTTAAAATAAAGTCTAAAAGAATGCACAAGTAAGGATTGAACTATCACATTAGAATTGTAACTCTATAAAGCTAACCACTAGACCACCACAACATATTTAACCTTTTACTTACTTATTTTTGTAGGATTCTTTTTTTTTTTCAATTTTTTTTTAAATTAAAGATGAACCGGACCGGATAGTAACCGGATTTCCGACTGGTTCACGGTTTTTCTGGTCGGACCGGCCAGTCCGGTCCGGTCTTCAAAACCATGGTCACAACATTAACCTAAATTAGAAGGGGTTGATCGAATTAATTTTTTTAGGTTGGGTCGTGTGTGTTTGCATGCCAACATGTCACATCAATGTCACGTAATGTGTTAATAGTGGTATGTTGATGCTACAAGTAAACGTGACACTGCTGTGACATGTTGACATAGCACTAATGCGTGATGTGCTCAACACCATAAAATTCCTCTATATATATATATATATATATATATATATGCTTGTGTGTGTCTTGTGTGAATATATAGGTCCATAAACGTGTTCATACGGTTCTCGATTTTGATCACAAAGCGTTTTTCGATTTTGGGATTGCCGGGACCTTAATCCAAGCGTTGTTGGCTCCAATTTATAACCAGTTGTTCCCGTTTTAGCGGATATTAACCTGTTAAAAAAGTTATGAAAAAATCGATTTATAATGATGGGAAATCGTCCCCAAAAAGTGACCTAGTGGATAAGGCATTGGTCTTCAACCATAAGGTCAGGTGTTCGAATCCCACTACGACTTTGACTTAACCTATTAGGTGGATTTGGGACATGCTTACCTAGCCCTGGGGGATCTAGTCTCATCCCATAAATGTGCGACGAAAGCCCATAGCTTGTTGACTGGGGATACCACCTAGTCACAATACAAAAATAACTGGAAATCGCCGTAAGAAATCGGAACCGAAGGTTTCGATTTAAACAAAATCCATGGGTAATCTAACAAACAATTGACAGTTTGATGACCATGACCGTGAACACATGGCGGGTTCTAATCCCAAGAGAGGACTTACAATATAGACCAAATGTAGAATGAAGCAATGTCATTCTTTAGTACAAGTCGTATATAATGATCCGACTGGATAGACGACAGAATGAAATTGCGTACTAATTAATGGATAAATCCTATTCAGATTTTCCGTTGAACTAGTAACTGCTCTTGTGATAAAGATATAATTTCAAAAAGATCGCATTGTTTCGCAGAAAGACGTGAGCAATGATTACGAAGAATCAGGTCTGTAAATGGGCCGAACTCGACTCAGTTTCTGGGCTTGAGCTGGCCGAGCTTTTCTGTTTTTGAGCTCGAGCTCGATTAGATCTAATGAAGCTTGACCTCGAGCTTTTTAGTAAACTGAAAGAAATTAGAAAAAAAATTCGTGAGGTGGCTCGCCAGCACTCATGAGCGAGCTTGCCTCGAGTCGTGTCGTTTCATTTTTCACCATCACAAAGAACTAGGACCAAGTAATAGTCTTGTTGAGTCGTACATGGACACAATACAAAACGGGCTACACTACACACTAATTCATTGGCCAATTACCCAATGTTGATAATTCAGCCCTCAATTCAAATATTTAGCTCTTGTCGTACGACTCATATACATGTAGGCTCAAACCAATAACATTTCAGCCCAAGACGGTTGAGGCTTATATATAGGCTCAATAAGATATACGCTCGTTATCGGCCTAATAACTAGTCCTTGCAACGCAACTCAAAATGAATAAACCCACGAATAAATAACATAATAATGATATTCAGCCCATATTCAATTCTTAATCGGGCGATAATCCAGTCATCGTATTTATCGGCCACCAACCAAATCAGCTCATTAATATTCACCCAATTTCCGCCTTGGATAGAATGAGGAAGAGGCTGATTGATAGATTATCATCCATTACATATAAATTATATCAACTAAAAAATATTTAAAGTTACCTGTGATAAAAATATATAAATATTTCAAAAAACTTATGAATATATAATATTTAAGTTTTATAATATATAAAGCTTTTATTATATACATTGACGTGGAGCAACTATGTACCAACGACACTCCACCATACGAGGGCTCTAGTTACTCCCAACTGGCTAATATCGCGTAATAATTTGCTATCTGATCAAGTTATTTGGATACCCCACATAGAAAAAGAAATCGTATGCGTTTGATAAGGCTAGAAGAGACTCCTCAAATGTGATCATTGTGGCATGGACAATCACTTAAAACAATGATGCTTATGGGTGAGTTGTATTGCAGAACTAGATGTAGCTATAGTCCTTGTTTGGGTCAAGTGATACCATTAACCGTATTATGAGGAATTTCAAAGAAGGCTTAGGGGTTTGTGGAGTTTGTGGTTTTGGAGTTTAGAGTTCCAAGGTTGGGGGTTTAGAGGTTCGGAAAATTTTATTTGTTGTCGGCAACCATGAGTGAGAACATTTTCTTTTCTGAGAATGATGAATCAACAAAGGAAGACATTGTCTCACGGAGTTTCTTTGTGAGTTTAGTATTTAGAGTTCAATGGCTAGGGATTAGGGGTTAGGGGTGAAGTGAGGTTGCTCATGGTTTGGGGTTCAGGGTGAGAGTTTATTGGGTTTTCAGGGTTCAGGGTGAGAGTTTATTGGGTTTTCAGGGTTCAGGGTTCGCAGTTTTCTGGTTCAGGGTTCAGGGGTCCGGGGTTCGGGGATTGGGGATTGGGGCTTGGGGTTGGGGTTTTGGGTGGGGTTTTAGATTTGGAATTTTGGGTTTAGGGTCGGGTTCGCTCTGTAGAGCAACTAGAGACCAACGACACTCTATTATACGAGGGCTCCAGTTACTCCCAACTGGCTGCTACTGCAGAATGGTCGAGTGTGTCCGAAACTAATATGTCTGCGTATGCATTTGACCTCACATCCAAATTCTTCCACATGATACTGCAAGCAAACAATAAATTTCCGCAAACTACTATGACACGAAGAAGATGATGACTGATTTCTCATTACCAATGGAACATATAAATATTGTAGCATGAGAACCATGTTGTTTTGCAAGAAAAATGCCAACGTGCGGTGAAGATGATATGGCATGCTACTCAAACCGCATTCGAAGAAGTAGATTGGTATCATTAAGCATGTGTGAGTAATGGTTCAAACAATATCATTTCAGCAATGCGCATACACGCACACTTAGCTCATTTCATATTGTGAATTAGATGACTCCGCCATACAAGTAACCTTGTTTGGGTCAATAGCTACACCCTGTTCCAAAAAGGTTACAACCCATGTATTCATTCTGTTTCTGCTCGAACGTGCATATCAAAGGCTCATCTCTCACTAGTCACAAGCAGTGGTTGTTAGCGTAGTAATAGCTAACTTAAACATTATGAAAGAACCAACATTGATATCTTCCTTCTTTATGCTCATCATTTCATCTTCTACCAAAGCTCGTCGGTCTTTGTCCGTGCAGGTTCATCTAATCACCAAACACTAATGGCCCTTAAATTGTCTCTATTAGGGTCATCTGGCTCGGCCCTTGAAGGATGGGTTGAGTATTATCGTTGCCGTCGAAGCACTATATCATTCTTCGGTGTCACTGCGCTGAAAGCTCCGACGTCGTATCCCTAAACATCACCGTCATTCCTCTCTTCGGCGTAATTCCACATGTAATATGCTAGCATTTGTTCTCTTATAAAAGCTTCATCTTTCACAAGTCAAATCATTTGTTGGTAACAATAGGTAACTTAAACATCATGAAAGAACCAACCTTGATATATTCCTTCTTTATAGTCACCACTTCATCTTATGCCAAAGATCGTCCCTCTTTGTTTACGCGGGTTCATATGATCACCAATCGCTTATGGCCCTCATATTGTCTCTGATAGGGTCATCTAGCTCGGGCCTTGAAGACTTGGTATCATGCCCCGTCGCATCATTGTTTGTCATCTGGTGTTTCGTGCGATAAAATCTCTAACGTCATATCTCTGAACATCATCGACGTTCCACTCTTTGGCGTAATCTCACCTTGAATAGGCCAACTAAGCAACCTCGTAAACCTCGCGCTAGCATGCAGTAACGTCCATCGAAATCTTCAACCTAACGTCGCTGAAGTGCCTTACATTAAGCTCAAACCAGATCAACAACTCTTTTTCTGACTTTTATTTGTAACTGACGAAGCTCGAGGCGTTTGATATCTAGAAAACCAACCGACCCTTTTTTCATTGAGTTCATCAACAAAACCCAGTCGAAATATGGGGACTACGGTAACCTGTGGGGATACTTACCAGAGTAGAAAAAAGTCGGAGTTTTTAGGGTCCTACACATGTTACCACTTAAAGGTGATCATTCAATTTTACCTGAATTTGATCGCATTCGGATAGCTTGGGCCGGGTTGTTCATGTCGAGTAGTTTGGGTCGAGTAGTTCTCGTTGTCTTTTGGGTGCCGGGTAATTCCAGCCGAGTAGTTTGGATGTCGGGTAATTCGATACCCAATAATTGTTGGTCGAATATGATATCATGTTGTAATTTGGTATTCGATCGGGTTATTCGGATACCATACATAGAACAAAAACCATTTGCGTTGATAAGGGTGTATGAGACTGATCAAATGGGATTATTGTGGCATGAACAATCACTTAAAAGAATGTTGCTCCAGGGTAAGATGTAACCTTTCGCAACAGGATGTATGGACTGACCTTGTTTTGGTCAAGCGATATCATTAACTGTATTCTGAGTAATTTGAAGAAGGCTTAGGGGTTTATGGAGTTTGGGGTTTGGAAGTTTAGGGTGCGAGGTTGGAGGTTCGGAGGTTTGGAGTACTTTATTTGCGGTTGGCAACCATGAGTGAGAAACTTCTCTTTTAAGAGGATAACATATCGTAGAGGAAGGCCCCGCCTCATGCAGTTGCTCTATGAGTTTAGGATTTAGAGTTTAGTGACTAGGGATGCGGTAGTTCATGGTTTTGGGTTAATGTTTTGGTGTTTAGGTTTTAGGGTTTAGGGTTCAAGGTTCAGACTTTATGGGGTTCTAAGGTTCAATGTTTTAGGATTCGGGGTTTCAGGGTTTTGGGGTTTAGGGATTCTGGGTTGGGGGTCGGAGGTTAGGGTTTAGGGTTTAGGGTTCGGGTTTCGGGTTTTGGGTTTCAGGTTTCGAGTTCAGAGGGTTTATGGGTCGGGGTTCGCCTTGTGAAGCAACTATACGTACACCATTATACGATTGCTCATTTACTCACAACTCACTGTCACTGCAGAATGGTCGACTATCAAGTCCGAAACCAATATGTCTGCGTATGTATTTGACCCCGCATCCGAATTCTTTCACAGAATATTGCCAACAAATAATAAATGTTCAAAGAGCTACTACGACACAAAGAAGGTGAGGACTGATTTCTTAATACTAAAGGAACATATAGATTATTTTAGCATGAGATAATGTGATGCATGTTGTTTTGGAAGAAAAATTTTGAACTACACCGTTGTAAGGTATGTAGTCAAACACGGTATAAATACGCTGATAGATCTAGGTCCCTTATGCAATATTAAGGTATTTGCTACTTCGTCTAAGGCTTCAGAGGTTGTATGCGTGTACGGTGTAAGACAACCGTGGAGATTATGATATGGCACGCGACTCACGTAGCGATGAAGGCGTCATGTCTCACCCTTCCGATGGAGCATCTTGGAAGCATTTTGATAGTGTCAGAGATCCACAAAATGATCGATTTGGCTTATGCACTGACTGCTTGTCTATGAGCAGTTTGGGAAGAGCCACATCATCGTCGTCGTCGCAACATTGTTCGTTCTTCGGTCTCATTTGCGATGAAAGCTCCAACGTCTTATCCCATAAACATCATCGTTGTTCCACTCTTCGGTGTAATTCACCTGTAATAGGTCAGGTAAGCAACCTCGTAAACCTCGCGCTAGCATGCAATGACCTCCGTCGAACTGACGCCATTAAAGTACCTTAACTTAAGCTCCAACCAGATCAACAGCTCCTTCGTGACTCCAATTTGTCTCAGGTGATGGAGCTCGAGGAGTTCGATGTCTACAACAACAACCTCCTTCGACCTTTTCCCATTGAGTTCGTCTACCAAACCTATTTGGAGTGAGGATACATACTTGACCAGAAAAAAAACATCTGAGTTTTCAGGGTCTTACCCACACTACCAGTTAGGGGTGAGCATTCGATTTTAATCGAATTCGATCAGGTACCGTGTAGTTCGAGTCAAGTAGTTTGGGTTTGGTAGTTCGAGTTATATTTCAGGTCGAGTAGTTCGAGTCGAATATCCGAGTAGTAATTTGTTATCCGATCGGGTTAATCAAATATCCTACATAAGAAAAGAAACCATTTTCATTTGATAAGGCCGCATGAGACTCTTGAAATTTGATCATTGTGGCATGAACAATCACTTAAAGGAATGATGGTTCTGGGTATGTTGTAACCTTTCGGAACAAGATGTAGCTACTGATGTTGTTTCGGTCAAGCGGTATGATTAACCATATACTGAGGAATTTTGAAGAAGGCTTAGAGTTTATGGAGTTTGAGGTTTTTGGGTTTGGGTTTAGGGTTCGAGGTTGGGGGAATCGGTGGTTCGAGGTAATTTATTTGCTATTGGCAGCCACGTGTGAGAAACCTTTCTTTTGTGAGGATAACGTATCAACAGAGGAAAGAGGTGTCTCATAGAGCTGCTCTGTTAGTTTTAGGTTTCGAGTTTAGTAACTAGGGATAAGGGTTAGGGGTGGGGTGGGGTTATTCATAGTTTTGTGTTTATGTTTTAGGATTTAGGTTGAAGGTTGAGGGTTTATGAGGATAGGGTTCAGAGTTCAGGGTTCGGGGTTAGGGGCTCAGAGGTTCACGGGGTCGAGGGTCACGGTTTAGGGTTTGGGGTTGGGGTTTTAGGTTTGGAGGGGTTCGGGGTTCGGGCAGTTTCGGGTTTTGGGGGGTTTGAGGATTATGGGTTGGGTTTGTTTCGTGGAGCAACTACGGGCCAACGACACTACACTATACGAGGACTCCATTTACTCCCAAGTGGTTGCAACTGCGGAATGGTCTATAATTCCGTCAGAAACCAATATGCCTCCATATGGTTTGACCTTGCATCTGAATTCTTTCACAGGATATTGCCAGCAAATAATAAATTTCCGCAGAGCTAGTGCGGCATAAAGCATGCGATGACAGATCTCTTAATACCAATGGAACATATAGTTGTTATAGCATGAGATGCATGTTGTTTTGGAAGGAAAATGCAATATTACGATATTTTCCACACGGTATGCAGTATTATGATATTTTCCAGTAGGCTTCAGAGGTTGTACGCGTGTAAGAACACTACAGAGATGATGATATGGCATGCTACACATGTAGTCAATGAACGCTTCATGTCTTACCCTTCCGATGGACCAACTTGGAAGTATTTTGACTTTGCCAGAGGTCCGCAAAAATTTCTATTTGGCTTATGTACTAACATTTTAACTGTATATGAGGAGTTTGGGAAGAGCCACATGATTAGGGAGAGGCGTTAATTTCAAATTGATAGTCTAGTTGATATTTAGTCTCACTATCGTTTCACACAACAATATATTTCTTCGATTAAATCTCACTATCGTTTCACTATTACCACTGTTTTTCTATTGCTTCTGAGGAATTTTTAGCCAAAATTCCTACTTATTCAAACCACGAGAACCTTATTCGAAGTAGTATGTTGGTATCATTCAACATACGTTTTAAAAAATTAAGAATGTGAAACATGAGGCTCAAATATGTAGTTTGAAAGATGAAAAGCCAAAACAATTGTGGCGGTGGAACACCAATTTTTAGGGGCGGGCATAGGATTGGTGAATCGAGTATCGGGCAATTCGGGTTCGGGTAGTTCGGGTTTGGATTAAGATTCCACTACCCGAATCCGACCAGATCTATGGAGGGGACCTGCTATGTAGGGTAGATGTCGGGTACCAGATTTACTTTGTACAATTTCAATATTTGGAAAAAAAGAGACGAGTTAAAATAAAGTTACAAATTATAAAATTCAGGAATGTCAAATATGAATTCTGAGGCATAGAACAGAGGGCTTCTTTAATACATGTGATTCGAAAATCGTTTGAGTTCGTTAATTTCTCACGAAGCTATATTGTCTTTTTTCGCTTCAATGTTTAGAAGGTAAAAGGGTTGACTTCTTTAATATATAATGGGCTTCATTATATTTAATAAATGGGTTTTTGATCAATACGAGATTTGATATTTTGTTAGGCTAGAAATATAATTAACTAATGTGTTATAACTTTAAATGGGCCTAAAAAAGTCGGGTACCTGATCGGATTCCGGCTATAAATTTAACTACCTTACACCCAACCCGGATTACTTATTTTGGGTATCGGGTTATCGATACCTGACTACGATTTACCCGGCCCAATCTATCCAAACCCGATCGGATCGGGTTTTATCCGAAAACTCGAATCCCAACGCCCACCCCTGCCGAACGCCAAGATGCGGGTCGGGTCCTTCATATCGACGGCTCAGAAAAACTATTTTATTACATTGAGAATATTCAACCGTTCGAATTAATGGTCGAGTATAACTCAAGCCTAGTATATCCTTCCGATCGGGTAATGTATTAGTACATAGTTTCAACTAACCAATGAAAACGAACGTACTATCATCCTTATCCAATCCGGATAAGTTTTAACTCCTCAACACTCTGGCTCATTGGAGTTCTTCTTTTGAATGTCCTTCATGAATCAAGATCCATGCATTTATATAAGCAAACCTCAAATTAAAAAATATCATTACAACCACGGTTCATAGGAACTCCGTCAAGACAACCGGACGACCATTCCGAGATGGGAACGGCACCGGGCCAACGTCCGGCTTCGTGAGGCTCTATCTAAAATGGGTGATTTATTGTGTGGAACAAAGACAAACGGCGACGAACATTTGATATGGTTGCATGAAATTAGCTGGGATCCTCTGTTTCCAAATGGTGTTTTCAACCTTATGCTTCATTCATCATTGGCTGACACATGTACAATTGAGAACTGAATTTAACACTTGTCATCCAGTGGTAAATGGAACATATGATTGGAACGCCATTTGAGAACTGAGGATCCCAAACGACTTGAGATGGGAGAAGACAAAGACGAGTGAAACAAAACCTAATTTGAATGTTACGGGCTTTTAAGTTTAATAGGCCTTTTTTCCGGGCTTATAATTAATTTCGAATATAATAAGTAAAAATTTTTATTTACCTAGTATTTTAATTTTAATATTAACTAAACAATAAAAAAACATTTATAAATACATTTTATTTGCAATAAAAAATTGATTGATATCCACTTTTAGTGTAGCAAAACATTAACTGATTGTCTTTAAATTATTGCATCTTTTAAATTGCAAAATTAATTTGTTATTATATTTTATTATTTTACATAAACCTCTCTAAAATAATTCAAACGTGTAAATTGGAGTCAAGTACCGCCGAGAAGAAATTTGCTTTTTAATTCATACAAATATAACGAAAATTCGTGGAATGTCCGCCGTCTCGATGTAGTTGGAATGCTCGTGCTCTTTTCGATGTCCTTTCTCATTTCGGCGAACCATGATTGCAACTTATGAATTTGTGTAGTTGTGAGTAGTACATGCATCATCATTACTCTTTTTGGTTCGGAACAGGCTAGACCCCAACACAAGGAAGGGGCAACAGAACAACTCTTGAAAAAAATTCTAAGTCTTCACATCGAATCCTTTCTCTTCCAATTGAGCCCTAAATCCTCGATTGAGAATAGGAGGGCCATACCAATGCGGCCTTGGTCTAGTGGTCAAGGAGAAGACTATAAGGATTTGTGGGTTAGGTCGTGACATCGAATCCTCCCTCCCACAATTCCTTGATTAGCCTCATGGGCTTTATAGCCAATCTATCGTTGTCAGGTGTGTTTGGGACGTATTCATCTTGTCTCATGATAAGTCTTACCACTGGAGTGTGTGGTAATTAAACCTCCGTCAGGTCTGTGTGGCGCAAGCTCACGCCGGCATTTAGAGGTTAGCTCATAGACAGGTCGAATGGAGATACCTCGGGACAAAAAACAGAACGGGAGGGCCAGTTTTATTCCCTTTTTGCCCCCATTTTGATAAGCAGGGTCAATCATACAGTGGGCCATTGTAAGGCATTTCGACGGAAAATTAGAAGTCTAATGATAATTGAGCGACATTTATCTTTTCTTTTTCGGTAGGTGTCCCCACACAACGTTGTAGTCCCCATACTCCAACCAAACTCAGTTTGAATAGAATCTAACCTCAACGCAGCGGCGAAACGACCAAGACTTCAGTGGAACTAATCCCACAAACAATGACAAAGAGGGCAAAATTTCACCCTCCCAACCTACTAGACTACACTTGTGAGATAGCGACACTGTCTCTCGGCGTAACCGATTATGATGATTTTTAATTTTTAGAGTAACTGAATCTGATGCAAAGATTTGTCCGTACACAATAGTTTAAAAAGCTGGATTACCGTCCGAACAATCTTGTATAATAGCTTTGCACATCGCACCATCGAATTATGTAATATTTATACACTTCGGTAAACAAAGAACTCTATATTTTCATGTCTTTCATCAGACTTTTTTTAACTAATTAAAGCTAAAAAAAATAATGGTTAGTTAAATAGGGTATTTTTCGCACATATTACTAAAATAGTGTGCTTTGCGGGTATTACCCGCGACGTCGCGCCTAATGGCCGTGACGTCGCACCTATTGGGCGCGATTTTTAGTTGGCCCGTAAAAGCGTTGTAAATGGGCCAAAATCGCGAAATGATGGGCCATTGTACTGGGCCAATATTTTTGGCCCAGCATCTCGTTCGTCGCACGCGACGTCGCGGCCATTAGGCGCGACGTCGGGGAAAGTTAGATCTAAGATCTACTTTCTCTCTCCCTCATTTTCTCCCTCACTCTCTCTCACTAACCCTAACGAGCCCCTCCGCTGCCTCCGTCCACCTCGTCTTCCGCTCACCCCGCCGAGCTCCTCCCGCTCAGCTCGCCCGCCCGCCCTCTCTCTCTCTCTATCTCTCTCTCTCTCTCTCTATATATATATATATATATATCTCGCTCTCTCTCTCGGGCCGCCCTCGCCACCTCCGCCGTTCCAACCGCCGAACGCCCACCCGCTCGCACCACCGCGCGCTGCTCCCGCCCCCCCTCTCTCTCTCGATCTCTCTCAGTGTACCGGGCTGCCCTCGCCACCTCCGCCGCTCTGCCCGCCAAACGCCGCCGGCGCCTCCGCCACCAGCGCCGAACGCCGCCCGCCCCTCTCTCTCTCTCTCGGTCTCTCTTGATATCTCTCTCGCTCTCTCTCCGCGCCTCCGCCACCAACTCCACCAGCTCCGCCCCTCCACCGCGTCCGCCGCCTCTGTTCGCCGCTCCGCCTATAGTCATTAGGTATATCGATTTATAGTTCAATTGAGTTGTTCGTTCTTTATTAGTTGTTTGGTTATAACATTAGACGGATCCGTATACATTAGCCGGATCCGTATTGTTTGCTTGGTTATAATATTGTTTTGTTCGATTTAGGATGGACACGAACGAATTTTATGGTCCGATCAATCGTTCATTGTTAATTTTCCAGGATAGTCATTGTTGTAACTATGTGCTACCAACACGGATTGTGCTTTCACATCCCGTTGATGGTGAGGGGGTTGGAGAATGTAGTATGTGGTAAGATTTCACGACCGGTGCGCTTACACGGTCGTGTTTTGGAGAAGTTAGATACTATGTCGCTGTACGACATTTATAGTTGTGGATCTCAGAAAATAGATCCACACTTGATTACCGCATTGATAGAAAGGTGGAGAAAGGAGACACACACGTTTCATCTACCGGTGGGAGAGGCGACAGTCACTTTAGAGGACGTGGGTTTGATGTGGGCACTCCCCGTGGACGTTATCTTCGTAAGCGGTGTGATGCCTCGTAAGACGCAGGAGCAGTGGCTTGATTACTGCGAGTTGACTCGATACAGACCTCCCGAAGGAGCGTACCACGGGACCAAGTTGTCTCTTCGGAAGTTTGAGGCCTGGTTAGAAGAAAATCCAGTCGACGACATGACCGACGAGCTAATCATCGATCAACACGCGCGTGCATACGCATTGGTGTTGTTCGGGTCAGTGATGTTTCCCGACTCCTGTGGAAGTTACACGTCGATGACCTACCTTACGCTGCTCGAGAACATCGACGAAGTTCATCATTACAGCTGAGGCAGCGCCGTATTAGCATTCCTCTATAGAGAGCTCTGCACATCGTGTCAGCGAGGAAGATGAACATAGGTGGAGCTTTGCGGTTGCTGCAGGTACGAAAGATAGTTTAATTCATCAACTTGTAAAGCGTAAACTATATTGATTTATTTAAATAATTGTAAAGCGTAACCTTACCGTGCATCTTCCCATCAGACTCAACTTCCACGTCAGCAACAGCGTCGTCCACACGAGCGTGAGGCCCCTGTTGACCGTCGTCATCTGCGTAGAGAGCAGCGTCCTTGTAGATGCGGCAGTGGAGGGCATTATCTGCCATAACTTTATCGTAATGCGTATTTCTTAATTATTCAGACGATGTGTTCATGTTTTATGTTATTATGACTTATCGTTTTTATTTAGACGATGTTTTTATGTTATGAGTTATCGTTTTTATTTAGACGATGTTATTATCTTATTATGAGTATTTCTTAAAAAATTCGGGTTTGGGCCATAAATTTAGGGACCCGAAAAGTGACCAGGCCGTTTGGTCCGGCCCACGACGGCCCGACGGGTCAGTGGGCCGTTGGCCAAAAAGCCCGATGGGTCGCAGGCCAATTTGGCCCGCTTTCTATTTTTTATATTCATATATTTTTATGTTTATAAAATTGATTTTTATAGAGGAAAAAAATATTTTTACATACAATCTTTTTCAAAATTATGTATATATACTATTTTATATAATATTACGTAAGAATTATATTTTATAATGAATAAGTAATTTTTTTTTAAAATTTTAAAATTAATAAATAAATAAAAAATCGTGCAGTGGTAATCAACGCTATCTGCAACTTCAGCAACTTTTATCATGCGCGTGCAGCTTTAATCAACTCTACCTGCAACTTCAGCAACTTTTATCATGCGCGTGCAGCTTTAATCAAAGTTATCTGTAATCTATCTTTAATCACATCACCAGCTGTACACAATAATATTGACATTCAAGAAATACGATCCAAAACATCTATAAAATTCCCACAAATTAAGAAAATAACATACAACATTTGAGATACGATGCACCCATTTGGTAGAGACCCGCGTCTTAATCGCTTCAATGGAAAAAAGATGAATGAGGGTCATCCGATATTCGGGAATTTAAAGGTCCTTAGTGATTACTTTTACGATGACCTCTGGACGTACCATATTGAAAGATGGTCCGTTCAAAAATTTCTGCAAAAGCATCTCTGGGTGATATCACGAATGAGAATTTGTCCGAATGTCTTCAATTCCTTGCTCAGCTATACAATCAACGTTACAGAATTCATTTCACCGTACCTTTTCTAACGGAGAAACTTGGTCATTTGAAGTGTCGCTACCTTTTATGGAAAAAACTACACGCCGAAATGGGAGATTGGGGAGAATATGACAGAGGATGGATTCATGCAGATACCGAACAATGGCTTAAGTGGTTTCAGGTGGTTATTCTGCTCAATGATTTATTCGGATCAATAAAATTTTTAATTATGCAGTTTCTCATATTATTGCAGGAGGATCCTCTTTCAACAATTTACTACTATAAGTGCGAGCCACATGAATATTACCTGTATAAAATTTTCATTTGATATATCAACCCAGAAATTGTTCCAGACATTGACGTGCTTGCAATTCCTAACAATGAATGTCAACTAGTTAATACTCAGACAGAAGAATCACCCAAAAGACAGGTGGTGAAACATGTCAGCTCGAGTTCAAAAGAAAAAGACGATACTGGTGACGACGACTTCGTCGACCCGCCCCTGAAAGGAAACCAATACAATATGTCGAGTAAGATCGGCACCGCAGGCAAAAAGCAAGCTGGTGATGACTACTTTGTCGACCCACCTCCGAAAGGAACACAAAAAGATATGTCTAGAAAAACGCACAACAAAGGCAAACATCATGCAGTGTCGAGTTCCAGAGTTGAAGAGGATAATAGTGACGACGACTTCGTTGACCCACCCCGAAGGGTGGGAGAAAATATTTTCCAAAGTGATTGTTTGTAACTTCATCAACCTTTATCATTCGTGTTTCCAACTAATATGATGTAATTTCGGACGTAACTGAAAAATTATAATAAATTACTTAAAGATAACATTACAACATATGAATACTAAAAGTACATAAAAATAACAGTAAATTAACGTTGTCCACTGCCTCCGCCTCTTCGACCTTGTCTCCGCCTTGAACCACCACGATCCATTTCGTTCTGTATACGATTGTACGGATTCTCCCCGGACCTCTTCGGGTACGCAGAGCGTCGTTATGTATAAGTAGAGATGTCCAACCGCCGGTTTCGGTTAACCGGCGGTTGCCGGTTGGTCGAAATGACCAACCGGCCACAACCGGCCGGAGACGGATGCCAGTTGGCCGTCTCCGGTTGCCGGTTGACCAACCGCCGCCGGTCAAAGGGTGTCGGCGGTTACAAACCGCCGGAATTATTTTTTTTTTAATTTATAGTGTGTATTTCGATAGTTTTCGACTTTTCGGGACACAATTATGTTTTTTTTCGCTTTCGGTATATAACAAGGGTTTCGATTTAAAAATTTTAATCATCATAAATTAATTTTATTACTAAAATGAAGTTACATTTACAATTAAAATTTACAAAGTCGAAAATACAAAGTAAGAAAAAAAAATTTATTCGTTGTTCGTTGAATATTTGAATCGCAATCGCCATTTGCCAACGCCAGTCGATAATCGGTTTCTGAAAAAAAAATGTACAAATAGAAGTTAGTTAGATAATAATCATAATATTTTTTTGTACAATCGCCATTAAAAAATGAAATTAGTATTAAGGACTTATCTTTTTCGGACTTTGTCGTTGGCTTGGATATCGTCGCGCGAGCAATTTCTTGGAGACGTTGGCTGAAAAATAAGATTGTATGTGTAAGTAATTATTTAAAAATAAAAAATAAAAAATTAATACAATGAGATTAGTATTAAGGACTTATCTTTTTTCGAGATTGAATCTTTCGTCATTTTCGGAGATTCTCTATTCTCTCTACTCTTAGTCGTCCCCGCCATTGCCGCCACCACTAGTCTCGGTGCAGGTGGTGTCGTCGAATACGTCGTCGTCCAAATCGGTATTCGTGAAATCTTGTGTCCGATGTTCGGCTCTCGTCCAATCATCGAGAAGGCATTGGTATTCGACGTTTTCTACCGTCAACCTCGAACGCCTTTCACTTAAAGTTAAGCAACCCATGCTAAAAGCTTGTTCAACCGCGATGGTTGAAATTGGGACGACAAAGATTTCCCTAGCTATCTTCGCCAACGTTGGATACATTGGCGACATCTTCGACCACCATATGAGGACTTTGAACTGATCCTCGTCCTCGGCGAACTCAAAAGTGGTTGACAAGTAGTTATCTAACTCTATGAACGGGTTCGTCGACCTTTGCCATTTGCTCGTGTTGAGGAGGTTGTAGTAGGAGGCTAAGCGATCACTACCGCTAGCACTACTACTACTAGTGGATTGACCCGAACTCGATCGAGTTGGGTCTTGGCCAATATCGGTCTTATACGCTCTAAAGACTGCCTTTAGAGCATCATACCCTATATTCCTAACTTGAATATTGTAGTTATCGGGGATAACACTAGAATCAGCCGCAATGGACTGGTAGTATAGTGCCAGAAAATTATTTGTGCCCTCTACGCGTATTCTGGGGTCTAATATCTTCGCAATGATGAAGATATCGGGTAAGTTCCCAAAAGTATTTCAGTCATTTAGCCTTCATGGCTAAAACGGCCGGACCCGCAATCTCGTCATTGACAAAAGCATTTAAAATGCATGCGACTTTAACGCAATGATCTAATGCTAAGATTGATGTCGGGTAATATGTTCCCGACATCTCCTTCGTGGCATCGTGAAATACTTGAAGTATTTCACATATGCCGTTGCATCCGTCCCACATCGTAGGATGTAATGCTACCCCAAATTTGGGGTTTTCGTCGTAGAAATCGCTCAAGGTGTGGCGATATTCGTACGACGTATCCAACATCTTGTAGGTGGAATTCCACCTGTTGGGTACATCTAAGGCAAACTTCTTGGGCGTGATTCCCAAACTTGTACAATGACGCTTCCAATTCTTCAGTACAGAGAGTGGCGCATCATGTAACTAATCGCCGTTCGTATCGGCGTAACGTGTGCCTTTAGATGCGTGAGTGCGTCCTGAACACATAGGTTAAGTATGTGGCAGAAGCACCGGACATGAAAGAATCGGCCGCCAAATGACGGTCGACAATACTTAATCAAATCTTCAATGCTCGCGTTATTAGCGCTAGCATTATCAAAGGATACCGAGAAAATCTTCTCGAGTATCCTATATTCCGATAAGATACTCCTAAGCTTAAGTGCGATGTTTTGAGCTGTGTGTGCTGTATCAAATTCCCTATACGCGCAATTAAGCGTTTCTGTACTTGCCAAGAGTCATCAATCCAATGGCATGTAACGCCCATCTAATGATGATCTTGCAGTTGATCGCTCCATATATCGGAGGCAATGGACATTTTACACTCTAAATTTCCTAATTGATCTATTAACTCGCGTTTATACGCGAGTACGGTCTTCCTAATGTCTCGCGTAAGGGTGCTACATGAAACTTTCTTCGCTTGGGGGTTAAACGACTTTCTGATCCACTCTTCGTAGATCGGATCGTCGGCAAACCGAAAAGGAAGATGTTTAGCGCAAACAAATTTTGCAAGTTGTTTGCGCGCGACGTCTTCTTGTACATGAACAAAGATGTCGGACTCGCACTGGGTCCTTGTCCGGTAGCGGACGAACCCATACCCGTAGCCCCGTGCATTTGACTTTGACTTTGACTAATTCTTATCTTAGTAGGATGTTTCGAGCGGATATGGCCGGTAAAATTTCCATATCCGCCCCCCTTCTTAAAAGGGTACTCCTTACCACAATAATTACATATAACTCTAAAAAAATCTTTATTTTCGGTCGGTACCTTCTTGAAGTATACTGCGAAAATATTCGAGCGTAGGGCGGCGACCCGTGCTTGGGTCTCGGTCGGCGGCGTCGGCGTCGGCATCAGAGTTTCTTCCATTTGGTCCCGTTGCGTGTTGCTTTGCGTTCCATCCATGTCCGAGCCGAGGACGTCACTTAGGTCGAACATAATTTCGGGGGAGTCGTCATATTAGTAGTAGTCATCTTGCGATGAACTACCAACAATCTGTTTCCCCCTCGATCTCGAACTCGATCCTCAACGATGGCTATCCATATCTAAAATAAAAGATTAGAATAAACGTTCGATAAAAAAATGTGTAAACTTACGAAAAAAGAGGCGAGTGAAATTCGGAGCGCCGTGTAGTAGAGCCGGACGGGGATTGATGATGTAGTAAATCCGGGCGGGGATTGAGGGACTAGTATTTTAATTAGTTTATTTTTAATTCGTGGACTACAACTAGGCTGAGAATTACGTGTTTTGAGAGTGAATACTTGAGAGAAAGAGACAGAATTGAGTTGTGATTTTTTGAAGAGGGGTGGGGGGATATTTATAATTTTTTTGGGGAAGTAGCCGTTACAACCGCTAGTTTTTTTTTTCTCTAACGGCTATTTTTGTTTGAATTTTTTTTTATTTTCCATGTCTAATAACGGCTAGTTCTTTAAATTTTTTTATATATATATTAGCAGGAACTGCCGATTTACAACCGGCGGTTTGCGGTTTGGGATTTTCCCAAACCGCCTGGAACCGGCTACCTGCGGTTGCCGGATACGGTTGGTGGCCGGTCGGAACCGCCGGTTCCGATTTGTTTTGGGCAAGACTATGTATAAGAGAGAACTAAGCAGGCTCCCAATAACATTCGTCATGTAGATGATGATACCCCTCGTATGTTCTACGGTACGCTTGTTTGTTATAGAAAGGAGCAATATGATGCATGCTATGAACTCCCCACATACGGCAGGCTGCTTGGGCATGAGAACATGGGATGAAATATGTGTTCCATTTTCCGCACGTGCACGTCTTTCCTAAGATGTTTACCACGTGGTTCCTTTGATTCACGACCGAAGTGTAAACTTCAGCTGTTTGCAAACGTGGGTCAAAATTAAAGACGATGTGACTCCAAGAACAAAATGTCCAGTCGTTGAACTTATTCCACGCAT
Source organism: Linderniella brevidens (assembly GCA_004919715.1). Taxonomy (NCBI): domain Eukaryota; kingdom Viridiplantae; phylum Streptophyta; class Magnoliopsida; order Lamiales; family Linderniaceae; genus Linderniella; species Linderniella brevidens. The sequence continues at coordinate 3,372,938 of SWDC01000150.1, read as the reverse complement.
ACGGAGACCAGTCGCTTTCGGTGTTAGCCATCGATGCAGAGCACTCCGTAAATCGATTGCGAAAGTATTCAACTCATCGATAAAAGCTAAAGTCCACTATTGCTTTCGGAGGCAAACACCTCGCCCATCTGAAAACTTCGTTAAGAGCCTCGGAGATATTGGTGGTCATCACCCCGCATCGGAATCCACCATCGTAAGCAAACGTCTACTGCTCTTTGTCTATCTTATCTAACCACTTCCAGGCTGGTTCATTGAGAACTTTAATGTGTTCCATAATGCGATTGAACTTCTCCAACGTGTGCGCCATTACAGCTCTATGACATAACTGTTTTAATTCATTGTTCTTGAATTCAGTGTTGAAGTTTGATACGACATGGAGTAGACAAAACTGGTGCACACCATTCGGCGGCCTAAACGCTGCTAATTCGCTTACCGGAGCCAATATTCCTATAACAAATACAATGTTATAAATTACGATCGTTCGATGAAAATGATGTCAAATTAATACATGAATGTTTGTAGGAAAATACAAATACCTCGATGACGATCCGAAATGAGGCATACACCTTGTTCATCCAACACGTGGATGTTAAGTAAGTTGAGGAACCAACGCCAGGAATGTCTGCTTTCCGTTGAAACAATGGCAAAAGCAAGGGAAAGAATATTTTGATTTGCATCGAGCCCAGATGCAATCAACATTTTATGCTCATATTTGGAGTATAAGTGTGTACCGTCAATGCAAACAACTCTACGACAATGCCTAAAGCCATAAACAAGGTTTGAAAGCCCAGAAAACATACCCCAATTTCTTCACGTCGGGGGCCTCAGTTGGAAGATTCAACCACTTGACGACCGTGTCGGGGTCGTAACGTTTCAAAGCTTTCATGAAGATAGGAAGTTCTTGGACTGAAGTTTCTCAGGTGCCGTAAATATTTTCTTTCGCTCTTTTGAGGCCATGCCACGCTTGAATGTATGAGATGTCGTACCCGGTATTGTCCTTCACCAGTTGCTTTACATTCTTTGGTAGAAATTGAGGGTCTGTCTTCACTATTCCAATCAACATTCTCACAATTGTGTTTCACGAAATGTTACGATGTGTTCTCGCCAACTCGTGCATGTAGCATGTGTGTGCCCCCCATATATCGTAATCTTCCAATAACATTTTTTCGATTTGAAGCAGGCTCGTAACCTCCAGTGACAGTCATCGCTATGGTTGCATTTCACGCCCCATACGGTTTTGTTACTTTTTGAGACGTGAAACTCACGTCTAGCCACCCTGTAAGAATAATCGCCAACAACTTCTTGTAAGTGAGCTTTGGTACTAAATGTCATACCGACTCTGAACCTGGGATTGTCCATACTGTAAAAATCACCACCAACCTCGTTGGCTTCTGGAGCCGCCATTTGATATGTTGAATAAAAAAGCACGGGTTGGTAAGGCGCACGAGCATCATCCGTCGGCAATGGAATGTCATTCTCGGGAACATCATTGTTTCCATCATCGTTGCCATCGTCGTTATCATCTGCGGGATCTGGAAAATCGTTCAGTGCACCACCCACGTCATCAGCTTCAGAGTCGCTAGCATCACTGTTTTGCAAGTCTTCGAGCACAAGCTCAGGTTGTGACACATTCGACATATTAGGAACAACACGACTGCTCGAATGTATGTCAATATGATGAGGGTGGAGTGAAAAGTCACTCATTCCGTGAGTAACTGTCGTGAGATCAGGGAACGAGTGACTGGAGGTGATGTTGGTGAACACGTCGGGTGCCTCTTCATTTCGGTCGGGATGATCGTTCTCGCTGGCCTCGACAAACACTTCAATTATATTAAGTTCCGCATCAGCATCCAAGAAGTACGACAGTTCCGCATCGTTTAAAATTTGAAAGAGCCTCTGATAGAGTCGAGAATGTTGATAGTATTCATTCTTAACATGAATGGTTAAGGTAGGAAAAATTATTGTCGAAGCGAATAACCTCATAGATTATGCCCAGAAATTGAGCAAAGCTAGTGTCGTGATAGATTCGTCGAAAATCAATGGGTGGGATGCTGTAACGAATGGAGTTTGATTCGGTAATGATTTCGCCGCCATAGTGGATAGAGACTTGAATTTTACAAGATGTCATAATTAAAGGAGGAAATTAAATACTGCAAGTTGTTTTTTACATATCAAAGTATATGGAATTATAGTGCTTTATATAGGTAAATTAGTCGCATATAATAAAAGCGACGTCGCATCTATTGGACGCGAAGATTCTTCTGCAGAACTCGTGAACGTCCCGTCAACATCAGTTCTGAAGCAAAAAATAATTGCAGATGACAGAAAACGTATGAACGAATTGTCACCATCGTCGCGCCCATTGCACGCGACGTCGCGTATATTAAACGCGACGACGGGCCCAAAACTCGATTTTGGCCCATTTACAACGCTTTTACGGGCCAACTAAAAATCGCACCCAATAGGTGCGACGTCGCGGCCATTAGGCACGACGTCGTGGATAATACCCGCAAAGCACACTATTTTAGTAATAAGTGCGAAAAACACCCTATTTAATTAACAATTATTTTTTTTAGCTTTATTTAGTTAAAAAAGCCCATTCATCATGACCACACAACAAAAAGCCGAGGGGAAAGTCATCTTTCAAACACTTAAAACAAATAAAAAAATAACGGAAGAATATCTAAAATGAAACCTGATGTTTGCCCCATAGACCAATTTAGTCCCCGATGTCGTCGAATTGAACCATATTGGTCCTCCTTCAATTATTCCGTCAATTTGGATGAAAAATTATCACGTGTCGATACCATATTGTCTAGTGGATTTGTTTATCTTTAAACACTTACAATATAATAAATTAGATTTAAAAAAAAAAGAAAAAAGAAAAGCAAATAAATAAAAACAATAAATCAAAATTTAAAAATAAAAATAATAAAATAAATTTAATTTTAGGTTTACTTATTTATTAAAAATAAAAAATTATTAAAAATAACAATAATAAAAATATATCTTAAAAAAATAAAAAAAAGTAAAAATAATATAGTTTTACGTTTTACTTATTTATGAAAAACAAACTATAAAAAATTAAGAATAATAAAAATAAAATAAAAATATATATATTTCCAACTTATTTTTTATTTTTCGTTTTGTTTATTTAAAATAAGAAAAATATTTAACCATAAAATAAAAATTATATTTTTTATTGTTTATTTATTGAAAAAGGCTAAACATCATAAAACACCCACGTGGTTTTGAAACTCATCATCAAAACTCTATGGTTTTAAAATAACTTAAAAACCCCTCGTGATTTAGTTAACTTTTCACATTTTCCCATTATCGGGGGTACGGTGATTTGTTTTTAAAGCCATAAGGGGTATGATGATAGGTTTTCTAACCATAAGGGAGTGTCACGACGTTTACAAACCGCAAGGTAGTAACGTGATTTTCAGTTTAACTACAGAGGGGTATCGAAGAGTTTACCCATTAAAAAATAAGAATATGCGCCTCGTCCCACCCCAAATTAAAAATTAAAACAAATAAAAATAAAATAATAATATATTTAGAATTATTTTAGTAAAAATGAAAAAAAGAGTAAAACATGCGTAGGAGGGGAAATTGAGACGAAATTGTCCCCGCCACCGACACCGACCCCTCGACGACCAGCTCGGAATTTTTTTTAAACTATATTATTCATATTATAATATATAAATTTGGTATAATTAATATTATCTAAAGATTCGGAGTCGGGGAATCCCCGTGGGGACCGTCCCCCGCGGGGTAGGGTAGGAGGGGAGCACGGATTCTTATTTTTTAAGAATTAAATAAATAATTTTTTTTAATTTTATTTAATGTTTTTGTTAAATATTTTTCTTATTTTTAAGAAATAAAACAAAAAATATAAAATGATTTGGTGAAATATATATGTTTTATTTTTATTATTTTTTTATAAATAATTACAACGAAAAAATAAATTATTTATACGTTTTTTTTTTATTTTATATATATTTTTAATAAATTTAAATTTTTAATAAATAAGTTAAATGAAAAATAAATCTATTTATTTTTATTTTTTATTTTTAAATTTTGATTTATGTTTTATTTATTTACTTTTCTCTTTTTTTCTTCTTCTTTTTTTTTTAAATCTAATTTATTATATTTTAAGTTTTTAAGGAGGAAGAAATATGTTGCCAATACGGTATCGACACGCGGTAATTTTCCATCCAAATTGACGGAATAATGACGGATGACCGATTTGATTCAAAATCGACAACATCGGGGACCAAATTAGTCCACGCAAAACATCGGAAACTAAATTGGTCCATGAGGCAAACATCGGGGACCATTTTGGGTAAATAACGAGACGGGGAAGAAAGAAGCAAACAGCGCGAGCAAAGCAAGCAACGACGAATCAAGCGGACTGAGGCGTCTTGAGACACAAGGGCGGATTCTGCTTCCCGACGAAAAAGGGCTTCACATTATCGCACACGGTGGTGATGTTTCCCTCATTTCCATGGTAAGATATATCGATGTCGCCCACCTGCACATTCTCACAGGGGTTGCTGCTGCTGCACACGAGCGTCACCGCCAGCGGGTTCGACGTAGTCCCCCTGATGTTGTGAAGCTTCACATCGCTGATCTTTATAAGCGATGGTTTCTGCATAAAACACATTGATGATTGTTGGAAATAAAACGAAGTATAATAGGGTAAACTATGTTATACCCCCTGTCATTATATTGAAATATACATAAGTATCATATGCCTTTTTTAATGTGCAAAACTCTCTTGCGTTGTCGAAAACTTAGCCGTAATCCTAGTGTTGTCTAAAAATTTACAGTGTACCCCATTCATAGGTGAAAATAAAAAAGGGCGCATAATTAAATAAATCACGAGGTGTTCTACGTTATTTCTAAATCATACGGGTCTTGATGCTTATCTTCTTAGACGTGAGGATCATTTTAGAAATAATATATAAAATTATAATATGATACACTCATTCAACTATAAATTATAATATTATACATTCACTACAAACTACAAGTGTTCATTCTAACAATCATTTAACTTATAGCAATTTCACTTTATGATTCGACATGGAATAGGGATTTTTCATCATTTCAATAGAGACTCAAATCAATGAATAAAAATTTAATCGATCACGTACCTCTTTGCTGCAGAGGTTGTGAGGGCAGTATTGTTGATCGATGACGATCGGGTACATGACATTCCTCATTATAAGGTCTTCGAAGTGGAGGTTCCTTATCTTTATGGTCGCCGGAGCCGAGGGCCAAGTCTTGACCCTGACGCCGTTGTCGGTGCCGATGAAGGTGCAGTTCTTGACGTAGATCCCGTCCACGTCCTTCTCCGTCACGTACTTCCCGAGGCTCCCGACGCTGATCCCATGCCCGGGCCCGCATTGCACGTTCTCGACGTGGATCTCCTTGGATTCGTCTCCGATGGACACGCAGTCGTCGCCCGTCTTGATGACGGAGTCGATGACCCTAATGAGGGTCGAACGCCCGAGGTGGATCCCGTCCGTGTTCGGGCTGTTCCCCGGGGCCGAGATGGTGAACCTCTGGAACGTCACGTTCTGGCTCGAGATGCAGTTCACGTGGAAGTTCTTGCTGTCTTTGGTCGTCACGTCACGGATTATCGCGTTCTTGATGAAGTTGAAGCTCAGGTTCTGCGTTGGAAATAATATATTTAAAATTACAAATGGTATACACTCAACTTAAGCTTTTATGGTATCAGAGTTCATGCCGAGGGGTATAGTTACAAAATCGACATGTGAAACGCGTGTTGGAAATAAAATATATAAAATTAAAAATATGATACATTCAACTTAAGTTCGTGGTATAAGAGTTAACACATAGCGTAATTGATATAAAATTCGAACGATGACCCATCTAAGAAAAGTTACACGTCTAAGCTAAATTAGAAAAAAAAAACAGATAAGACATGATGAGTGTGTTGCAAAATAAAATATATAAAATTAAAAATATGAATGACTCGACTTAAGCTTTTCATGGCATGAGAGTTCAGGCCTAGAAGTAATAAGTACAAAATCCACACAACCACCAATTTAAGAAAAAATTACAGGTCTATAGCTATGAAAAAAAATCATCTTAAACATGAAGGGACGTTTTGAAAATAATATATGTTATATATTTTAGTGTAATTGGGAGTAAAACGTACACGAGTTAGGAGGTGTGGAGTACACGCTCGAAAATCGTTTTATTTTGAAACCCAAAACAAAGCGCGGGTTAAGGGGGTTGCGCCCCCTTACGGGGTCGTAGGGGCAACGTCCCTAGTGGCGGTCCACCCGAAGCCGCATGCACCCAAAAGGGTGTTTGAATTCGAAAAGGTGGAATTTATTAGTAAATAGACATCATCCTTAAAAGTGTTATGTCATGAATTGACACGACTGGTCAACTCTTGAGTTATAAATAAGTGGTGAGACATGCAACATAATCACATTGAATTTACAAGGGCATCAAAACAAAAATCTCTCTAGTCTTATCTCGTGACTAATTTGGTGAAAATCGTTTAGGGACCAAATAATGTCTTTGGAAAGTGCGAATATCCGGCCATGCAACTCAAACACTACTCCAACAATATATAAGATAAAAAAATATGATATAGTCTTTATCAGCTTTTTGGTGAGGTAGATCATTTAAAATATCATCGTCTTCGAACAACATATACACATTATACGATTAACTACTTACGATGGGTAGCTTCATGCAGTTTTGATTCTTGTGGCAGTCGTTCTGCTTCCATGCCTCCTGCCCTCTGCCATCGAAGACTCCGCCTCCGGAGATGGTGAAGTTGTCCAAGTAGTTGATAGTGATCCATTCGCCTTGTTTGTTTGGAAGCTTGTTGGGGTCCACGTCGGCCTGAATGGTGCCTTGGACCTCGAGCTCGATGTGAGCCTTGCTGGGCCCCTGCAGCCTCACCTGGCTGAGACTCCACGTCCCCGGAGCAATGAACACCTTGCTCGGGGTCGATGAGTTGCACGCGGCGGCCCATGCTTTCGACAAAGCCTATACAACATCGATTCATTCGATTACAAAAATGGCTTCTATGATATAATATTATAGATATATATATTATATGTGGCGCACCTCAGCGATGTCTCCTCCAGCTTTGGCGCCATAATTTCTGATATCGAAGACGGGTCCGGTGGCATTAACGCAAGCATTATATGCCACGATTAGGAAGAGGACGGCGGTTATGCATCTTGGAGCCATTACCGTTTCTTCGTATTTTTCTTCTATCCCGAAAAGGAATATTTATGTATATTATATTTATATCTTATTGGCGAACGCGAGTGATTTAATTATTTATAGTGGGCAGTTATCCAATGATCGATTGGCGTTGGAAGAGCAAAACTCGCGGGCTAAGCGGTTGCCAGTTGAAATGCTTCTTGCGCCAAGAGAAATTGAATGATTTAAACGTCTTGGAAAACTATCACGACCTAGAACAGTTTTGAACGTATATTAGATAGTATTAATAGTATTGTTTAATTATACGTATAATCTTAATTTTTTGTAATCTTATCTTATATATATATATATGCAAATGTAGGTTGCCACTAATATTGACACGTGTCCTTTACTTTATTAATATTAATATGATTATTTATTACACATTCACCATCATATACAAAATAGACTTAACCACCCATATTCAAATAATGTAGAGCACTATACTTTAAGCATGTTAACATCCACGTTCTCAAAAAACAACCCACCCCTCAAAATTTATCATTAACGGCTATCAAAAAAATTATTAATATATTATTTTATAAAATATAAACCATGATCTACGGTTAAGCAAACACTACACCACGTTTCAAATGTAACTGTTCTCACGTTAACCTCATTTCTTAGAGCATATATACATTTTGCTTAGAACATTACGGAAGTTTTTCACACTATTCGACAAAATATTGGTTCATGCGATTTCGTTTAGGATTTGTAGGGACACCAATACGAATACGCCTTGGTTACGGCTAACTCAAATTTAGCGATCATCGGGAAGGGAAGTTCGTCTTCAAGCTAATATATTTTCATTGTACGCAATGAGCTTCATGTAATATTGTTTTCATATGCATTTCTTAATCTTGCGTACAAACATGTTATTTGTTATGGCTCAGGTTAATGTCTTTCTTTTGCTTTTCGACATGCTTTTGGATGACCATGAAAATAGACTTACATATGTTGTTTGCTTTTTTTTTTTTTTTTTTCCTGGTAAAGCATCGATCTTTTTTTTTTTCAATATTTATTTGTTTAAATTATCTCAATTCATTATTGAGCACCGGGCATTCAAGTGGGGCATAAGCATAGCCAACTTTGCAGATCTAAGTTAGGCACCTGCAAAGGTTTCGTACACCAGATAGGTCAGTGATGGCTAAATGTTCTTATATATTTTTCGTGTTACTTGCTTTTTAATCTACAGCTTCAATTACTTATAGTAACCACTGGATATGAGCATACACTTACCCACGTTCATAGACATGATTTTAAGCAAAAAATAACAACCCACTACTTTCAAACCTCCACACTCCATATATGAGCTCCAACGCATAACCAAATATATACAGAATCAAAAACCTAAAATATTCAGCAGGCAATTTCAGCGAAGAAAAAGAGGTCATAAAAGTAGGATTTGGAAAGTCGAATATATATGTTGCTTTAACAGTTCGTCTCTGCTCTGAGTTTCCTTCTGCGGTGGAATCATTTTTTTCTAATTATGCAAAATCGTATGTTTCTTTTTCAATGTTGGTGGGATTAGTAATGACGTCTGCTTAGGATTCAGAGGGGTATTCGACTCTCACTTGCTGTTTGGGTGCGTGGGTGTTCGAGAATATGAGATTTGATAATATATTTGTCGATTTTGGTAGAATTTCCGTGATAATCAACATATGGTTGCTTCGTTTCCAAATTTCTGTATTTCAACTTTATATTCGAGCGGGACTGATGAATTATGGTTGTTTAATTAGATTTTTGTGTTAAAAAAGTTAGGCTTTCCTTTTGCTTTGGTTATGTTTGTACTGTTCAATTTTCATATACTAGTTTTTTGCCCGTGCTATGCACGGGTCTTATGTATATATATAAATAATTTAATTTAATATATTTCATATTTTTAAACATGCAACATTATAAAATGTTGTTATTTAAAATATGCTGGGGAAACCTTGAATGTCGGAGATATTTTAACATAAGACATACCATAAATTAAATTTAAAAATTTATAAATTATATATCGCAAAAATTAATATGTCAAACTCAAATATATTAGAAGAGAGATATTATAAAATAAAGGGTAATTGCATCACAATTGTTGTCGTTTGAAGAGCAAGTAATTATATTCAATTTAAACCGACGCGGCGAAGGCCATCGCTGTCACGCCCATCAACGCTGCGATTGACATCGCGACGACCGCCGATCGCCTCGCCCGGTCGGGTCGGTTCGCCCCGAGCTCGTTTCCGACCCGGGTCGACACCGCGAACCCCAGCGAGGAGGGAAACACGTAGAGCAACGACGTCGTTTGGATCAACAGCCCCATCGACCCAACGGTGGCCCTAGGATTCGACAGGAGCCCACAGAGCACGATCATGATCTCGTACCACCACCCTCAACAAAGATTTTGGTAGAATTTCCGTGATAATCAACATATGGTTGCTTCGTTTCCGAATTTCTGTATTTCAACTTTATATTCGAGCGGGACTGATGAATTATGGTTGTTTAATTAGATTTTTGTGTTAAAAAAGTTAGGCTTTCCTTTTGCTTTGGTTATGTTTGTAATGTTCAATTTTCATATATGTGTATTGACGTCCTAAATTCTAATTGAAGTTAATAAGGCGTGGTCATGATTTATAATTTGTTAATTTTTTTTTTCATATTAATGTTTGTAAATTAAGAAAGCCCCAGAAAGATAATGAAAATACGCATTTTAGCTCACAGTCCTCCATCGATCTTCCAGCAAATTCTCCTAACCCTGTTGGCACATATCAATTGTACATAGTTAGTGATGACCCTAAGAAAATGGGAAAGAGCACTAGAATAAAAAGAAAGAAAATAATTAAAATGATCTTATCAACACAGATGATGATGATGATGATGAGCTTACCCTCCTCGATGAACTATCGTTCACCTTGTACTTGTCAGCGGTGATGCGAAGCAAATTAGAGCCAGGGGGGAACAGAAGCTGCAAATTCATATATAATATATATAAGTGAGTTCATCAAACAAAGCAAAACGTGGATAAATAGATAATTGTATTATTTTGCCTACATCAATCTTCCTCTGAATTTCATTGGGCCTCTTCTCGGGCCTCCTTGGGGGCTTCATACCAGTTATTGCTATGAAATCTGCTTCGATTTCTTCTTTTGTGAGCTCGCATCGAATGTTCAGCTCAGGCTTTCACCCCTGGTGGGTCTCGATGGCATTAGGGTCTTCTTTTTCTTGTCACCTTCTTCAGCATTGGCCACCTTTTCCTTCCCCTTTGAGGAACCAGCAGCAGCATCACGAAGAACCATTCTTGATCCACTCTTGATTCAAATAGGGGTTTCCAAGGCTCGGTTCTGCCATTAGATTCAGATGAGAATGAATATCCAACAACATCATCAGTAAGGTTATTTCTATCATCACGAGTGCTCTTTTGTTCAATACCTGGGATCATATTACCAGATTTTCCTTCAGTGACCTTGTTAAAGATGGGCCCTTCTTTCTGCTTCTCCCTTAGTGGTTCGTTTTTCTTCGTGTATGGGGTATCGATTGCTTTGGGGCCTTCATTCGTTTTGGGATCAACAACTACATGGTTCATCACACCATGCCCATGTGGGTCGTGAGTGAGAGGGAGCGGTCCCGTAAAGATATGGAAATAGCTAAGTTAAAAATATACCAGTAATGTTGTCCTTAATGTTGAACCAATATTCAGGAACAGAAAGTTTTAGCATAGCGAAAAGTTTCAAAACTTAGCAGTTAAAAACGATGGAGACACGGTTTAAAATATGCAGCAAGCTAAATAACTTGCTACACGCCTTCAGGGCAAAATTCTACTTCAAAGAATGGATTACAAAAAGTATAACTATCGAAAGATAGTAAAATCAACCTAGTAAAGAATCTAACGACTCTTCTAATCTCAACACAGATACCTACGATCTATGAAAAGGTAAAACACTAGGTAAAGAACAGAAAGACGAGTATATGGTGAGAGCTCTCTCTTTTTCGTTTTCTTCTTTTTGGTCGCTCGTCGTACGTAATCTCCATTATCGTTGGTCGGCATCGGAGTCTTGTATTTATACTCTTCATAGCTTCGACTCCAGTCCTCCCCACGTTCTCCATGATCTCCATGACTTCACGTCTGAGATAATGCTTCGACTTATTCAGCCACGAGCTCCACTTCACCTATTTTTAGTAAGCATCTTGACTTGGTCGAATACGCTTCCTATTTTTAGTATCCACTCAACTCCACTCTTGTTTGAACAAGTCCATCTCGTAAGTAAACTCTGCACACATATAACTAACTCCGTAATAATAGGGAAAACAGTTTTTGGGTTTGAAAGACAAAATTAAGGTTGGACCAAGTCCGAGTCAATCGATGTTGACTGAAATGTTGAGTCCACATTGTCAATGTTAACATCGCAACTGTTGACTCAAATGTTGAGTCTACATTGTCAATGTCAATATTAACAATCTCCTCCTTTTTGTCTTTCTTCCCAAAACCAGTGCAGAGCTAAATCCACAGAAGTTCCAATCCAGAGAACTTCAAATCCAAATAACTCCTCCTGAAAGCAACAAGTAACTTAGAACAAAGAAAAATGGATTAACATAGAAAAAATTAATACATAGTCATTTTCGATATCTTCGTCACATCTGCAACACAAAAGGTCACATACAAAAGCACACAAATGAAATATCGAAGTCTGCATGCAAAACAAACAGGCAAGAAAATAAGAAGTCTAAAATTGAAGACTCATAATTGAGTCTTCCGAAGCAGCTCTTTCTTCTTCAGCCTCCGTTCCAGCAGTGGCTCCAGCAGCTTCTCCTGTTTTCGTTCCAGCACCATCTGCAGCAACTTCTCCTTCTTCATCTCCAGCAGCTCCATCTTTTTCAGCAGCTCCAGCTCCATCAGCAGTAGCAGCAACTTCTCCTCCTTCTCCTTCTTTAACAGCAGCACCAGCGACCCGACCACCTCCCCCTACAGCTGACATCCCTTCGTTTTCCTCCTCAGCAGCAATCCAGGCAGTCCAGGCATCTTCATCTGCACTATCTTCTCCCCCTTTTTGGGAAGAATGAAGACTCCGAAGAATCTTCCTTTGTGCAACAAGCGATGCAATAGTATCATCCAGATACTTTATGTGCTTCGCCAGGACAGATGTTGGAGCCGATGTTGAACCAACATTTGGTTCAACTTTTTTAGCTCAATCCCAGGGCAGATCAACAACTTTGTTTAGCCCCACTAAGTGATTGGCCGCAATGGTGTAGGGGATCTTCTTGTTCACCACAGTATCAGCATGCGTAGGTTTGAAACCTCCTCGAACCATCGACAACCAAATGATTGAGGGAAAAGGCAGAATACCTTTCCCTGCTCGTTCAGCTTGGTACGCAATTTGGTTAAGGATAAAATCTCCCCAATTAATAGGAAGATTTTTCCCCAATGCATACAATAGTTGTGCCATTGGTTCGGTCACTCTACTATCATTGGCCGTAGGTAGCCAATTATAGATTGCAATCTTAAAGAGCACAGTGTAGAGTGATGTGAGGTGAGTGACAGATAAGTTGTGAGTCCATTTCATCACCCTACTCCCGGTGATGAAGGACACAACTTCATTCAAGTCACTATCCGTGAAGTGATCAACCGCAGGTGTCCCAAGCAATTCATTAATAGAATGAGAAGACAACTCATAAAGACGATTCCGTAAGTATATCTTACCGAATTTCTTTGAATGAGGCTCATTTATCTTGGGAGAGAGGTTAGAATATACGTCACGGACCACATGGTCGCAGTATTATCCAAGGATGAGCACAGCCTTCCCGAGACATCTGGACTTCAGGAATTGCAGGACCCCATGCTGAGAGAAGTTCGACTAGTCCACCGTTCTTTCTACGCGAAACGTTCTGGAGTAGAAGGTCCCCAGAGATCCTTGTTCTTCTGGACGTAGAATTTTTGAGGGCGTGCATGTATCTCCCAGTCTGATCCTCCATCTATCTCGTCATCAGAGAGGAATGTTGGGTCAGTATTTAACCCAACATTGGTCTGTGTGGTCTGCTTCTCTTCAGTCACTTTTGCCCTTTTGGTTGGGCGAGGAGTTGGCTCAACTTTTCTCTTTCCTTGCTTCTTCTGCAACATCTTTTTGACGACCCCAAGAGGAACGTCATCAGTAAAGGGTTCGTCCGTGGGGACGGATTCTTCAACAGCTTCGTCGTCGCTTGAAATCTCCAAAGTTTCAGATTCTGAACTCGTTGAGGAATCGACCATAATAGGTACGAAAGCCTCATCAGAGCTTTCAGAATCATCACTCGATTCTGAGGAAGAACTTGATGGCGGGGTCGGGTTAGGATTCTGAGCAGTTTCCTCTGGATAAGCTTCAGAGGTGGCGGTGTCGTCCCTGAGAGGAGACATAACTCTTTCCGGTATGGGAGCTCCGTACACCACCATCGCCAGTGGGTTCGTCTCAATAAACCCAGCGCTCGATGTTGATTCAACATTCTGTTTCTCAGAAATAGGTGAGTTTGCCATAGAAGAAAGTATAGAAGCAGAAATTGATTTCGAAAGAATTTGCAAGAGAAAAGAAAGCTTTATAGTTTGCAGAGATTATGCAGAGAGAATGTAAAGGGTTTGTGTGATATGACCGAGCTTTTCAGGTGAGTAAATAGGGGTGTCTGTAACGGTAAAAAAAAATCGAGAAGATAAGAAAAAGTAACCGTTAGAGACAAAAAAATAAAAAATTAAATTTTTTTAAATTTCGTAAATACGAGTTTTAACCGTTATGGTTGAGAAAAATGTGGAGAGTGGATAACGTGTGATATTTAAAAATATAGTGCAAAATATGATCATAACAAAAATTAAGTCAAGATCGAGTGCACTAACCGTTTAGGTGTTCCGATGAACGCATGAACCAAGTGAGGATAGCTGTTCTTCTTCTAATGCAAAATGAGAGATATGGATACTTGACACGACATATTATTTATATGTATACCTAACATCTATAACACAATGAACATAAACAGAAAATATAGCATGATCAAAATGACTAGTCACAAATGTTGCTCAACATTTAACCTAACATTCTCAAAACGATTTCCTTCATTTTCTGTTTAACACCCTAGATCACAATTTTCTTTCATTTTCTGCCCTCATCTCACCTTTATTATTGATAGAGAATATTGTGCACTGCTCTAGAATGATTTCCAGTTCATCAAGGTTCAGGCATTCTTGCACGCATAGAATACATTGTCACCGCGAATGCCGTGTATCTAAGGATCTTAATATTCTGAACCTGTATCTTGAAAAGGATCATTAGCATACTAGTGCTAGGAAGTGGGTCATTTCAGAAAATGGTCTAAGTGAGTCAAATCATTTCAGGAATATAACAAAGTGAACGTTAGATCAAATATCAAAACAGTAACAGTCATATATGAAATATGCCAATGTTGGTCCAAATATTGGACCAACATTTACTGACTCTGACAGAGACCTATAGACTTCTTCAGGCTTGAGAACCTTTCGAAGTCTAACGCTTTAGTGAAAATATCAGCTAATTGATTCTTAGTATCTATATGCTCTATTTTCACTAACTCTTTCTCAACTATATCTCTCAGAAAATGATGTCTAATGTCTATATGCTTAGTCCTAAAATGCTGTATCGGATTTTTCGAAATGTTTATGGCACTAAGATTATCACAATACATAAGCACGTTTTCGCTCTCTAACCCATAATCACTTAACATACTCTTAAGCCATATGAGTTGTGTACAACAGCTACCTGCTGCCACATACTCAGATTCGGCCGTAGAGAGGGAAACGCAATTCTGCTTCTTACTAAACCAAGACACTAAATTATTACCTAAGAAGAAGCAGCCTCCACTTGTGCTCTTACGATCATCTTCATCACCTGCCCAATCGGCGTCACTGAAACCAACCAAATTAGTGTTAGTATCTTTTGAAAACCATAAACCTAGGTTACATGTACCACTAACGTACTTCAAAATTCTTTTGACAGCGTTAAGATGAGAAACCTTTGGTTAAGCCTGATATCTCGCACACACACAAACACTATACATAATGTCTGGTCTACTCGCAGAAAGGTATAATA
The DNA here is from genome assembly GCA_004919715.1 of Linderniella brevidens. Classification (NCBI taxonomy): domain Eukaryota; kingdom Viridiplantae; phylum Streptophyta; class Magnoliopsida; order Lamiales; family Linderniaceae; genus Linderniella; species Linderniella brevidens. Next base: position 3,357,615 of record SWDC01000150.1, on the reverse strand, counting down.
AGCTACCTATCATAGAACGATATAATGTTGGGTCAACATTCTCCCCAGCATTATCTTTACTTACCTTCTGTGTAGACCCCATAAGAGTTCTCATTACCTTAGCATTATCTAAGCCGAACTTCTTCACAATGTTCTTCGCGTATTTTTCCTGACACATAAATATGCCATCCTTGGTTTGTTTCACCTGTAGACCTAGGAAAAAAGTTAATTCACCGATCATACTCATCTCAAATGTGGAATTCATAGCTTGGATAAACTCATCCGACATAAATCGAGATGTTGATCCGAAGACTATATCATCCACGTAGATTTGAGAGATTAACACTTCATTTCCAACTCTTTTCACGAAAAGAGTTCTATCGGCTTCACCTCTAACAAATCCAAAATCTAAGAGAAATGAAGTTAGCCTACCGTACCAAGCTCGAGGAGCTTGCTTTAAACCATAGAGAGCTTTTCGTAACTTATACACATGATCAGTATGGTAAGGATCTTTGAAACCTTTCGGTTGCTCAACGTAAATTTCTTTATCAATAAAACCATTTAAGAATGCACCCTTAACATCCATCTGGTGGAGGGTAATGTTGAGCCAACATGCAATAGCAAGTAAGAGTCTTATAGATTATCTTGCTACGGGGGCAAAGGTTTCATCAAAGTCTATACCATCAACTTGGGTATAGCCTTGGGCAACTAACCGAGCTTTATTTCTAATAACATTTCCGTACTCATCAGATTTGTTCTTGAAGATTCACTTTGTACCAATGACATTACCGTCGCTTGGTCGTGGAACCAAAGTCCAAACCCGGTTTTCATCAAATTGAACAAGCTCTTCTTGCATAGCATTGATCCAAAAACTGTCCTTGAGAGCTTCAAGAACGTTTTTCGGTTCAATTTCAGATACAAAACAATTAAACCTTACCTCGTTGTGTACAGAAGTCATGCATACATTTTTTACCATTGATCTATAATCTCTTCGAGATTTATCTCTGGTCTTCCTTCCTTCATCCAGTCTGCCAATGATCTGATCAGAGGGGTGAGACTTCTGAATCCTAGCAGGGGGATCTCTCTGAACATTTAAGGTTTCATCTTCTGTATCCTGTTCAGGAGCTAATGCTGAGCCGGATGTTGACTCAACATTGTTAGCTTCCAGATCCTCTGTTGGACCAACCGTTGGAACTACATCTGCAATGTCAACTTGAGGAGTATTTCTGCTAATGTCAGCGGAATCATCAAACACAATATTAACAGATTCCTGAATATTTTTCAATCTAAGATTGTAAACACGATAAGCACGACTATTAGTAGAATATCCCAAAAATATGCATTTGTCACTTTTCGAATCAAACTTAGTCAAATACTCACGATCATTCAACATATAGCAAGTACATCCAAACACGTGAAAATATTTAACCGTAGGCTTCGTACCCTTCAATATCTCATAAGAGGTTTTCTTTGTCCCAAGACGAAAGAAAACTCTATTGGAGATATGACAAGCCGTGTTCAATGCTTCCGCCCAAAATCTTTTAGAAAGACTCTTGGATTGTAGCATTACACGGGCCATTTCCTGAAGAGTTCTATTCTTCCTTTCGACTACCCCATTTTGTTGAGGTGTCTTTGGAGAAGAAAACTCATGGATAATACCTTTTTTGTCACAAAAATCTTTAAAAGATTGATTTTCAAACTCTCTACCATTATCGGACCTAATACGAAAAATGGGAGCACAAAAGTTATTTTTGATCATGGCACAAAAGGTTTTGAAAAAATCAAAAGTTTCAGATTTTTCCCTAAGAAAAAATATCCATGAAAACCTAGAAAAGTCATCAACTAAAACATACGCATATTTTCTACCACCTATGTTGCCTACTTCCATAGGACCCATTAGATCCATGTGAAGTAGCTGAAAGCAGTGGGCAGTTCTAAAATGTTGAGCAATATGTTGGTCAACATTATCACTGACATGCTTCTGCTTGCCTTTAAGACATTGCTCACAAATAATCTTTCCACAATCCTTAAGATTGGGAATACCTCTGATTGCTTCATGCCGAATCAATTGTTCTAAAGTTCGATAATTGACATGACCCAATTTATGATGCCAAAGAACAATATCATCTTCGGTTTTCGACATCTTACATACCTCTTTTCTGTCATCTTTATCACCAACTTGATAGCAATTATCACTAGACCTTCTACCTGCCATCACACACAAGTTTTTGTCATTAAAAACTTCACAGAATTCTCTATTAAACCTTACCTCGAGATCGTCGTCACATAGTTGACTTATGCTAATAAGATTTGTAACTAATCCGTCAACATGGAGGACATTCCTTAGGGCAGGAAAACCAACCACATTAAGTTTACCTCGTCCGAGAATTTTTCCTTTCGCCCCACCTCCAAAAGTAACCGTACCGTTACTTAATGGAGTGTAGTCTATCAAGTGGTCTTTGGTACCTGTCATGTGTCGTGAACAACCACTATCGAAGTACCAAGATCCTGAAACGTTAGCCTTCAAGGACGTGTAAACAACATTACATAGAACCGGTGATTTTCGTACCCAAGCTTTCTTCTGAACTGATGGACTCCAAAAAGTTGTATTCATGTAATTCATAGAACCAGAACTAATGTTGTCTGAACTACCTCCAGACATTTTCTTCAACACTGATTTCTCAATGTTGGAGCGAATGTTGGATGATTTTCCAGTCAACATTTGCTTTTTGGATATCACATCTTTTTGTTTCCAGCAATAAGGTTTAATATGTCCAGGTTTAAGACAAAAATGATACTTAAAACTTCTAGACCTGGACTTTGATGCGGAATGCTTACATTTTTTAGGATGTGACTTGAATCCTAGACCGTGATTAGAAGTATTAACGAAAGAAAGTACCTCGTCAAATGTGGACTTACCTTTATTCATCTTTGAGAAGGTGTCTGAAGCCTTATTGACTTGCGCTTGAAGCTTGTCAATTTCTTTGTCCTTTCTGGTCAGCAAGGCTTCCATCTTGCTCATTCCTTCAAGCAAGCCTTTGATCACCTTTTCATTGTTCGCATTTTCCTCAGTCAACACTTGAACGGAGTCCTTCAATTTCGAGATTTTCTTCCTTTGATTCGTCCACTCTACGTACAACAATTTGTACGTTTCTTCCAGTGATTCATCATCCTTAGCATGTTCTACACAATCTCCTGAATCATCTAACAACAAAGATTCATCAAAATTATTTGATTCAGATGGTGAGTCCAGTGTTGGATCAACATCCGTTACCGCATTAAACCCAGTATGATGTTCCTCATCCTCGTTGTCAGAGAAGGTTGGAATTGAAACTTTAGTCACTTGGGCGACCTGATGCGTATTCCTAGCTGGCACGTCATCTTCGTCATCAGTTAACCTGACCCAATATCCTTTTCCATACCTGCGAAGAGTGTTAGCACATTCATTTGCAAAATGACGCCAGCTTTACAAGCATGACATTGGACGGAGTCCCTGTCATGTTTTTCGGCTTTCGCTTTATCAGCAGAGTTTCTTCTGTTGATAGGGCGATTAGGAGCGGATGAAGACTCTTGAGCGTTGAGAACATTCTTGAATGTTGGACCAACATTCAACTCTCTCTTATTTTTCAGTAACCTTTTGAATTTCCTAACAATCATAGACATATCCTCATCATCGTCTGGCTCAACATCAGATTCAACACCTGATGGTTGCGAGACTAGAGCAAGACTTTTACCCCTAGACGCATTTTTCTGAACCTCGAGATTAGTCTCGTAGTTCTTCATAATGTTCATGAGGGTATTGAAGTCGAGTGTGGCCAGATTGTAGGCTTCCTCTACAGCTGCCACCTTCACGTTGAACTTCTCCGATAGTGACCTCATAGCTTTAGAATTCAACACTTTGTTAGAGATAGGTTCACCTAGGCTATGACACTCGCTAGAAATATTCAAAAGTTTTCCGAAGTAAGTAGTAATATCTTCATCGTCCCTCATACGAAGGTTTTCACATTGGCTATTTAAAAGACGCAGCTTTGTGTCTTTAATGCTCGCATCACCCTCATAATACCTTTGCAACATATCCCACGCATGTTTCGCATTGGTACAGTTTTGGATGGTTTTGAACATAAAATATTGACGAAAGAAAAAATGGCATGTAAGGCTTTTTCGTTAAAATCGGCTCCTGCTCTTTCAAGAACAGTCCATTCGGCAATAGGTTTGTCGAATACTTCTCCATCAGCATCTGGAAGGGTTTTAGGAGGGGTATAACCATTAGGAACCGAATCCCAAGCACGAGAGTTAATCGACTTTATGCATTGTCTCATTCGGATTTCCCAATAGGCATAGTTTGATCCGTCTAGGACGGGAACTTTGCCAAAATAGTTTGAGCTTAAGGCATCTATATCTAGGATAAAAACGTTTAGTGTATCAAGCGGTTGCTCTGATACCAATCTGAGAGGGAGCGGTCACGTATGGAAATAGCTAAGTTAAAAATATACCAGTAATGTTGTCCTTAATGTTGAACCAATATTCAGGAACAGAAAGTTTTAGCACAGCGGAAAGTTTCAAAACTTAGCAGTTAAAAACGATGGAGACACGGTTTAAAATATGCAGCAAGTTATTTAACTTGCTACACGCCTTCAGGGCAAAATTCCACTTCAAAGAATGGATTACAAAAAGTATAACTATCGAAAGATAGTAAATCAACATATTAAAGAATCTAACGACTCTTCTAATCTCAACACAGATACCTACGATCTATGAAAAGGTAAAACACTAGGTAAAGAACAGAAAGACGAGTATATGGTGAGAGCTCTCTCTTTTTCGTTTCTTCTTTTTAGTCGCTCGTCGTACGTAATCTCCGTTATCGTTGGTCGGCATTGGAGTCTTGTATTTATACTCTTCATAGCTTCGACTCCAGTCCTCCCCATGTTCTCCATGATCTCCATGACTTCACGTCTGAGATAATGCTTCGACTTTTTCAGCCACGAGCTCCACTTCTCCTATATTTAGTAAGCATCTTGACTTGGTCGAATACGATTCCTATTTTTAGTATCCAATCCACTCCACTCTTGTTTGAACAAGTCCATCTCGTAAGTAAACTCTGCACACATATAACTAACTCCGTAATAATAGCGAAAACGGTTTTTGGGTTTGAAAGACAAAATTAAGGTTGGACCAAGTCCGAGTCAATCGATGTTGACTGAAATGTTTAGTCCACATTGTCAATGTTAACATCGCAACTGTTGACTCAAATGTTGAGTCTACATTGTCAATGTCAACATTAACAGTGAGCTCTCTTGGTTCTGAGCTCAGAAGGTCTCGAGACAGGATAATTAGACACCTTTCGTTTCGAATCGAGCACCACCGGTTTTGTTTTTTCATTGACACCATTGATTCGGTTGCTTTGTTCATTTGCACGTTCGATCTTCCCCGAAGACCGTTCGGAGCCGCCAATATTTTCAACTATTCCCACAGTTTTTTTAGAGTAATCTGAAATCTTTAACCCTATTATCTGCTGCCCTTTTCAGATTTATTCTTTTCATCATTCGAACGATCTTTAGGTTTCCGCACTGCGAAGGGGCGCTCTTGCTCACATCAGTTGCTTTGAAAACGAAAACATCGGTACGTGCTCGGGATTTTCCCTCGCCTTTAGAGGGATCCTCATCGTTCACCGGATCCCAATCTTCTCCACCCCGGAGGAAACTTGCAAATCTGGGTGAAGTCATGGGAGATCTCATGGCACGCCGCCTACCTCGGTTGAGATTGTCTCCATCATTAGAAGCTTCAGAACCCGATGATGGTTTGCTAGTGTTCCAGCTCCAGAATGCTGGATCAAAGGGTGAGTCAGCACCTTGCTTTTTGTTGCTGGAAGAACTAGAAGAAGCCATCGATGTTGGACAAGGGTTTCTTGAGAGAGAAAGGGATACGAAGAAGAAGAGGAAAAAGGTTACAGAAATGCGAATAGAAGGCTTGGTGATTGTGAGGACGCACACAACGGTTATATAAAGAGGGATTTGAGTGAGGGTTAGGTGAGTGAGTTGTATTTTTACAGTTTTACTCAAGGTTAACTTTATTGATACTATTTTCAACCGAGTGTGTACATTATGTTGCATAAATTGTATATAAATTATAAATTTATTTTTCTTGCATACTAAAATACATTTTATATTAATTTTTTATTTATATTCTTGTGAAATTATTTTTAATTTTACAAAATTGTCACATGGATGATATTGCGTCTCGTATAATGTTATAGTTTTCGTCCAAAATAGCATAACGATCGCGGTTTAATTACGTATGTACATAGCATGCATGATCAATTATCGACTACGTGAAACCTATATGTATTAGGGTTTTATCATAACGAATCCAATCGAATTAGGGTTTTGCATTCCTTGTCGTCATTCTAACTTGCCCAACCCCAGTAATATGCGAGTGTGTGCGGTTTTTAGGCGTCTTAGTTAGTTACAAAACACGAAATTTGATCTATCTGAATGCTTCAAATGCAGGGTTAACGTGAAAAAATTCATAAAGAACGATATGACAATGTGATGATATCTGATTCTAATCTAGCATGTTATACTTTTTATGTCCGATTCCGCATTAGACAATTTAATTTAATGGCACTTCAATGATATTAAAAAATTGAAATTTTGAATGTCATTATCTAAAATATATAGCAATTATGACTCGATTCACAATAAAATTGGCATTATTTATTGATGTCAAGATATTACATTATATTTTGCCACAGTAAAAAAAATATTTGCACAAGGTTTACCCAACATAAGCATAGTAAAAGCTATATTATTTCATTTTTAAAAGGAGGCAAATTTTATCATAATATTTCAATTAATTAGTAATAAATTTGATTTCCACAATTTGTTTAGAGGAAAAGAGAGTTAATTATTGTCATTGAGAATTAATATTGGAAGTCAATCAACTTTTTGTGGCATTATAATTATTAAAATTTACTATATTGATAATATGTCTATGTACAATGTGCCCTTTTATTGTAGAAATACATTATTTTTTATTTAATATATAAGGTGTAATAAAATGTCATAAAAAGTTTAATACCTTTTTTGTATTTCAATTTATTACACCGGTTTTAACAAACATTGCTGTTGAGCTTTTGTTTGAAAGTTCATACCATTAAAGAAAAAATGAAAGAGAGAAAAGAAACAAACACTCGCTTGAGTGATGTAAAAATAATTTTTCGTTTCTTTTTTTTCTTTTAAAAAAATTATTGTCACCAAACTCTATTTAATGGGATTTTTCATTGCTGACTTGTATTCCTCATTTCAAAAGTAATACATCTCGTCAAACGATTCTCTATCATTTAATTCACAATAATTAACTAATCCTAATCCAAAATGTAATAAATAGAGAAGTCAAAAGAAATTAATATGATGAATTATATTTCAAAAATAGTCAAAATAAATTAAGTATTATATTACAAGAATTTGCCAAAATAGAATTGGGAAAACATTGTTAAATAAATTACGATATCTATTATGAAATAATAATAATAATATGTGGATGTTTTTAATGTTGATAAAATTAGGTTTATTAAATATTGTAAAAATTAGTTGATTGTTGATGAAATGAGATAAGATGTATTTAATGTTGTAAATGTTAGATGAAATAGTAGAAATTTTTCTACTATAAATAGACCGATGTATTTGTATTGAATCATATCGAAAACATCAATAATACTCTCTCTACAATTCCCGTGTTTATATTTTCTGTTCTTGTCCAGTTATAATGGTTTTATAACAATATCATAATTTTTTTTCTTTTTGTGCAATCCCTTTCAAAATTTCAAAAAAATAAACAAAATGATTAAAAGGCATTAAATTCAGGAAAAGACACCAAAGTCAGCTACACCTCTTATTTTTTTCGGTCAGGTAGGTATCCCTGCACAATGCCACCGTAGTCCCTACACTCCGTCTAGGTTCGGCCTGAATCAAATTCGAACCTCATCGTCGACTATGAGACGATCACGGCTTCCAGCGGGACTAATCTTCTCTAGTCCATGAGACTCACCCCAAGATCCCATAAACTACGGAAGTCAATGTCCCTAGATGATTAGAACCGTGGGAGGTCAGAAACTGAACCACTAGGTAAGTTAGAACTCTTATTGAGGATAGCTTTTATAAGCATGAGGCTTGTATATCTTTTGTAAGGATGTATTTTCTATTTGAGGTTTATATATCTTTTGTAAGCTTGAGGCTTATATATCTTTTGCAAGCTAGATTTATATATTTTTTGTAAGTATGTATTTATTTTTCGATGTCGATGATGTTGTGTATCATCATTTGCACGCCTCCTCCGCTGAATTTAATTTTATTTATTTTCTTTCTATATGTAGTCATTTTCTTTTTCATTTTAAGATAAAACGTTTTCCTTTGTTTTTATCCATGAAATCACGGAAGCTCTTTCTTTTAAGACATCTTATGACATAATACAATATGTGGAAAACGTGTGATAAATGAATGTCAGCACATCAATTTTTTAAAAGAAAAAATATATATTTCAACTAAAAATCTTGGCTTTTCTAACAAAATAAAGGAAAAAAAACGAATTTATCAAATAGAGCTTTTTTTCCACCTATTACTAAAATAGAGTGCTTTGCGAGTATTACCCGCGACGTCGCGCCTAATGGCCGCGATGTCGCACCTAATGGGCACGACACTCTCTTGGCCCGTAAAAGCACTGTAAATGAGCCAAAATCGAGATTGGGCATGTCGTCGCGTTTAATAAGCGCGACGTCGCGTGCAATGATCTCGACGACATTGACAATTCCTTCACGCATTTTCTGTCATCTGCAATTTTCTTTTGGCTTCAGAACGGATGTGGACGTAACGTTCACGAGTTCTGCAGAAGAATCGTCGCGTCCAATAGATGCGACGTCGCTTTTATTAAATACGACGAATTTTCCTGTATAAAACACTATAATTACATATACTTTGATATGTAAAAAATAACTTGCAGTAATTAAATTCCTCATCAAATTATGACATCTCGTAAAATTCAAGTCTACATCCACTATGGCGGCGAAATCATTACTGAATCAAACTCCATTCTTTACAGCATCCCACCCATTGATTTTCGACGAATTCGTCGCGACACTAGCTTTGCTCAATTTCTGGGCATGCTATAGAGGTTATTCGCCTCGTCAATAATTTTTTCTCCTCAACCGTTCATGTTAAGAATGAATACTATCAGCATTCTTGACTCTATCAGAGGCTCCTTCAAATTTCAAACGATGCGGAACTGTCGTACTTCTTGGATGCTGATGCGGAACTTAATTTAATTGAAGTATTTTTTGAGGGCAGCAAGAACATTCATTCCGACCGTAATGAAGAGGCACCCGACATGTTCACCAACATCACCTCCAGCCACTCGTTCCTTGATCTCACGACAGTCCCTCAAGGAATGAGTGACTTTTCACTCCACGCTCCTCATATAGACATACCTTCGAGCAGTCGTGATGTTCCTAATATGTCGACTGTGTCACAACCTAATCTTGTGCCTGAAGACTTGCAAGATAGTGTCGTTAGCGACTCTGAAGCTGATGACGTGGGTGGTGCACTAGACGATTTTCTAGATCCCGCAGATGATAACGACGATGGCGACGATGATGGAAATAATGATGGTCCCGAGAATGACATTCCATTGCCGGTGGATGATGCTCGTGCGCCTTATCAACCCGTGTCTTTTTATCCGACATATTAAACGCTGCACCCAAAAGCCAACGAGGTTGGCGGTGATTTTTACAGTAGGGACAATCCCAGGTTCAGAGTCGGTATGACATTTAGTACCAAAGCTCACTTACAAGAAGTTGTTGGCGATTATTCTTACCGGGTGTCTAGTCGTGAGTTTCACGTCTCAAAAAGTAACAAAACCGTATGAGGCGTGAAAAATGCAACCATAGCGATGACTGTCACTAGAGGTTACGAGCCTGCTTCAAACCAAAAAAATGTTATTGGAAGATTACAATATATGGGGGGTCACACACATGCTACATGAACGAGTTAGCGAAAAAACATCGTAACATTTCGCGAAACACAATTGCGATAATGTTGATTAGAATAGTGGAGACTGACCCTCAATTTCTACCAAAGAATGTAAAGCAACTGGTGAAGGACAATACCGGGTACGACATCTCATACATTCAAGCATGGCAAGGCCTCAAAAGGGCGAAAGAAAATATTTACGGCACTTGGGAAACTTCAGTCCAACAACTTCCTATATTCATGAAAGCTTTGAACCGTTACAACCCCGACACGGTCGTCAAGTGGTTGAATCTTCCAACTGAGGCTCCCAACGTGAAGAAATTGGGGTGTGTTTTCTGGGCTTTCAAACCTTGTATTGATGGCTTTAGGCATTGTCGTAGAGTTGTTTGCGTTGACGGTACACACTTATACTCCAAGTACGAGCATAAAATGTTGATTGCATCTGGGCTCGGTGCAAATCAAAATATTCTCCCCCTTTCTTTTGCCATTGTTTCAACGGAAAGCAGACATTCTTGGCATTGGTTCCTGAACTTACTTAACATCCACGTGTTTGATCAACAAGGAGTATGCCTCATTTCGGATCGTCATCGAGGTATTTGTATTTTCCTACAGACATTCATGTATTAATTTGACATCATTTTCATCGAACGATCGTAATTTATAACATTGTATTTGTTATAGGAATATTGGGTGCGGTAAGCGACTTAGCAACGTTTAGGCCGCCGAATGGTGTGCACTAGTTTTGTCTACGTCACGTCGTATCAAACTTCAACACTGAATTCAAGAACAATGACCTAAAACAGTTATGTCATAGAGCTGGAATGGCGCACACGTTGGAGAAGTTCAATCGCATTATGGAACACATTAATGTTCTCAATGAACCAGCCTGGAAGTGGTTAGATAAGATTGACAAAGAGCAGTGGACATTTGCTTACGATGGTGGATTCCGATGCGGCGTGATGACCACTAATATCTCCGAGGCCCTTAACGGAGTGTTCAAAGGGGCGAGGAATTTGCCTCCGAAAGCAATAGTGGACTTTAACTTTCATCGATGCGTTGAATAGTTTCGCAATCGATTACGGAGTGCTCTGCAGCGATGGCTAACACCGAAACTGTTGGTCTCCGTATGCGTGAAATAAGTTCAACGACTGAACAAGTCGTTCTTGGAGTCACGTCGTCTTTAATTTTGACCCACGTTTACAAGCTGCCGAAATTTATGCTTCGACCGTGAATTCAAAGGAAGCGTGTGGTAAACATCTTAGGAAAGATGTGCACGTGCGGAAAATGGGACACGTATTTCATCCTATGTTCTCACGCCCAAGCAGCCTGCCGTATGTAGGGAGTTCATAGCATGCATCATATTGCTCATTTCTATAACAAACAAGCGTACCGTAGAACATTTGGTGGGTATTTCCATCCTCTATATGACGAATATTATTGGGAGCATGTTGAGTTCTCTCTTATACATAATGACGCTCTGCGTACCTGAAGCGGTCCGGGGAGAACCCGTACAACTCGTATACAGAACGAAATGGATCGTGGTGGTTCAAGGCGGAGACAAGGTCGAAGAGGCGGAGGCAGTGGACAACGTTGACTCGAAGTTCTAGTATTCGTATGTTGTACTGTTATCTTTAAGTACTTTTAATTATCCATATTATAATTTTTCAGTTACGTCCAAAATTACGTCATATTAGTTGCAAACACGCATGATAAAGGTTCATGAAGTTACAAACAATCACTTTGGAAAATATTTTCTCCAACCCTTTGGGGGTGGGTCAACGAAGTCGTCGTCACTATTATCCTCTTTAACTCTCGAACTCGACACTGCATGATGTTTATCTTTGTTGTCTCTCTTTCTAGACATACCTTTTTGTTTTCCTTTCGGAGGTGGGTCGACGAAGTTCTCATCACCGGCTTGCTTTTTGCCCCCGTTTCTGGTCTTACTCAGACATATTGTATTGGTTTCCTTTCGGGGGCGGGTCGACGAAGTCGTCGTCACCAGTATCGTCTTTTACTCTCGAACTCAAGCTGACATGTTTCACCACCTGTCTTTTGGATGACTCTTCTGTCTGAGTATGAACTATTAGACTTTCATTGTTACGAATTGCAAGCACGTCAATGTCTGGGTTGATATATCAAACGAAAATTTTATACAGATAATAATCATGTGGCTCGCACTCATAGTAGTAAATTGTTGAAAGAGGATCCACCTCCAATAATATGAGAAATTGCATAATTAAAAATTTATTGCATCCGAATAAATCGTTGAGCAGAATAACCACCTCAAACCACTTAAGCCATTGTTCGGTATCTGCATGAATCATTCATCTGTCATACTCTGCCCAATCTCCCATTTCAGCTGACCAAGTTTCTCCGTTAGAAAAGGTACAACGAAATGAATTCTGTAACGTTGATTGTATAGCTGGGCAAGGAATTGAAGACGTTCGGACAAATTCTCATTCTTGATATCACCCATAGATGCTTTTGCCGAAAATTTTTTAACGGACCATCATTCAATATGGTACGTCCAGAGGTCATCATAAAAGTAATCACCAAGGACCTTTAAATTCCCGAATATCGGATGACCCTCATTCATCTTTTTTCCATTGAAGCGATTAAGACGTGGGTCACTACCAAATGGGTGCATCGTATCTCAAATGTTTTATGTTATTTCTTTAATTTGTGGGAATTTTATAGATGTTCAGTATCGTATTTCTTGAAGGTCAATATTGTTGTGTACAGCTGGTGATGTGATTAAAGATAGTTAAAGATAGCTTTGATTAAAGTTGCACGCGCATGATAAAAGTTGTTGAAGTTGCAGGTAGCATTGATTAAAGCTGCACGCGCATCATAAAAGTTGCTGAAGTTGCAGGCGTCGTTGATTAAAGCTGCACGTCTGAATAATAAAAGTTGTTGAAGTTGCATGTAGCATTGATAAAAGCTGCACGTTTGAATAAAAGTCATAATAACATAAAAATATTGTCTGAATAATAAGAACGATAACTCATAATAACATAAAAACATCCTCTTTAAAAACGATAAGTCATAATAACATAAAAACATAAAAACATCGTCTGAATAATTAAGAAATATAATAACAATAAAGCTATGGCACATAATGCCCTCCAATGCCGCATCTACGAGGACGCTGCTCTCTACGCAGATGACGACGGTCTACAGGGGCCTCACCCTCGTGTGGACGATGTTGTTGCTGACGTGGAAATAGAGTCTGATGGGAAGATGAACGGTAAGGTGGGTGTCCTCATCGTCGTCGTCGTCCTCGTAAGTGTATTGCATCAGTGTAGTGTACCCCGATGGCATCGACGCCCATATCCACCATCGCCGTATAAATCCGTCGGAATACGCGATGACGACGGCCCAGCACCTTGAGTGACATGATGCGAAGACGATGCCCCCGGTCTTGCGTAGAAGGAATGTCGGTGAACTGGGTATGCTGTCGCTGACGCCTATCGATGATTAGACGATGCATATGATGTATAACGTCCAATCCCCCGTCCACTTCACGACGAGGTAGTCTTGATTCCACGTCATCGACATATTGTGTATGTCATTAACATATTCAAATATTATTTTGCCTCGACGTCATTTAAATGTAATAAAATAAATAAAATTAATATGTAAACTAACCATCACGTCGATGAATGCACTATATCCCATCGGAAAGCCTCGCAACATGTGAATCGACGACGGAGATATATATCGACGGGTCACGGAACGGTACCAATCATAATAGTCACTGGTGCACTGCGGGCCGACACCTATCTCCATCACATCGACGATCCTCGATTGCCTTTGACTCCAAAAGGCTTCAGGTAGTTCGTGCTGCAATCTCTAATCTTTTCCGGGGACATTCCGAGTACTAAATTCGATGGAGATCTACAGTAAGATACGCTGGTGGTTGTGCAACGATTTTCATTCCAAATTGTCGCATCACGCGATCTGGATAATGCCACTCGATGATGTTGTAATAAATCAGCGGACACGACGAACGAGAAGACTGAGGACGGCATTCAGGGCGTAGCACCAAAATCTCCGATGCATGATAGTTGTACGGGGTCCAAACAAACTGCTCCATCGACATACTATCGATGGAATCCCGTATGGCACGCAAATTAGAATTTGCGGAGGTCGTATGGTCAAACAATGCATTCCATCTAAATGAATAAAAATAAATTATTATAAAAACTTTTAATTCAAAGATCGAATAAATAGGTGACCAACTACCTTGTCGCATGCGGTGGAATGGGTAACTGAATGTCATCGACTACACTAGGCTGTATTACTACTCGAGGGTGGACAATAATGGGCTGGACTTGTAATATACGCATCTATGCCCAAACCTATATTATAATTATTTAAATCCATTAGTATAGTTTACGCTTTACAAGTTGCTGAATTAAACTATCTTTCGTACCTGCAGCAACCGCAAAGCTCCACCTATGTTCATCTTCCTTGACTGACACGATGTGCAGAGCTCTCTGTAGAGTAACGCTAATACGGCGTTGCCCCAGCTGTAATGATGAACTTCGTCGATGTCCTCGAGCAGCGTAAGGTAGGTCATCGACGTGTGACTTCCACTGGAGTCTGGAACCATCACCGATCCGAACAGCAGCAATGCGTATGCACGCGCGTGATGATCGACGATTAGTTCATCGCTCATGTCGTCGACTGTATTTTGTTCTAACCAAGCCGCACACTTCCGAAGAGACAACTTGGTCCTGTGGTACGCTCCTTCGGGAGATCTGTACCCGGTCATTTCCTCGCAGTAATCGAGCCACTACTCCTGCGTCTTACGAGGGATCACACTGCTTACGGAAACACCGTCCACGGGGAGTGCCCACATCACACTCACGTCCTCTAAAGTGACTGTCGCCTCCCCCACCAGTAGATGAAACGTGTGTGTCTCCTTTTTCCACCTTTCTACCAGTGCGGTAATCAAGGGTGGATCTATTTTCTGAGATCACAACTATAGACGCCGTACCGCGACATAGTATCTAATTTCTCCAAAACACGACCGTGTAAGTGCACCGGTCGTGAATTCTTACCACATACTACGTTCTCCAACCCCCTCACCATCAACGGGGTGTCAATAGCACCATCCGTGTTGGATAGCACATCGATCAACAACAAACGATTGATCGGACCATAAAATTCGTTCGTGTCCATCCTAAATCGAACAAAACAATATTATAACCAAGCAAACAATACGGATCCGGCTAATGACTATACGGATCCGTCTAACCAAACAACCAATAACGAACGAACAACTCAATTGAACTATAAATTGATATACCTAATGACTATACGGCGGAGCGGCGAACAGAGGCGGCGGACGCGGCGGAGGGGCGGACGGACGCGGCGGCGGCGGCGGCGGACGCGGCAGCGGTGGTGGGGGAGGCGCGGAGGTGCGCAAGTGCCGAGGGCGGAGAGAGAGCGAGAGAGAGATATAGAGAGAGGGGGGGAGCGGGCGGACCGGCGGAGGCGCGGAGGTGGCGAGGGCGGCTCGGTGCACAGAGAGAGAGCGAGAGAGAGAGAGAGAGAGAGAGGGTGCGGCCCGGCTGGACGGCGAGAGGAGCTCAGCGGGCTGAGCGGCGAAGTTCGGCAGACAGAGGCGGCCGAGGCGGCGTTAGGGTTAGTGCAGGAGAGAGAAAGTAGATCTTATATCTATGTTTTCTCGACGTCGCGCCTAATGACCGCGACGTCGCGTCTATTACCTGCGACGAACGATATGTTGGGCCAGTATAATGGCCCAGTATAATGGCCCAGTACAATGGCCCAACATAATACGATTTTCGGTCTGTCGCGCCCATTAGGCGCGACGTCGCGGGTTATACCCGCAAAGCGGCTCTATTTTAGTAATAGGTGCGAAAAAGGCCCTATTTAGTAAATTATTATTTTTTTGTTTATTTTGTTAAAAAAGCCAAAAATCTTCAACCTCCATTGTTGTGCTCAGATGCCCAAAGTAATTGGAGTCAGCTATTAAAATTACTTATAATTAATGAATAAAATACATGAATGAGATTAGGTATGTTTTGTGAACTTAATTAATAATACTAATAATAATAATAATGACAATAATAATAATAATAATAATAATAATAATAATAATAATAATAATAATAATAGCGATCATCGATATTGATATTGCGGAACATGATATAAGATGAATATTAGTTAGAGATAAATTGTTGGATGGTATATTTGTTAAAAATCTTTATAGACTTAAAAATAATTATAATCGGTAAATATAAACTAAAAAGGAATAAAAGTCTTGTATGATGTATTAGTTAAAATAATCTAAATGATTTTCTAGTTAAAATTTTTATAGACTTAAAAATATTAAAATCATTGAAGATATATTTGTGATGTATTAGTTAAAATATTTAAAAATTGTTACATGATATATTAATTAAAAATCTTTATAGAATTAAAATTATTATAATAGACTTAAGAGAATAAAAGTTTGACAATCTAGAATCGAACTACGAGTACTAACCTTTCTAGAATTAAAATAAGGGTAAATTTCCTTTCACTACCCTTTAAAGTTTCAACTTCCTCTTAAATACCTCTCGAATTATTTCTTTCTGTTAGGTACCCATTTGAAAAAAAATGTGTGTTTGGTGCCTAAAAAGCGTTAAAAGACAAAAATAACATTTCTTCATACATAAATATTATTTCAATTCTCTCCAGTTTTATACCAAGTCAAATTTAAGAATATTATACCAACTGCTATCACTTTTATACCAACTATCACTATTATACCAATTGTTCTCATTATTATACCAATATATTCAATTATTATACTAAACGTTATCACTGTTATACCAAAAATAATGTTATTTGCGTATTATTCGAAAGTGATTTTTGCTACCACAAAATACGATTATTATACCAACAAAACCGCTTATTATACCAATAAAATTGATTATTCTACCAATGAATTCGAATATATACCAAACAATTCGGATATTAAATAACATTACTTTTGGTATTACAGTGATAACATTTGGTATAATAATTGAATATATTGGTATAATAATGGGAACAATTGGTATAATAGTAATATAATACCCTTAAATTTAACTTGGTATATCAGTGATAATATTTGGTATAATAATTGAATCTATTGATATAATAATGAGAACACTTGGTATAATAGTGATATAATACTTTTAAATTTGACTTGGTATGGCAGTGATAACAATTGGTATAATAATTGAATATATTGATATAATAATTAGACCAGTTGGTATAACTGAATCTATAAAGAATGGTTATTTTCGTCTTTTCAATGTTTGGTGGTATTAAACACACAATTTTTCGCAAATGGATACTGAACAAGAAGAATTATACCTATAGGAGTATTGATCAGAAAGTTGAAACTTCAAAGGGTACTGAAAGAGAATTTACCTAAAAAATATTTAAAATAGACGCAAAAGAGTCAAAGTATGGCAATCAGGAGTCAAACCCAGGTAGTGCAAAGCCAACGTGGAGTATCAATCAGCATAAAAACCAGGGTATTTTAAAAAAATGGCCTTTGACTGGGTCAATTTTAAAAAAATGGCCTCGTTGACGATTTTTTTTTGTCAATAGCCCTCACTTTGTTTAAACGTTAACCATATTAACTAATTCTGATACTTAACTCATTAAAATAAAATAAAAAGAAAAGAAAAACGAAAAAATAGCCGCAATAACTGACTGAACAGAACATGGGTCCATCTCCATCTTTAACCATAACCTTACAATCGATATGAATGCATTATCTTCTCCATTTTAAAGAACAAAGGGTAACCACACACACCTCTCTCACAAACCTAAAGCGACGCGAGCTGTTCTCTTCGTTTAGTGCCGGAAAACAACTTCTCAAACCAAGAAAACAGCAAGCATTTCAGCATATTTACCAGTAAGCATTCGTTACATGAAAACTGCAATTTTAACGTCGAAAATGGTGAATTTCCTGTCCATTACCCCCTAAAATGTATGGGTTATTTATTAGATCACGTGTACTAGCCAGAGTAGCGATATTTCAGTGGTTATTACGAGAAATCGGACCTGAAAATACATATTCTGAGGTCTAGTTTTTGTGCATGGGACCCATGCGTGCGGGTACCATGCGATATAGGTGCGGGTACCGTGAGATATTGGTGCGGGTACCATGCGCGCGGGTCCCCTGCATTTATGCGCGGGTCCCCTGCGCTAGTGTGCGGGTCCCCTGCGTTTATGCGCGGGTCCCCTGCGCTAGTGTGCGGGTCCCCTGCGTTTATGCGCGGGTCCCCTGCATTTATGCGCGGGTACCCTGCGTTGTGTGCGGGTACCGTGATCCCATGTTCGGGATCCATGCGCTGAAGATCATATATAAGCACGATATATGACGAGAATCGTTTTCTAAACAATAACATTGCATAATATTGCAGGTGCTCAAAATGACAATTACCAACATTGTATTTCAATTCGATGGTCGGTGGTTAATCGGCGAGGACAATACCTCGACTTGGTCTCCTGCGTCAAATTGTAGCTGGCATTCAATTTTGGTGGATGAGGACGCATGCACGTTACAAGACGTAAAGGAGCAAATTGTATCCGTGTTAGTGTTTCACAACGATAATGCGAGGCTAACACTAAGCTATATGCCAAATGTACCCTATAGTTATACGAGGCCCATATACATCGATAACGACTATGCTCTACGTGCGTACTTGGGTTTTGGTGGCCCTCAATCGAGACCCGTGATTCATGTCGAGGTGGTGGAAGGTGCGCTTGTGGCTCCGTCAGACGTATTTGCTGGTTCTTCTAGTAATAATACCGGGCTCATAGCCGATTGCGATGAAAATGCACAAATGGAACCGTTTGAGGGGTACGGTTGCAGCCCTTCTAACCAAAATAAAGATGAGGGTCTTGAAGATATCGCTGGACCGTCTGGGGGTAGGGATTACTCGGGTTGGCATTCGAATGAAAATGAAGATGAGCCAATTGAAAACACTGGCGAGTCGGAAGAGGAATTTGTAGCCCGTGATCACAACGACGATGAAGATGACGATGTAGATCGAAACCCGGTAGAAGAGGCTGCCGATGGTACTTTTGCATTTCCGGACGGTTCAAGCCTACACGTTGGGCAGCAGTTTCGTGATAAGGCGGAAGTTATCGAGGAAATATCTAAAATCGCGTTGGATGCATCGTTCGAGTGCAAATTAGTCAAGTCGAACAAGACTTTGTATGTAGTAAGATGTGCGATGGAGCAATGTTCGTGGCGCTTTCGAGCTGCAAAAGATAGAGATTCCCCTTTTTTCTCTGTACGGACATATTGCGGCACACACACATGCGGCGTGTCTCATCGACGTCGAAGTCATCGTCAAGGAAATTCATCGGTTTTGTCTAGGATGCTTCTTGACAATTTTAGCGGGCCTAAAGACATTTCCGCGCCAAAGGCTATCATGTCTATGATGCAAAATAGGGGGTGAATGTTTCTTATTACAAGGCTTGGAAGGGGAAGAATATCGCTACGGAGGAGTTGGTCGGTAACGGGGACGATTGTTACGCGTTGATCCCGGCGTACTTGGAGGCCGTGAAGCAAATGAACGCCAGAAGTGTCACGGATTGGGAGATGGACGAGGAAAACAGATTTAAATATCTGTTTTTGGAATACGGTGCATGCATAGCGGGATTTGCTTTCATGCGTAAGGTAATTTCTATCGACGCCACCTTTTTAAAGGGAAAATATAAAGGGGTGATGCTTGTTGCTACGGCGCAAGACGGCGATTACCACCAATATCCTATCGCATGGGGTATTGCAAGCACCGAATCTTGGTCATGGTTCTTAACGAGATTGAAATGGATCGTGGCCGATTCAAATGACCTCGTCATAATTTCTGACAGACATGACGGGATAAAGACAGCCGTCCCGGCAGTTTTCCCAAATGCGTTTCACGGGTTCTGTGCGTGGCATATTCAACAAAATATAAAGACCCGTATGAAGGAGAAAGGTGCGTGTGCGTTATTCCTTAATATTGCATACGCCTACAAGACGAGCGATTGCGATCGATTGTTGGAAACGCTAAAGGAACGGTACGAAAACGTGCATACGTATCTTGAGGAGGGTACAAAGGCAAAATGGACGAGATCGTATTGCCCGAGAACGAGGTACAACATCATGACCACAAACGGCTCGGAATCGATAAATGCCGCTCTACGTGCGGATAGAGAGCTTCCACTCATAGGATTGTTGGATTCGATACAATGTTTGACGACTAGTTGGTTTAGTAAGCATCGAAGAACTTGAGAAGCTTCGATGACAGCCAATGTCACGTCATTTAAGCCGAAGGTCGAGTCAATCCCACGGTCTCACTACATAAATTCTCAAAATCTACACGTCTCGGAAATTGGCATTCAACGGTATAATGTATACGGGCATGGACTCAACGAGGTGGTCGATATCGAGACGAAGTCATGTAGTTGTAAGATGTTTGATATCGATCGTATCCCATGTGCGCACGCCATTGCGGCTTGTGGACACGCTAATGTAGGGGTATATTCGCTAGTCCATGCGTATTACAGCTTGGAGACATGGAAATCAGCGTACGAGGGTACCATATGGCCTGTAACCGAGCGCGTTGAAGGAATTGTCAATATGTTACCACCACTCGTTGACCCAAAACGCGGAAGAGCACAAAAAAATAGAATGCCATCCGTCGGAGAATTCGGTAGGAGGGGGTAAATCCTATGAGTTTGATTTGTACATGTGGTTATGTATAATTGATATGGATATTAGGTATGTTGTAATGTTTGGTATCGTATAATGTATGCGGGTACCGTGCTTTTGTGTGCGGGTACCGTGCGCTTGTGTGCGGGTACCCTGAGCTTGTGCGCGGGTACCGTTCGCTAGTGTGCGGGTACCGTGAGCTTGTGTGCGGGTACCGTGCTTTTGTGTGCGGGTACCGTGAGCTTGTGCGCGGGTACCGTACGCTAGTGTGCGGGTACCGTGAGCTTGTGTGCGGGTACCGTGCCTTTGTGTGCGGGTACCGTGCGCTTGTGTACGGGTACAGTACATTTATCAAATGCTTTCAACATTAAATATGTTACATCAATCAAGTCAGCGCAGTAGGTAGGTCTTGTATGTACGTTAAATCATATAATAATAATTTTATCAGGATCCAAGTAATCATTAATCAATTATTCTGATAATCATAAAATAATAATTTATTTTTTTATTATATTAAATATGTTATATATCAATCACGTCAGTGCTTTACGTCTTGTCTGTACGTTAAATCATAAAATAATTTTTTCATGATCGAGATAATCACTAACCAATTATTCTGATAATCATAAATTACAAAATTATGTTTTCAAAATAACGGCGCCATGTGTGCGGGGACACTGCGCTTGTGTGCGGGTACCCTGCGCTAGTGTGCGGGTACCGTGCGCCAAGTGCGCGGGTACCGTGCGCCAAGTATTTTGCTCTTCGCATTTTGCTCTCACTTCTCTCTAAACTCTTATCAAGAAAATGACTAATTAAAGTTACGTTTATTTGAATGTCTTAGTTGAATTCATATAAGCTTATTTGTATTCGAATATTACAAATTTCAAGAATTAATCAGTTATGGTAAAAATAATCAATTTTAACTCAAGATAAAGATTAAACTCGATTCAAGATGAACATTATACGAAGAAGCTTATGAAAGTTTTGTGTATCACAATATAATTAATAAACATTATTCAATAAGTTCATCGAAGTTTGTATATCACATTGACACAACTCATTTTAGTTGTCATCATGTAGAGCACATGTTTAGAACTCATTTTAGTTGCCATCGTGTGCGCGAGTGTGCGGGTACCGTGAGCTTGTGTGCGGGTACCGTGCGCTTGTGTGCGACGGGTACCATGCGCTTGTGTGCGGGTACCGTGAGCTTGTGTGCAGGTACCGTGCGCGAGTGTGCGGGTACCGTGAGTTTGTGTGCGGGTACCGTGCGCTTGTGTGCGGGTACCGTGCGCGAGTGTGCGGGTACCGTGCGCGAGTGTGCGGGTACCGTGCGCGAGTGTGCGGGTACCGTGCCTATACAACTCGAAATCCAACTTATAAGATAATACAACTTCCCGAATATACAACTCGAAATTCCATTATGACATAAAATTTATCCAGATTTACAAAATTCCCAAATACAAAATTATTGAAATACATATAAATTATTGATACCAAGCACCCCAATCTTTCATGCGAATCGAAATACATAAAAATTCACGAAATTGGGTCACTTGCCGCCCCGTAAGCTCCGCGACGTTATCGCCCCGGAATAACATAGAAAATGCGGCCCGCAACACGTGAACCCCACAATCGCCTCTGAAAACAACCAAATATTTAATAATGAGATATGAAGTACGAAAATCAACTTAATATCGAAATATGATACACTTACGAATTTTCTTGCTTCTTGAAGTTGGGGATCCGCTCGACCTTCCACTTCCTAAAGGCTGCTGCAATCAGACCGAGCTTTTTGAGCACGATCGGGACAGCTACTTGGAGACCGACGAGGGCTGCGTGCATGTTGCGCATGTCGACATCGCAAGACGGATCCGAGTCGAATACTCGTATCGTCTTGTTCTTCCAGTCGAGGACTGCAAGAACCCAATGGGCGATGGTCTGCACCGGCACCACGATGTAGTCCGATGTTTGCCATGACACGCACGGCCAGTCCTGATCCCGTCCCTCTGCGTAGTGGACCAAAAAGGCCAGCATGCCCTTGACAAATTTGTCGTCCTCTATGCAGTCCCGATCGATGCTCTCCTTCATCGAAACACTCATGAAGGAGATGGCACGAGAGCAGAAGGTATGAACCCTCTTCATCTCGAGGAACCCTCTGATGCTTTCGTCAATGTGCTATAAAATAAAAGGCAACAAGTTAATTAATAAAACGTATTAATGCATTTAGAAGTATTGAAGTTATCAATTGTTCTTACCGCGTCGTCGAGCCAAAACGAAGGCGTGTACAGCTGTTGAAACCACGCCTTGGTTCGGTACGATAGGGACAAGCAAAGGAGCCGCTCGGTATCTTCCATCGTATCGATCATCTGTTTTTGCCGTGGCCATAACTTCAGCTTTCTCTTCATGTGCCATTCCAGCATTGGGTTTATGCTGTTCCGGACACGGTTCTAATGGGGTCACCTGATACTTGGAGGGCCTGGTTTCCCGAGGCGGCGTCGACTCCACCGCGGCCTCGGGTTCCTCCTCGGGCTCGGGTTCCTCCGCGGCCTCGAGTTCCTCCTCGGGCTCGGGTTCCTTCGCGGTCTCGGGTTCCTCCGCGGCCTCGGGTTCAAGCGGGAACTCGGCCTCTCGGGCTGCCTCGGGTTCCGAGGGACAGAACGCCTGGTTGGATCCACCGGCCTCATAATCTAACAAGATAAAACTCCAACATCAGAAACTATCGAAATTGCAGCAAATTATTTACAGGGGCGTACCGTGCGACGCGTGCGTCGGAAAGTCTCGGTTGGGCCTGTACCACCCCTGTTGCAAGTTCTGCTGCAATTCAGTCATTGACTGCTGCAACCTGAATATACTCGCGCCCCACTCTTGAGCCGTGGACCATCGTTCATCATACGAGTCCCGTAACTGCAAGATGCTCGTAGAAACATCGTCGAATCGATGATTCACCGTCTCGAAATTTTGGTCCATGCGTCTTGTGAACTCATCGAATTGCTCGAAGGTGGGGCCCGAGTAATGCTATGGAGGAGGGGACGGGTACCGTGGGTGTGAAGGGGCCGAGTAATGCTGTGGAGGAGGGCTCGGGTACCGTGGAGGTGAGGGGGGACGAAATTGGTCCGCCTCTTCCTCGTAGAATGACTGCTGCGATAGTTGCGGCATGATTGGTGAAGGCTGCATTGGTGCGACGTCCACCGCGGCCGGCAGATGCCGTACGCACTTAAGCTCGACACCATCATCGAGGAGACTCGTTATACGGTCGAGGACTTCATGCCGCTCCTCCACTTCGAACCGACTATATCGGAAATACGGCTCGTTCATCTCCGATACAGTCGGGCTCAACATCCCCGAGACGGGTGACCCCTTTACGGCTTGGAGGATCGTCTCCATCTTCGGAGCTCCCTTTGTCGACCAATCTTTGGTGACGTGCCGGCATATCCGCGGGTTCACCACGTCCGCCTCGTTGATACGATCTGCGAACGCGTACCGAATGCCTGGTATGCACTCGTACGCCAAAACCTACAATGCAGAGAAACCAAATTAGCAAATATATAATGACAATTAAATATATATTTATAAGGATTTTAAATAATGAACGACCTGAAGCGGATGAACGAAGCCACTAATCAGTAGCCCGCAGTGTTTGCTGCCCCCGTTGCAGGCTCGTTCCCGCACAAAATCCCTCTTCTCCCTGAGGTTTATCTTCAGCGAGCGTATCACCTCTTTGAACGCTACGCTGCCCCAAGGATAGTTGGCGAATGCGACTTCGTCTTCGACCAACGAAAGCAGCCACGATCGAAGAACCGTGTCCTTCTTCGACGGTCGAGGCAGCACCACAGCTGCGGCAAAGAGAATGTCCGCCAACTTCAACTTATCGAAGTTGACGTTTCCGTCATCGTTGGCTCCCAACTCTCGCAGCCGATCCTCGACGTACGACAAACGGATGGTGGATCTTCCCGGGAAGTTTCTCTGAGCGAAATCACCATTGGGGTCTACCTCCGGGATATCGTCGGAGAACCTTAGCCCGGTAATCAAGCAATACTCCGCTTTAGAAAAACGGAGAGGTCGGTTGTTTATGACCATCCACAACTCCTCGCGCTCGTGAAGAGTAGTCTGCCTCCTCGTCAAAAACGTAATGAGCTGGGCGGATAAATTGAAATCGGCCGCAGCCTCGACGAGTCTACCAAACGGACTCCCCGCCCTGTAACTCTCCCACTCATTTTCATTTAGATTGTTCCTGATCTTCGCGCTTGCCTCCGTGTACATCCCGGTCATTGTCAATCGGAATTCGAAGTCGTCGTCTCGGGATGACAATTGCTTCTTCAGCACAACCTGAGAATCATAAGAGTAAATAACCAATTAGTACTCGCATGGTACCCGCACAGGAAAGCATGGTACCCGCGCATGCGCGCATGGTACCCGCACAGGAAAGCATGGTACCCGCGCACAAGAGCATGGTACCCGCACAGGAAAGCATGGTACCCGCGCTTGTAAAGCATGGTACCCGCACAGGAAAGCATGGTACCCGCGCTTGCGCGCATGGTACCCGCGCATGCGCGCATGGTACCCGCACACAAGAGCATGGTACCCGCGCTTGCACGCATGGTACCCGCGCATGCGCGCATGGTACCCGCACACAAGATCATGGTACCCGCGCATGCGCGCATGGTACCCGCACACAAGAGCATGGTACCCGTGCATGCGCGCAGGATACCCGCAGGCACGGTACCCACGCTCACTATCGCATGGTACCCGCACGCAATCGCACCCGCACTCAATCGCATGGTACCCGCACACAATCGCAAGGGGCCGCCCGTATGGGTACCGTGCGTATGGGTACCGTGCGACTGTGCTCGGGTCCCAAGCCTGCAATCACGGGTCCCCTGATTTGCGCGACTGTTTGGGTCCCAATTGGTTCGACGCACGGTTCCCTTGTGAACAAGTGTCCAAATTGCACAATTGGGAAACCATGCGCCGGACCCAACCAATTAGACGCACGAGACCTGCTCCTGAGGAAGACGAAATCACAGTGAAATTACCGGCACTCTTTCGGGACGCGCGTTCATTGCCATTGTAGTCGGTTTGGAGAATTTTCTGCTTCGGGTAAAGGTTGTTTCTTAGATCTGGAAATTTACTGCTTCGTTTCCGTTATGTGTCTTTCTTCAGTTTTAACTGTCAATTATTGTACTCGGTTATGAAGAAGAAGAAGACCCGTGACGCTACAGTGGGTGGAATCGATTAAACCTATTAATTTTACTTTGGGTAGTTGAATGGGTTAAATAAGGGTAAAGACTTCTTTTTCCCTGAGTTAGTAAGGGTAGAATAGACTTCAAACATTATGGAGGCCATTTTTTAAAAATTGACCCAGTCAAAGACCATTTACTTAAATAATCCTAAAAACCACATGGCCACTTGGCCTCATGCTACTACTTTTCATCTGAAGCGTCCTATGGACATTACAACTATAGACTATATACATAATACTAAAAGTTCCGAAAATTTTCGGGGTGGGTCCTATGCTAGATCTGCCAGTGCTTTCTAGAACAACGAAGTTTATTTAAGACAAAGGCAACAAACTATCAAGGGTAAATTATGCAATACCACATGTGGTTATACTGAAATGCACATAACTATCCTATGGTTTTTTCATTGCACGAAACTCCCTTGTGCTATCTAAAACTTAGTATTGTATCCCCGATGTTGTTTAAACTAAGCACAATATCCCATGTGTTGTCGCAAATTAAGCATCATACTCCCCAATTATTAGGTAAAAATTACAATGAATAGATTTTATGTTATTTCCGAACCATATGGATTTTTATGCTTATTTTCCACACCACATGTGAGTTATATGTTATTTACCCAACTATTAAGTCGAATTTCACCAATCTTCTGCAATTCATATCCACTGATGAACTCTCACTTCCCCAGCAATAACAATGAATATAATTAGATTAGTAAAATAATTTAAGAAATAGATTATTTCATAATTGTATGACAACTGAATGAAAAACTTAAAATGCTATCTTCGGGGTAGGCACCTTCTCTTGAACCTCGTAGTGGTTGACTAAAATCTTGTGACGGCTAATCAAACACTACGAGGTTCAAGAGAAGGTGCCTATCATGAAACGGATTAGCCGGTGTCAAAGATTGCCTAGGTTTTCTAGGCGCTAGGCCCACCTTGGACGCCCGACTAGTGCCTAGCGAATTACAACATTGATATTTTGTAGTGAAGATGTATTTCTACTTTCACATGTATGGTTAAGTAGTTTATGTACTTTAGTTTCGTATGAGTGCATATATGCAATTATTTAGATAGAAATATATAGGGAAAAATTAACTCAGAATCATATACCCTAATTTTTCTGAAATTCGATGTTCTCTTTACAATTGTTGACATATTACGTCCCCGATCAATAAATCATGAATCTGTCATGATATAAGCCGTTCAATATGGACACCCCTATTAATCTGCATAACAAATAAATGATGTGAAATGGCACATCGTAGGTCACACGAGCAAGTTAACTATCGTGCCATGCACGATGACTTTTAAGACCAATGAGTATTCTATTTTAGTGTAAAACACAAAAGTAAAGTATATTTCACTAAGTCGATTGATAACAATAAATTTCAGAAGATACTAGACAAGTTTTGCTCGATCCATTTCTACAAACCAACTTAAGAGGGAGTGTTGAAGATTGAGAAAAAAAGGAAAGAATCATCCTATCAAGATGCTAAATGCGGCGCAGATCAATCATTAACATATTAAGATCATAATCAAACCATGACTGATCTTCAATGCCAAATTAGATGTATCAAGTCTTCAATAAAAGGCTAGATAGAAAATCATTAAAAACCTTTATTCGATTCTTATGACATATCAGCAACAACGCATTTTTACAATTAATAAATTTAGTGATAAAAAAATAATAATTGTATTTAACGATCCAAATTTATAAAAATTATAACAAATGAATAGATTTGGATACATAAAAACAAAGAATTTTTTAATTACTACAATGTACTACGACGCATCAATGTGCATAGGGGTGGGCAACGATTTCTAAAAACCATCCGCACCGCCGATTTATGAAATTAATCACCTAAACCACAATTTAATTTTACTATGCACCAGTAAAATGCTTCGGTGTGGATTCGTAGTACAAACAGCACCAAACCAAACCGCACGGTACTTTATAATCTTTTACTAATTATATGACAACTCTGTGCGAAATTAGTCGAACACTGGAAAAAAAAAAACGCACCACTCAACCGACGCACCTAGATATGCCGATCAATAGATCTGCCATAATAGTTAACTCAAATCGTACATAAAAAAAAATAAGAAGATGCATAAGCAACTCAGAATATACCAACGACACTAGAGCAAAAACTAATCATAAAATAAAAATACAACCACCTCGGAAACCCTCGTACTATGGACCATATCCGGCAATCAAATAATCAAGCACCGTACGATCCATTGGCGACTACTCCATTATTGCCTAGATGAGGCGGGTACTTGTTGGAGCTCCGCAGTTGCTTCTTTCGCCCGAGCACGACGAGCCACGTCCATCCCTCGAGAAGAACCGCGACGACTCCCAAGCAACTGATCGCAACGACGTACGCCGTCTTCCACACCTGATCGGGATCCAGCAACTCGAGGCCTCGGAATACGTTGACGACGCTCAGGACGACGACGCTGTACCCGATTGAGTGGTGGTATAAATTCCAGTAGAATCTGTACTTGTGGTCGGGCTTCGGCCTCAAAAGCAGCGCAAAAACCTGATGAGAAGAGCTTAATATACACTGACTTGGTTTGATTTGATTCCCGATATGGGACGGATAATATGACATGACTCAAGTTATGATTGCAAGTGAATCGAAATTTTTTTTACCTGATTCAAAATGTAAGATTCAAATTTGAAATATTCGAAAATATTTAGTTCGAAAAAAAAAATAGTTTTCCGATTCGATTAATTTTCAAATACAAATATAAATACGGCAATATTCGATTCACTATATTTCAATAGTTTAAGTATAATATATTATTAATCTAGTTATTATTTTTAAAAATTAGATTTTGTGGGGAAAAATATAATACATTCGAATTAGAATATTTGAATTGAATATTTTCGAATTTATTCGAGCTGAATTCGTGATTCGAATAGCAATCGGATAAGAAAACACATATTCGATAGGATGACCGAATAGAAATAGAATATTATGGTGATATTCGATTCGATTCAATTGCAACTTTACCTGAAGGGTTCCGAAGATAAAGAGAGTCAAGCCGAGGTTCCCATGAGTGGTTCGATCCGGTCCGCTGGATTCGTCGCCGATACCCAAGCCCGTAGCCCAACCAGCAACGCCCACAACGTACGCTGAAGCCTGGCAAGTGATGTGTATGTAGAACCACGCCGGGTTCGCGGCCGGGAACACCTTCAGGTACCTAGCTGCTATCACGCCCATTGGCATCATAATTCCCCAGCTCACCGCATTTAGCATCCCGTGTACCTTCATTAGAAATAAAATATATAAAATTAAAATCTGATAAACTCCATATAAGCTTTTTAGGTGAAATGATCATTTAACGTAGCAATAGAGCATGTGACAAGATATCATGGGAGAGAATCTTCACCACCACCAATTACAAGATATCAGCCTAAATAATAGGCGCGTGTTGGAAATACATAAAATTAAAATATGATACACACTCCCTTTAGACTTATATTTCGACCGGTCATTTAACAACCCGATCATCTTTGTAAATTAATGCGTAGTGATTAAGAAAATTGAGGGCATTATATGTAAAGTACATACATTTTTCTTGTTTAGGCCGTTCCCCGGTGCGCCCGCGCTAGAAGAAGCCAATCCGTTAGCAAAATCGATAGTACCATAAGACCTCATATTCGAACCGTGGGTGCGGTGCTCCTGAGGGACGTCTCCGGAGACGGGCCCGATCTGCCACACCTGGGTGAACGAGGTGGACCTCGCGGGGAGTGCCAGCGTGGCGAAAATGGTCATCTGACCGCTCCCGGCCGAGAACTCAGCCGCGAGGCTCGGAACCCCGAAGCTCAGCGGACCTTCTGGCAGGTCGGTGCTGTAGCTCGAGACGGGCGAGGTGTAGGCGCGGACCAGCCCCCTAGAGCTCTGGTAAGCCACGAGGCACTGGGCTCCCACCATGCGGCCCTGTCCCGGGTTCAGGGACCACACCACGTAGTCCGTGGGGGCCACCCCCGTGTGCCTGTAGGCAATGTCCACCGTGTGGTTGGAAGGGTGGTGGTTCCAATGTATGAAGGCGTTGAGCACCGGGAGGGCGTTGCACTTAGTGAAGGTTTTGTTGTTTGGGAATATGTAGCTCGAGCAGTCCTGCGGCGGAGGAGGCTGCGTGTGATAGCTCGGCGCTGTGGCTAAACAAATGAACATTGTGATAAAGAAGAGTGTGCTAATATTTTTTATGACCTTGCTCATCATCGCGTCGTCGTTCTCTTCTTATTTACCGTTGTCCCTAAAGAGAAGGTCTTTATAATGGAGGTCTATGTTTGTGCGACGCATTTAAGCAGATATATAGAATAGAAAGGTAAACTCCTTTATATCCCGTGTGGTTAAACTGAAATCGCATTACTGTCTTATGTTTTGTAAACGTCGCGATACTCCCTTATGGTTTAGAAAACATATCATCAAACCCCTTATGGTTTAGAAAACATATCAACGTACCCCCGCTTAGCATAATCTGCCCGCGAGTGCTTCGAACGCGCAATTTATGCCGCTGAGAAATGGAGAGAGTGAAAAGTTAACTAAACCACGAGGGATTTTAATGGTATTTTAAAATCATAGGGGTTTTGGTAATGAGTTTTAAAACCACGGGGTGTTTTATGATTTTTAACCTATATAGAAATGCCAATTACGCTAACTTTATATATATATATATATATATTATTTCTAGAATTAACTAAGTAGATATGATATTATTTTTCTAACTTTAAGTGGTTTGGAACCTAGCCGTGCAAAACATAATAAATTCAGAAACATTAATAAAACTCAGTTTCTTCATTTTTCAAGAATTTTAAAGACATGTATTTAATTTCCTAAAAATTATCCGCCTCCGCCTTGTCAAGTGTTATCAAATCTTAATGCATCCGACTAATTTAGATTTAAGCGACTTCAAATTTTACTATCGGCTATGGACGACCCCAAATTTCAGTTAAACTAATCATCTTACTCTATATGTCTCAACTCCACACAGACTATGTAGGCAAGGAATACAAAGTAGATTCATAACTCGACCCCGCTATTCTTATATTAATTATTTCCTTGTTTCAGTGTACATGCAGCATGGTGCAGCGGGTTATTTTTGAGGAACTAATGTCCGGTTCTGACCTAAATTAATTAAAGGTAATAAGCCTACACCGGATTCAATTGTATAGACCAAACGTCACGAGTTGCAACATTAATCAACGTACAAGTAAAGTCAAATGTGCATTCTTATAAATAAAACATATTGTTGTATATTATCCACTTATCAATTGTTTATATTTTCTTATAAACGAAATTGTTACTAAAGAACGCCATTTGAAATAGTTCTTCTATAGTTGATATAATTCATATTATAATTGTGTATGATCTGCCTGCTTTTTCTAGAAGCGTATCCTTAATTTAATATAATGTAGTTGATAGTATACTATTGTAGGTAGGCGGTAGTGCGTGACCATTTGCAAGGTACAGCTCATGTGGAAAAGAATATTGGCACAAGTCCGCCACACGCCATTGTATATTATATTGCAGTTTTCTAAGCACAGCTCAGCATCGGCACGCGTCTTTAGTTGAATAATAATAAGCCCATTGTATTTATTACACAAACCACTAGTTTCATCCTCATTATAATCAAAGCTTTGTCTTTAAGTTTCTTTTATTAATTATTAAATGCCACATTTTCAAGTTCGTTGAATCTGCCCTTTCGGCTGTGGTCTCGAAGATCCGCAACGGCAGTTGGAGCATTAGTGTGGTTGAGTGCTTAACTTAGGTTGAGGAAAATTAAATTTAGTATATGGTTCCTTCATAAAAGCAATTGGTGTTAGGAGAAGTGGCCTCTTTGATTTATATATTGAGTCGGATGAAGTTAATTTCCCGATGTGGGACAAATAATCTCAACACCATCTAAATCCTTGCAATAGGTTTAGTTAGAATATTACTTTTTTTCGGTTGTTTTGTATACATAATCATGATTGTTTAGTTATCTAGCAGCTTTGTTTCTCGGTATTCCCCACAACACCAATATGGTCTCCACATTCCATTTTTTAGTTCACTTTAAAGCGAATCTAAATTTCAACGTCAATTATAAGATGACCTCAGCTTTCACATACTAATCTATCTGACACGCATGTACCATCCAAAATCTACGGAGACAATGAAAGCAAAAAAATTCAAGTGGGATCGAACGCTACATGTGGAAAATCAAGTCCTGAATAACTTGACTTATTCATTACGGATATTGTCTTAATGATTGATGATGGACCTGCTTCACCGAAGTACCAATAGGGCTTCTGCCACGTGTTAATGGGCCTTTATCACATATTCCTCTTGTAGGCTTTCGATTATCTGACTATTGCAGTTCTCTACTCTATTAGTTGTGTGATTTGCCAAGCTAAAACATCTGTTGATCAAAGAAGACACAAACATGTCCTTGTAAGGCGTCAGCCAATGGTTATTTAGATAATTCAGTACACCTGAAAATTAAAGAAACTTCTTTATGTTCTTATGAACAATAATTTATAAATAATTTTATATATTTAAATATAAATGCTCACGAATACCTAAAAACTTGAATATTGTTGCTTCAAGTTGTGCCAAGTTGGACAAATATGCTTCATTCGTTTCACATGCAACTAGCATTGTCCATCCTTTATAGAATGAGTTCCACGTTTTAAGTGACTTTATTGAAGGTATCCACTTCTTCATAACACTTCTATAAATATGACATTTGCATAGTAATCCATTAGCTTATGAAGAAATGTTGTTGCATGATTTTGTTGAAGCTTATTCTCCTTTTGTAACAATAACAGGTGGATAACAAACACATCCATCCATCATCGATTTAAGACAATTTAACGACATATTTGGCCTCATCTTTTTGCATGAGAATGAATGCTATACATAATGATATTGTTGGCTTAATAATAATGAATGCTACACATTTTGCACCTATTTGCTTTGCATCCGTCAAAAGCAGAAAAGGAAGTGCACACCATAGTTCCAAGAGCTGTGTGTCCTAAAGAAGGTTGTGGAGCCGTTCCGAACAGACTTTTTCATAAACCTGCCAAATGAGGAAGATGGGGATGATGAGCCCGAACCTAAAGTTCATTGTCGAATATAAACGACAACCAATTAAATGTAAATGTATGATTGTGTGAAGGATTTGGTGGGCATGACGCAACATCATGCTCTCACAATCAATAGGGACTAATGTAGAACATACGTTAAGAGCATGTTTGGTTGGAGGAATATGATTAGATTGTATTGGTTTTAGTTAAGTTTATATAATTGGGGATATGAGTTTTTTGGCATGTTTGATTAATTAAGTAATGATGTCTAATAAGCGAAGATGTAGGATACGGAGTGTGGAGAAGAAGGATGAAACTGAAAATATCGTATGATTGGGTGGTTATGATAAATTGACCGATTAATATAATTTGTATTCTAAAACCAACGAGGGTTGATACGAGAGATAAGTGGCTCGGTATCGCTTAAGTCTGTATTCCTGATCTATCCACTAGGGCAATCGGGTTGGTTCTTTGCACCTAGTTTTGGTGTAGCAGCTATATTTCGATTCATCCTCTTTTTTCAAGGATTTCATATTGGACGCTGAACCCGTTTCATATGGTGGGAGTTGCCGGTGTATTGGGGGCTGCTTTACTATGCGCTATTCATGGGGCTACTGTCGAAAAGTCTCGGGTTCGAATCCTTGAGTATGATGCACCCCCGTTGGAAGCCTCATCTACCGATGCCAGGTGCATGGCGATGACGCGGGCTGAGTCCAAATTTGTCGGGCAACCCGAATATCGGACATCCAAAAAAATTGATTTCTAAAATAACTAAGTAATTTTTTATCAAGCCAAAAAATTGACACGTCCGCAATTCAAAGTATCATACATTTTTATTGGGTTGCATTTAGCTGTCCGATAAGATAATGCTGAATAATTTTGTCTTAAGATTATAAACTTCTCATTTGTCCAGGATACACGTTCACTTTGCAGTTTTGATTACAACTTATTATTGTTATCTTATTTAGTTTCCAATACAACAAAGACTTTATTTCATGTATTATTCGTAAAATTATAAAACTAACCTCTACAAATTAACGTTTCTTCTCACTTCATTTCATCGTAACACAATTTACCAAAAAAATATTCTTATGAATATAAAAAAATATAAGATATGGACATCAATTTAATCGCCATGAAACAATTAATAATTAGATATGTTTATTTATTTTTAGCATATAAATCACATGAAACAACGATGATTTTATCATTTGGTATGATATATAATTAAAATTTAGAAAGGAATAATAAATTAAAAAAAATCTGGACTTAAGACATGTAAGAGGATTGTGAAAAAAGCTGACTTTTCCAAGGGCATTTTAGTCATTCAGATAACTCTTAGGTTGGATAAACAAACTTAGCCAAGACCACACGGATAATTTAACTTGAATTAGTATGATTATTACATCGGGCCTTATCGGGCCTTAAATATTTCGCTGGCTTCTAGGCAATGATTGTGAAAGCCAAATGAACAAGATTAGATTCGAAAGGACTCATTATCTGAACTTATCTATCAAATAACGTGGCCCTGATATATAGATTGTTGGGTTCGCTAGGCCGCTCGGGGCGATGCGCAGCGGAAAGTTCGAAACGAAAGCGCGCATTTATCGTATAAATGCAACGCCGTCGGTTCATCTAGCGAGTACACGGATCGACACCATTTTAAAATCACGTACGTGGTACGAATTTCGCATAGTTAGGGTTTTGGAATATACCTATTCCTTAGCTTCTTTAGCAATGAGTGAGGGGGAATCAATTCCCGGTGTGTAGCTCCCACCGTCTTCGTACGACCACTGTGGGTACCAACGATCTCGGACACTCGCCGTAGGGATCCAAATGTCTCCCCTTTAATTGAGTCATTTGGTTAATGACACCGAAATTATCTCTTCGCTAGTAGAGACTAACCCAGATATGAATCGATACTAAAACCGAAAAAGGAATACGGGAAAGAATCTCTTTTCTTTTTGTCAACTCACGTCAAGCGAGAT
Source organism: Linderniella brevidens (assembly GCA_004919715.1). Lineage (NCBI taxonomy): Eukaryota > Viridiplantae > Streptophyta > Magnoliopsida > Lamiales > Linderniaceae > Linderniella > Linderniella brevidens. Next base: position 3,322,592 of record SWDC01000150.1, on the reverse strand, counting down.
CACATGTAATGAGTACATTAGGCCGTGTATATATATATTGTATATTTGATGGTCCGTATGTTAGAACCGTTCACATCCACCACTCATTTTATTTGGCCAAACAATAATTCTCCTTTAATTTTCTTAACAAACGTTTTGCAAGACATACATTACTTACTCATTTCCTCCATCGTGGTCAAAACCATTTTCAAAAGGAAATTAATTGTATTTATTTTTCCTTTTTAAATTCAACATTTGAATAGAATAATGCCATGTTAGAACACTTGGCCCAAGCTTTGACGTGAGAATGTGTTGGGCTGGGCTATAAGCTCATCCACTTAATTTTAAAATTCCAACATTAAAATCTAAATATTAATTGTGCAATTCTTGTAACTACTAAATTAGTATCTAAAGTCCAAATAATCAATCTTATGGATTGTAATATTCATTTCATTAAAATAATCACATTATTAAATAATATTTATTTAAATTCAACAATTACATTATGGTTTAATCTAACTATTGGAAATATCAATTCGTATTGTCATTCTCCAAAAATTTGTGAGACCCTTTTAGGTTCACGATTAACACTAGTAGTGGGTTTACAACTCCTTGTAAAAAACTGAATTAACTCTTTAATCTCAATTATCCACAAATCACGGGAACACCTGGCAAGTAGCGTGATCACCAAGTGTTAAGTAAAATAACGAGTAAACATTTTCAATTGCAAGTGCATCCATGTAAAATCCTTTCGAGAACTAATTTCCCGATTAGACCTTGAGCATGGAATTATAAGTCGAAACCCAATTGATCTAATAAATATGATTTCATTTCAAGTTTAAATAATTCATTTATGATTTCATTTCCCGATTAGGCTCTTTTTCTTGCGCTATAGCTCCGTTGTTGTCACAATAAATTATTATTGGATCAACATTTGTCAGGACTACACCCAACCCTTGGATGAAGTTCCGCATCCAAACAACCTCTTTTGCTGCATCTGATGCTGCAATATATTCAGCCTCGGTAGTAGAGTCTGCAGTCGTCTCTTGTTTGGAACTTTTCCAACTAAATGCACCATTATTCAAGGCAAATATGTATCCGGCCATAGATTTTGAGTAATCTTTATCGGACTGAAAACTAGAGTAAGTGAATCATTTTAGTTTCAGTTCTCCACCACCGTATATTGAAAAAACATTCTTAGTCCTTCTCAAGTACTTCACGATCGTCTTAACGGCTTTCCAGTGTTCCTCCCCTGGATTAGATTGATATTTGCTCGTGACGCTCAGAGCATGGGCCACGTCAGACCTAGTACACAACATTGCATACATAATGCACCAATAGCCGATGCATAAGGTATCCGAGCCATTCTTTCCCTTTTTCAGGCGTCTTAGGAGACATAGCCTTAGAAAGTGAAACACCATAACTCATTGGCAGGTATCCAGGCTTGAATTCCTCCATGTTAAACATCTTTAACACCTTGTCTATGTAAATTGGTTGGGATAGTCCAATCATCTTTCGTGACCTATCTCTATAGATCTTTATCCCTAAGATAAAAGATGCTTCTCCCAAGTCTTTCATGGAGAACTGTTTAGATAACCAAGTACGTGTTGACTGCAACATTCCTACGTCATTTCCGACGAGTAGAATATCATCAACATAGAGCACGATAAATGCCACTGCATTTCCACTAACCTTCTTATAAAAACACATTTCATCCGGATTTTTATGAAAATCAAACATTTTGATCGTTTCGTCAAACCGGATATTCCAACTCCTTGAAGCTTGTTTAAGTCCATAAATAGACTTCTGGAGTTTACAAACCATTTGCTCACTCCCACTGGATATTAAGCCTTTTGGTTGTTTCATGTAAATCTCCTTCTTAATGTTTCCATTAAGAAATGCAGTCTTCACATTCATTTGCCATATCTCGTAGTCATAATACGCAGCTATGGCAATCAGAATTCGAACGGATTTAAGCATCGCAACTGGTGAAAAATTTTCCTCATAATAAACACCCTGTTATTGAGTCTAACCTTTTGCAACCAGCCGCGCTTTAAAGTACTCGCTTCTCCATCAACTCCAATCTTACGCTTGTAGACTCATTTACAGCCAATCGGTACACTACCATGTGGTGGGTCCACCAAGGTCCATACCTTGTTCGAGTACATGGACTCCATCTCGGACTGCATTGCTTCTCGCCATTTATTTGAGTCAATGTCAAGCATTGCCTCTTCATAGCTCGTTGGATCACTATCCAAAAGGAGTCTCTCTTCTTTGTTCTCTAACAATAGGTTCAGCCTCTCAGGTGCCCTTGAAACCCTTATGGATTTTTGAAGAGGTTGTGCCTCAGACGGTTCGGCTCAACTGGTGTATTATTTGTGAGAACTTGTGGGATGCTTTGTGGTTCTAGTTTTTCGTTAAGTTCTACAACCTCGCCACTATTTTAAGAAATGAACCCTTCTTCTAAGAAAGTAGCGTTCCTCAAAACAAACACCTTTTTGTTCGGAGGGATCGTAGAAATAGTATCCCAGTGACTCTCTTGGATACCCCACAAATTTACATAAAATGGACCTCATATCCAATTTATCTCCCACTTGCTGCTTCACGGGAGCAGCACAACCCCACACTTTGAGATTTTTATACGAAGGTGGGTGTCTTACGACACCACATCTCATAGGGTGTACTTGAGACGGCTTTACTTGGCACTCTATTCAGTATATGTGACGTCGTTTCTAAGGCATAGCCCCAGAATGAAAGAGGTAAACTAGTGAAACTCACTAATCGAAAAATGTCTAATAGGGTTCGATTCCGTCGCTCAGAAGGTCCATTAAGTTGCGGAGTACCATGAGGAGTCCACTGTGAGAGAATTCCGTTCTCTTTTAGATAATCAAGAAATTTATGGTCAAGTACTCACCTCCTCGATCAGATCGAAGAGCCTTTATGCTACGAAGCGCGCATTTATCGTATAAATGCAACCCCGTCGGTTCATCTAGCGAGTACACGGATCGGCACCATTTTAAAATCACGTATGTGGTACGAATTTTACATAGTTAGGGTTTTGGAATATACATATTCCTTAGCTTCTTTAGCGATGAGTGAGGGGGAATCAACTCCCGGTATATAGCTACCACCGTCTTCGTACGATTACCGTGGGTACCAATGATCTCGGACACTCGCCGTAGGGATACAAATGTCTCCCCTCTAATTGAGCCACTGTTTGGATAGTGACACCGAAATTATCTCTTCGCTAGTAGAGATTAACCCGGATATGAATCGATACTATAACCGAAAAAGAAATAAGGGAAGGAAACTCTTTTCTTTTTGTCAACTCACGTCAAGCAAGATCATGAGGTATTGAGTACATTAGGTCGTGTATATATATTGTATATTTGATGGTTCATATGTTAGAACCATTCACATCCACCACTCACTTTATTTTCCAAACAATAATTCTCCTTTAATTTCTTAACAAACGTTTTGCAAGACATACGTTACTTACTCATGTCCGCAATCGTGGTCAAAACCATTTTCAAAAGGAAATTAATTGTATTTATTTTCCCTTTTTAAATTCAACATTTGAATAGAATAATTCCATGTTAGAAAGCTTGACCCAAGCTTCGACGTGAGAATGTGTTGGGTTGGGCTACAAGCTCATCCACTTAATTTTAAAGTCCAACTTTAAAATCTAAAATTAATTGTGTAATTCTTGTAACTACTAAAGTAATAACTAAAACCCAAATAATCAATCTTATTTATTGTAAATATTTATTTAAATAATATTTATTTAAATTCAACAATTGAATTATAGTTTAATCCAACGGGAAATATCAATTTGTATTGTCATTCTCCAAAATCTTATTGATTGGCACTATGTATAGTGAGTTGGTGTACCATAGGGATATGACAGTATGTAAGAATGCCACGTGTCAAGTTTTAAATAGAGTTTGGTATAATAAGGTGGATAGGTCCAAATATCCTTATCAAATATATTCTTTTTCGAAATGTTCAACGAGAATAAATGTAATTAATATAAAATGATAATTAAAAAAATTATATCGACAAATTATTTGGCCAAATTATTTTGTAACTTGTAATTCAGTGGCCCTCATTATTTGGCCAAATTGCTTAATTTTGATGGGAAAGGTTCGTTCCACTCAAAAAATGACAAATCTAATTTAATGTGATTGTAATATATAAAAAAAGCTTCTTTCTTCGTAAAAAAACGTAAATTATATTGACGTTTTTTTTCCCTTCAAGGTAGGTATCCACATACAACGCTATTGTGGTCTCAACATTCCGACTAAATTCAGTGTGAATCGAATCTGAATCTCAACGTCTGCTACGAGACAATCAGGAATTCAAGCGAGACTAATCCTCCCTGATTCAAGTGCATTTGTCCCAAAAATACACAAACTTCAATAGTTATGAGATTTGAATCCACGAAGGTTGGAATCAACCCCAAACCATTGGGCAACGCAACGGGGACAATTATATCGACGGTTATAAAGATGTTTTTTTCTTTAAATTATATATTGCACACATATATTGCTAAATTTTGTCACACGCATCCGTGGTTAACTGTAATTATCTATTAATTATTTTCTACTTTGTCGAAACAACAAAGTCAAAGCTCCTGTTAAGCCATACTTAACGGGGAACCTGGGTCGTCGATGATAACCATCACCACCTACCTCTGAGCGCTCTCGCCCCCCTCCGTCTTTCATGTTGACGACGATGAAGGTTAGGGTAACTTTAATTTAATTAGCTGGTTATCTAATTCGCTGCTACATTTCATAGCCGCGAAGCCCCTTTTCTTCGCTACAGTCGTCAATTGTTCGTCATACTATCTGTGTTTCTCAGTATGGATCTTGATTGCTCGTGCGAGTGAGTGGTTGATTGAGATTTTCTGATGTGGGTGTTGCTCTTTCATATGAACGGCGTGTTAACTGCCATGCTGATGACTGAAGCGAGTCTTTAATCAGCTAAATTGATTTCAAATTCCACGGCCAAGAACTGACGTTTCTGAGCAGATTCATATTTATTTTCATTATTGCTTCGTGCATTCAGTATGTTTAGGTTGGATTGAAAAAAGGCGTGAAAAAAGAAAATTGGAGAGTAAATGTTTAATAAGTTTTTCATTAGTTTCCTCGTCATTAGGTGAAGAAATTAATTATCCTTTATTCCAGGTATAAAATTGCCAGATTTTCTTTTCTTTTTTTTTGGTTCTTTTCATTTGCTTATCTGTTTCTTCAATCAACCAAACATAAAAACCAGTTTTCCATTTTTAATTTTATTTCCTTTTCCTACTAATAAACCGAACCGAGTGTTAAGAGTTTAGGAAAAGAGAGATAAGGCGTTGTGTCTTCAGCCATCAAAGAAAAGGCATTGAAACGTTCTAATGAGGATGTTTAAGTGTGAGCATCCACGCTACTTTTATGCATTTACTTTTTGAGAATAACCTTTTTATTTTTTCCATTTAATCTTGCTCAGTGCAAACATGTTTTAACAAAGCTGTCACCATGATAGTCTGATTTATGTGATTGATTTTGCTTTCCTCAGCAACGATTGATGACTGTAAATCTTCTTTTGGTTTGACGCATAGTATTTGATCGAATAATTTTGTTATCCTTTTTATTTGTCATTTTTTGATACATGGTCTAAATCTATGTGTTTTTTCAAGTCCTCTCTCTCGTGATTCTCTTGGTAGAAGTTTTTATGCTGCTGCTATATCTTAAGGATTCTGCTATATATATATTATGCCACGTTATCAGGGGAAATGCAGGAGACAGTGAGCGTTTTTCTATAGTTGAACGAAGCTACGAGTGAAATTTTCAGTGACATTGCTAGTAAGATGCATCAAGTACAAAACCGGCAGTTACTGAAGCAGGAAGAGCATTCTTCAAGTTTTATGACTGAGGAAGAATCTTCCCACAAACATGAAAATGGGAACTTGTCTCCATCAGTCAAAGAGGAATCCGATGATTTGGATGACAATCAAAGTTCTTTCAGCAACATCACTTCAAAATCGGTGCAAGAAGAGAGACACGTTTCTTCAAATGATGGGAAGGATCCTCCTGTTGTTCCACTGCAGAAACGGAGCGGTGATGGTTCTTCCGTTCCTGTTAAAGGAAATGAGCAATTGTCTCATTTATATGAAATCCCAAAGGAAGAACCCAACGATCTTCATTTATCACTAAAGGGAGAGAAGAATGATTTGCTCGGGGCACAAAATTTCACCAAGGAAGTTGAAGAACAAAAATCGACAAAATCCACTAATAAACACGAAAAGGGTGTGGAGATATTGGATGATGGGCACAACTGGAGGAAATACGGGCAGAAGCTCGTGAAGGGAAACGAGTTCGTTCGGAGTTATTACAGGTGCACTTTCCCTAACTGCCCCGCGAAGAGACAAGTCGAGAGATCTTACGACTGGTGCGAAACGGATATCATATACCTCGGCGACCATCAACATCTCAAACCAGAAGAAAGCAGCTGTGATGTCCTAACCGCTCCTACTTTGAATGGTAAGTTGAACTTCAAGCTGTGTTCGATTTGTGGAAATTAGTAGGGAAAGGAAAATGAAAGGAAAAATAGTTTTTATGTTTGGTTAATTGAAGAAATAGATAATGAAAAGAATAAATAAAATCTAGTTAAGTTTATACTTATAAACTAACAACAACTCATTGGTGAAGAAAATTAAAGAAAATGAAAATCATTTTCTCTCCGATTTTCTTTTCCACACTAGTTTCTTCGTTCCAAACACAGCCTAAATCTTTTACTACATTGCATATGTCGCATCTATGGAGCTTACTAACTTTTTATGCAAGAACCCGTTAGTTGCTGCAGGTTCAAACTCTGACCGCGGAGGTGAAAACGTACAGATGGAACCGAAAGAAACATTGCCGAGATCCGTGGTTACTAGTAGTGATAGTGTGGTAAGGATAGCTTCCCAACAAGATAGCATAAAAGAAACATCGACGAGATCTTTGGTTGCGAGTAGTGACAGTGAGATAGGGCCAACTTCCACACCCGATAGTGACAATAGTAAAAACGTTGATCGAGATCCTAAGCGGCGGTACGTTCCTCTCCTGTTTTTCTACTTCATGCATCCATGGGTTCCTGTTGAGATTATTTGTCTCACATCTGGAAAATAATTTCGCCCGACTCAATATATAAATGAAAGAAGAGGTCTCACGTCCTATCACCAATTTGTTTTAGGATGAAACCCTCAATTTAACATTGTATCAGACCCCAGAGCAAAAGCTAGCGAGTACGAATCATCACGACCATCCACTGAAAAAAAAAATTCAACATTTGAGGCTAGATAGGAAAGAAATCAGCCTAGACGTGAGGGGACGTGTTTGAAATAAAATATACGAAATTTAAATATGATACCCTCCCTTCAAGAGCTATTAGGTGGAGTGGACATTTAACATGGTATCAGAGCGAGTTTGATGTGCGAATTATCTTTCTTGTTTGACTCACCGCCACTCGATTTGATATGTCCACGTGTTAGACTTTGAATTGTGCCAGACGTGGGGGGACTTGCTGATATTATTGGTCCCACATTAGGAAACTAACTCTACCCGACTCAATAAATAAATTTCACAGGCGTCTCCTCTTGATGGAACCCTCAGTTTAACACTTCCTATATTCCAATCCTAACAATTGCTTGAAAAACAGGAAAATGAATACTAATTCTGATGACAAATCGATGAACAAGCATGCTAATGATGATCCACGAAACACTGTTCAAGCTTTTAGCACGGATGATGGATACCGCTGGCGTAAATACGGACAGAAGATCGTCAAAGGGAGACCCCATCCAAGGTAACAACAATTCAAACAAACTGTTTTAGGTTTTCGGTACATTAACTTTCATTACAGTTAGAGCAAGCGGCGTTTTATCTGTGCATATTTATCTAGTCATAGATAGCTCAATCAATATGTTGTTATGTAGGAGTTATTACCGGTGTTCGGATACCAGTTGCCCAGCTAAGAAACAAGTCGAAAGGGCTTCGCACGATCCAAAAGTAGCTGTTACAACGTACGAAGGACAACACACTCACGTGATGCCCCCTCCTCGGACTTGAAAAAAAATCCCAAGCACAACACATCACGATGCGTTCATTCTTTCTATTTGTAATTTAAGGATTTTTTACATCCCGGTGTTTATCCTATGGGCGTTTTTTGTCCCTCATGTTCCCTAGTTACAGTCTCAGTCCCCAATGTTACCGATTTTGGGCATTTTTTTGTCCCCCGGTTAACTTAATCGTATGTTCGAAGGGAATTTAACATGGTACACGCACCTGATTTCAGTCTTTCGAGCTTAAAACATTCCATTTTCATATTACAATCCAAAAAAGGTGCTCACGTCGACTTAAACGCTCATGACATCCCATTGTTATAATTGAATCGTCAGTTTTGAATTTATGCTCTAACTCTCCTCCAAGTCTTTCATTTCATTTTGAAGAAGATGATTTTTGAGCATATAAGTCGATTAAGGTGAAATCAGGTGCGTGTAACGTGTTAAATTCCCTCCAAACATACGATTAAGTTAATCGGTAGGGACCAAAAACGCTCAAAATTGGTAACATTGAGGACTGAAACTGTAACTCGGGAAAATGGAGGACCAAAAGCGCCCATAGGCCGAACACCGCGGATCAAAAATGTAAAAATCACGTAATTTAACGGTGGTGGTGGTGTAATAGTTACCACTTGCCAATTATCTGTTTGAGGCTATGTAATAAGATATTCCCATTGTCAGGATTAAGTTGATCCATTGTATAAATCATCGACTCGATGAAATAATAGTGCCCATAACATTTCACGTCGAAAGTCACGCGAGTCTCTGTTTTTGTCATAGTCTACTCCACAATTTGCTATTCTTAAAAAATATCCTGCATTCAGACATAACAAGAGCCAAAAAGGAGAGATGAGCTTATTACAACATAGTTCACTTTCTTCAAACCTATACTTATAACAGGAGCTCCGTTCCTCATGTTTCTGGAGACGCTTGCATTTGATGATGCTTACAAAGTTTTATAAGATGACTGCCAACATATTTTATGAATCAATTTTGGATATATTGTTGTGGATTTTGTGTCCTGTGGACCAAATGGATACGACTTTTTTTTACCGTCTCGGGGTATCCTCACTCGACCTAGTTATGAGCTAGCCCTTAAATACCGACGTGGGCTTGCGCCGCACAGACCTGGCGGACGTTTAATTGCGCCAACACTCTACAGGTGAGACTAATCCCCGAGCCAGATAGATACATCCCAAACCTACTTGACAACGATAGTCATGGGTCATAAAGCTCATGTAGACTACTCAAGGAATTGTGGGAGGGGAGATTCGATCCCATGACCTCCTTTAACCACAAGTCCTTAAGTCATCCTCCTTGACCACTAAAGTCTAAACCAAAGCCCCATTGGCAACACGACATTTTCGGAGTATTCAATTTTAATCGTCCACATGGGCCCAACATAGCAGGTCCTGTTGAATTTGAAAAAAAAAGTGTCGCGATCATTTAGTGCATGGTTACGAAATGATCCATCTTGTTAGACACTTAAACGTACAAGAACAGAGGCTAGGACGGACACGTGCGTTCCACTTTTATTGCATTGTGATGGAAACGATGTGCGGAGTTTTTTTTTTTTAATGTATGGATTATAGAAGTAATTGACGTTAAAATATTAAACAACATAATAAATTGTCATCATAACTTACCATTGATTTTATTTGTATTGAAATTTTTCGACTATATCGATTAGTATCATGTCTAGAGTTAAGAAAATTCTAGACATTTATTCAGAATAATAAAATATAATAGCAAATCACAAATGATAAATCAATTTGTCAACTAAAAAATAGATGGTATTAAAAAAATACTATATAAAAAAAGAAACTTACTTTGTTTTCTTTATTTAAAGGGTAAATTACCTTTCAGTACCATTTGAAGTTTCAACTTCCTGATCAGTACCCTTCCAAGTATTTCTTCCTGTTCAGTACACATATGCGAAAAATTGTGTGTTTAATACCACCAAACATTGAAAAGACGAAAATAACCATTCTTTACAGATTCAGTTATACCAAATAGTCTTATTATTATACCAATATATTCAATTATTATACCAACTGTTATCACTGCTATACAAGTCAAATTAAAGAGTATTATATCACCATTATACCTAGTGTTCCCATTATTATACCAATATATTCAATTATTATACCAAATGCTATCACTGTAATACCGAAAGTAATATTATAATATCCCAATTTTCGGTATACATTCGAATTTATTGGTAGAATAATTAATTTTATTGGTAGAATAAGCGGTTTTGTTGGTATAATAATCGTGTTTTGTGGTATAATACGCAAAAATCACTTTCGTATAATACGCAAAAAACATCATTTTTGGTATAACAGTTAGTATAATAATTGAATATATTGGTATAATAATGAGAATAATTGGTATAATATTGATAACAATTGGTATAAAAGTGATAACAGTTGGTATAATATTCTTAAATTTGACTTGATATAAAACTGGAGAGAATTAAAATAATATTTTGTCTTTTTAAAACTTGAGAGATTTTGACTTGATATAAAACATGATATAAAACTTGATATAATTATTTTGTCTTTTTTAACGCTTTTTAGGTACCAAACACACAATTTTTTTCAGATGGGTACCTAACAGGAAGAAATAATTCGAGGAGTATTTAAGAGAAAGTTGAAACTTTAAAGGGTATTGAAAGGGAATTTACCCTTATTTAAACGTAACATCAATTTCTTTTGATTGCTTTTGTAAATAGAATTCAAAAATCGAGATTTTAAGGTTTTTTTATCCAAATGAATTGGGCCGTAAAAATTATATGTGACATTTGAAATAAATTTTCTAATTTAATGATAGGCCCATACAAAAAAGGCCATCAAACATAAAAGTCCAATTTAACTCGAATTAGGTTCCTTTAATCGTCTTCTTTTCTTACCAATTTCAAGCCATCATCACCACCTCTACGATCCTCTGTGAATCACAGTGCCATATTATTGTTTCTTCTGCTTCTGCGAGCAAAGTTCTTGTTTGCTTGTCTTCTATTAGTATTATCTATGTGTTTTCGGCTCTAATTGCGGAGTAAAAAAGAATTGCTTTACTGATGAAGGAATCCTTGTGACAAACACTTCAGTATGTTTTATGCGCTCGTGCTTCCCATTTTGGTTTGTCTTGATTAAATTGGACCAAATCGTTGCGTTTGTTTGAAATCCAATCTCGGAGCAGATGATTCCTTCAGTCGCCTTCAAAGTTCAACGTAGCCGTTCAATCAATTTCCATCGTCTACTTCGCCACCTTCAAACCCTAATTTCTTATTACCACACATTACCTACCAAAAAAAACCCACCAACGAAACTAAGTTCACTTGTCGCTCAAAATCCCTCAAGATTCGCTCGGAACCAACCAGTTCCGAATCCCTTGATCAATCCGGGCCAAACCCGCTTCATTGGTTCAGAATTTCAACCCGAACCCGTCGTCGAAACCCTCAATTGCTACGCCAATGACTGGAAAAGGGCATTTGATTTCTTCGATTGGGTGGAGGAGCATTGTGGGTTTCAACACACCACTGAGACGTTCAACAAGCTCATTGACATCCTCGGTAAGTTTTACGAGTTCGATGCATCGTGGGACGCTATTGAAAGAATGGGAAAGAATATGCATTCTTTCCCCAATCATACAACTTTTAGGATTCTGTTCAAGCGATACGTATCAGCCCATCTCGTAAAAGAAGTTATTGACGCGTTTGATAAGCTGGGTGAGTGGAATTTGAGGGATGAAATGTCGTTTTCGAATCTGATCGATGCTTTGTGCGAGTACAAGCACGTGGTAGAAGCAGAGGAACTGCTCTTTAAGAGATGCAGCGATTCCCAATTCGATGATAATAAATTAAAGGGCTTTAACGTTGAGGATACAAAAATTTACAACATGATGCTCCGCGGTTGGTTTAAGATGGAGTGGTGGGGAAAGTGTAGGGAGTATTGGGAGTTAATGGACAAGAGGGGTGTGAGAAAAGACTTGTATTCTTACTCGATATACATGGATATCCAATCCAAGTGCGGTAAGCCATGGAAAGCAGTGAAGCTTTACAAGGAGATGAAAAAGAAGGGCATAAAGTTGGACGCGGTGGCTTACAACACGGTCATTCGAGCTGTTGGGATCTCTGAGGGTGTCGATGTGGCATTGAGGCTTTATAAAGAGATGATTGAGCTTGGTTGCAACCCGAACGTTGCAACTTTCAACACGATCCTAAAGCTTCTGTGCGACAACGAGAGGTTCAGAGAGGCCCATAAAGTCTTCAACTTGATGTTCAAAAAGGGCTGCGAGCCTAATTTGGCCACCTACCACTGCCTTTTCGTGTCGATAGAAAAGCCCAGGGAGATTATGAAGGTGTTTGATAGGATGGTGGATGCTGGTGTTCGACCGAGAATGGATACGTATGTGATGCTCATGAGGAAATTCGGGAGATGGGGTTTTCTAAGGCCCGTTTTAGATCTCTGGAAGAAGATGCAAGAACATGGTTTGAGCCCGGATGAGTTTGCTTATAATGCGTTGATCGATGCTTTGCTGCAGAAGGGATTGGTGGATATGGCGAGGAAGTATGATGATGAGATGGTATCCAAAGAGCTCTCCCCTAAGCCGAGGGCTGAGCTGCACACAGGAGTATCTGAGAATGAAAGGACTTGTAGTGGATAATTTTAATCCAATTTCTGAATATAAAAAGAGCCTCAGGTGAAATTTTCTTTCAACTACCTTCATCATCTATGCCATTTACTGTCGTTTTGTAATATCAAAATTGCTGCCATGTTTTATAGGTCAAATGCTTCATGCATGAGCCCTTGAACATTGCCATAACCGCCACGTTCTTCACCGGGGCATTAAGGGCTAGAATCTCCTTTTATTGATGGTGGATGAGTGTTCTTAAGATTGCTGATTTTGGATTGGCATCAACTTTTGACCCAAATTGTAAACAGCCCATGGTGAGCCGTGGTCACTTTGTGGCACAGACATCATCATGTTTTATATAATTATATTATTGTGGAATTGCAAAACCAAATTTTACTGATATTTTCATTTTATTGTTCCTCAATTAGTTCTTCAACACGAAGCCATATATATGCATGCAATCCATTATCAGATTTTCACATGTATCGACCGAGTAAACAGATGAATGGATGCTAAGCGTCGCAATGAAGAAGCTCCAAGGTATTGATTGAAACAGTGTTTCTTCTTCTCAACAAGTTTAATTTATTAAAATCAATCGTTTTCTTGACATTGAGTATGTTGGTTTTAGGCCTAGAGCTTCTGGTAAATAAAAACTCAAGGTGAGGTTGTGAAGAAGAAGGTAAGGCCGAGCCAATGCTCCAAAACCTATAATATTGATGTAAGCCAAGCCCTCTTTTGATATTCGAAGTTATGATTTTTTTTCCCCTCCTAAATTAACCAACACCTCAAACGTTGCTTGCTGCTGCTACATAACTATGCGATTGAATATGCAGAAACAGTCTCCTCCTAGTTCTTAGGCTTCTTATTCTTGTGGCACATTCATTTTGAGGATACAGAGACACGAAGACTAATCAATCATACATAAAGTTGTTTGTGTTGTGTCTGCGAGGATCACTACTACACTTTGAAGGTGCAGCTTGCCAATTCTTTCTGTTGTGTCTGCGAGGATTTGGGGACTGGTTTGATTTGAAGAGGTCAAAGATGTTATTTTTCCCCTGAATTTTCTCGTAGATGATTTTTCCCGACTTTTTTTTGCATCTCTAAGACCTTTGCACATTAATCGGATTTTTTGTTTGTTCTATTAGAATAGAAATAGTTTTTGTGATTCGAATATGAATACAAATATCACAATATTTGAATTGAATAATACAATTCAATTTGTATTTTAATATATTATTATTTATATTATGAATTAAATAGAACAAATAGGAAAAATAAAGTATAATAAATTCGATATTCTAATATTTGATTCGAATATATCAGATTCAATGTTTTAGAATGAGTATTGCGCAGTGGATCGCGTTTTTGTTCCGATATTATGTAGCATATTGCGTGACTATTTCAAGCAATCCAATTTTAATAAAAAAAGTTAACATATACTATATAATGAGTAATTGCCCTTAAATAACTGTCAATTTCGTTCAATTTGGACCGCCAATCGAAATTATAATGATTAATTTGCCCCATTTCTGATGGCTATATTCTCTTTAATTCTATTATTAATTAGAAGCTACAAAATAAAATGCAATTTATTTAAAACATTATAATATAAAACTTATGTGCTATTTATTGTTCCATATTTTACAATTTACGAATAAAAATTAATTTTGGTACAAAAAATATAATATATACATATCATTTTGATCGTCGTTAAACAAGGAATAAAATAAATGTATTTATTTATTATTATTATATAAATCACATTAAATAACGATGAGTTTATGATATGATAGAACATATTATTAAAAAAATAAAAAAAAGTGAGATTGAATTTTTAAAAGTTCCGAGAGAGACTATTGATCTTGGAAGTTGCGCGTGTAATTCAACAAAGGGACATATTATAGTTTCAAAAAGGATTTCATTCACTGTCAGTAAAAAAAATTATTAATAACCCAATTCGCTAGAATTTTATAGTTAAGGACCTAAAAGTCGATCTGACCAAAATACTCTTACAAAAAATATTTTAAGTAGCGGAATTGGATGCATGTTTTTTGTTACTAAATGACAGCATAATGATATATTCGATAACTAATATGTTACGGGTTGTCATTAATATGTCCTCTAACCCGCTTACCAAAGGAAGTAGAATGAAAGTTCGATTCTATTCTTTACGTCGACAAATACAATATCATAGTGCGAAGTATTTCGAAATCTCGACGCAAATAATTTTCTCTTTTCTGATACAATATCCTAGTGTGAAGTCAACGGATCATGTTTTCTGGCCGACATTGCGGATAATAGGTACAAGTTGTAGACACTCATATGCTGGATATTACGCCCCCCAGGTTGCATCTTAACGAGTCGAAATCTTAACGGAATAAGAAGAATCAATTGCAAACCGAATCCTGTCTCCGGTCAAAATTGCAGCTAACACGTACACATTCGGGAGACCCATAGAATGGACATTATGACTTCCCACGTGTTTACTCAATCGTTCGTCGTTCGAGGTTAACAGAACTGAAACGGAAATCGTCGGACTAATTTTGAGTAAAGCATTCTTTCTTTAACTAGTATTATTTAGATGCATTTGCCATCACGAAACAATTAAAAGGAATATTCAAAATAATGTGTTATTGTGGTTTTCATCATAGTGGTACGTGAAAGTTATTAGGTGGTACGGTAATTGTATTATTTGATACACTTTCGAATTTGGGTGTTTTAGCGGCATTTGAAAATACTCGTAGAGAAGAGGTATGAAATGACAATGTCATGTTCCTATCGTTGAATTGTTTCTTCCTACGTAAAAAGAGAGTTATTGGTATCATGTATTGTGATAGAGCGGTCAAAATGGGCCGGCGGGCCGGACCCGCCCAATTTGAAAAAATAAAAAAAAAATTGACGCCCAATTTAAAAAAAAAATGAAAAAAATGAGTATACTTGGGGTTTGAACTCAGCACCTTACGTATAAAATATTGAACTTTTACCACTTGACTAATGATATATTTATGTAATGTCTTACATATATATATATATTAAATTTATTAATAAAAAATATATATATTTATTTTTTAGGCGGGTAGCCCGCGGGCTAGCCCGCTTTGCCCCGCCAAAGCCCGCTTAGGCCTGCTCCCCGGCGGGCCTAAAAAATTCAGGCCCGCCCCGCCCATTTGACGGGCTTGGGCGGGCGGGCCCGCGGGCTTTGGGCTTTTTTGACAGCTCTAATTGTGTTATTTCTTAGACATGAAGTGGTATCACTAAACGATGAGAGCTCCCGATCGAAATTTCTCGTATATTTGGATTTCGTTTGAAAGAGCACCCCGCTCGAAACAAATTTGGATGTGTCCTCCTGTTTTTTTCTTACCTTTGCGTCGTAATATGCATGACTCGTGATGGTTCAAAATCTCGATTCAATTAAGAAATATCAATCGCGATTTGAATCAGGTTTTCGGCCCGGAAATTGAGGCCGATAGGTACAATGCTGAGAGACCCATAGCCTGGAAATTATGTCTTCTTTCCGTGTTTGCTCAATCGTTCGGTCGTTCTAGGTTAACGGGGCTGAAAGTGAAATGGCCGGAGAGAATTGCGTAAAGCACTATTCCTTGAACCGGTATTTTTGTGGACTTATGTGTTATTTTCGATGTGTTAAGAGGTACATTTAGCAGTTACTGTGTTACAATTTGTACATTATAGTGGTACTTAGAAGTTGTTAAGTGGTATAACATTTGCTTTATTTGGATTCATTTTATTGTTGAAAGTTGAACGGGTACTATTTGCAAGACAATTGATACATTGGTGAAACAATTAAGAGGTATTATGAGGTAGCATATGTTACGTGCTTTTCAGTAGTGGTACTCTATGGCCGTGAATTGGTTTTGGACGCCGTTTATGTGGTACATTTCTTATTTGGCTGTTTGGCGGGGTTATGATCACTTGTAAATACAATGTAAACATGCCCATTTATTGTTACATTACTGTTATGCTTCGGGACAAGAGTGTTACTACCTTCACCTGTTATGCTATTATGCGGTAGTGAAGTAGTATAATTGGAAATATAAGAACCTCTGAGGTACACCTTATCCTGAACACTAAAGAAGATGTATGCGAGACCCATTTTCTATTACAACCGTTACTGTATTGTTAGATTAGTTCAGCAGAAGGTACTTCCATGGCATTTTTGCGTCATAAAAAAGATTGGCCCAATAAACATACAATGAGCATAAGAACATAAGCTACATGTATGCATCGTTTAAGCCATTTCAGTCCAAAAGAAAGTGACCAACGACAGTACATTCATTACATTTTTAATGACCAAAGGTCAAACGAATATGCTGGCGTCATATCACTTCTTTACACGTTATGCGATTGTGCTCATGCATCGTTGAGCCTTCAGTCCAAAAGAAAGTGACCAAAGACAATAGATTCAGGGCATTTGTGAATGACAAAAGGACAAAAGAATATGCTTACATTATATTACTTTCTTACAGGTTCTGCAATTGTGCTCATGCCTATTACATCTTCCGCACTTGAGTGGGCATTAATCTTCAATTTGAGAAGGAATTGTCTTAGTTTGTGGACGTCCCGACAGCCGTTGAAAATTAGGTTCATTAACGTTTTCAAGTGATGGGTCGTCAGCGCCAAATTCGAAGGAATTGGATTTAGGCAGGACATGTAGGCTCTCGGTATTTTGCTAAACTATAATATTGATGGCAGAACTCATATGGTGAGAGACCTAACGTTAGAATGCAAGAACGAGTATGCTTACATAGAATGTTCTCCAACTGAAAATATCTTCAGGAACACGTCTTGCAACATAAGTCCACGATGAATTTGTCCCCACGATATGACACTTCAAATTTCCAACCAGAATAAGTGTCAACCACCAGTGTATGGGCTTCTTACACAAACGCCCGACATTTTTTTACCCTTCAATTCTTTTCTCGTTCATCATAATTATTGTTTTTCGCCGTATTTCGTCAACCATTTCGACAATAGGCAGTGTCTTAGCCATACGCACCCAACTATTCCAACTTTCGGCAATATTGCTGTCAATAATTCCCCATCTCATGCCACTAAACAATGAATTCTCCCAACAATTTGGCTTCTTACTTTCAATGAATTTTCCCGCCCCCGAAAAAGTTGTTCCAACTTGTGTAAGAAATGCTCTAAAATCTTGCGCATAAGGTGAATACGCCACATCTTCCTTTAAGGGGTTTTTCTCAACACACTTGTTCGGAAATTATCAACCGCATGTCTTAGACAGTAAGCGTGGTGAGATCGTGGAAATATCTCGGTAACACCGTTAGCAAGACCATCATATTGGTCGGAGAAAAAGGTATACCCTCTGAAGTTGTCTCTTCAATGAGTTGTATTTTGGCGGAATCTTAAAAAAATTTCAGAATACCTAATGTGGTACCGGAAAAGCATAAATCGTTGAATATTAAGTATGTTGTGTTTATGTTCTTTAGGCGGGGATCTGAATATTGACTAGAACTTTGGGCATATGCTTTATATTTTCGGAGACAACCCAAAATATAGAAAGTTATATACTTCTTTAGTAAAGTTGTATCGAAACGGGCTTATCCGTTACATATTGAGGTTTGTGCGCAAAGCTTTATAGGTTTAGTTCGTAGTTTAGAGTTAGGGTTAAGGGTTAAGATTATGGATTTGTCACATAAAAATTTGGTAATATGATTTACACATTATGTTTTACATGATAGGATGATAAAAAACTTTAGGATTCAAAGTTTACGGTTTAGGATTCAGGGTTTACGGTTTAGGGTTCGAAATTTAGTGTATAAAATATTATTCTTGATGTAACATTGAAATTTAATACATTCATGATAGAATTTTTATGTTATATATCAATGACTGATTTAGAACTATATGTTTTGCAAAGAATGACTATGAGTTTACATAGGTATTGACCTCACACTTCTGACAATTGTATTAACATCCACATAAACTTGTCATATTAATCTTTTTGGTGATTTTAAATCATAAAATCATATATTTCCATGAATTCCAGTCTTATACACCGAAAAAACATTCATTTAACTAGCAAAATCTTTAAAAATAAATTTGTGGTACGATACTATGGACTAATTGTTTGGTATCAGTATCAACTCAATTGGTATTTAGTTAGTTTTCTATCGTTATTATCAAAAAAGCATTTCGTATTTTATTTTGGTAATGTGGTATTATATAACGACAACATTGTATTATATTCCCTGATAATCCAGAAAATTCTAGAATGTTCTTGATAATATGTTATTCCCTGATAATATTTTTGTATCACAACGTGTTCATGTAGTACTCAGAAGATACATGAAAATTTTACCATTTTTGTTCCATCATAATTCATTGCATAACACAATAGCCAAAACACAGAGCAACTCACAAAAGACTGAATAATCCAACCACAAACACACACCAACACAACCACACGATAGCCAAAACACACACCAACACACCAACACACGACTCAAAACACCAACTCACACACCAACGAACTCCAATATGGCCAGAACACGGGCCCCGAAGTTATTGATTTCACTGGTATTGTTAACCTCTGCCCAAATAACGCCTCCTCGCGACACAATGCCTCCGCAAGCATGCATACCCAAACACCACAATCCAAGCTATTGATCTCACTCGACAACGATTATTTTCAACTTTCGACATGGTTGCCACATCATCATTGAAGTGCTGCTCTATGTAGAGTCGAACGACTGATGCCTGAATAAGAAAGAACTCACAGTCAATAATTAGTCTGCTTCACAACTTAAGAAATCATTATATTACACACAACAGGGGCCTACACAACTTCTTGATACGCCCTTGACTATAACACTAGGTTTGGTATTATAATGGATGAACGAAGCGGCGGGGATGTCGAGCACAAGCAAATGCCAATTGAAGTTATGGAACAATGGGAACACAATGAACCTCGACTGCTGCAACACTGGCCCACGTAACTTCGACATCTCTCTATGTGTAGGGTCCGACAATTTCTCGAGAAATTCCTCATCTCCTCTCGTCGTCCCTAACTTCGGAGCATTGTCCGAGGCCAGGATGTCGATATTTTGCTGATGAGAGATAATGTCAAAAGCTGAACGAAAGAACATATAATAACTAACAGGGATTAATGAAAGTCACTTACCGCACATGTGTATGAATAAAATGTGTCTCTGCAGCAAGGCGATAACGTTCTTTCTAATGATTTGACGCGAGATACTTACCCCACGCGTCGATTACATCCGATATTATAACATGCCTTATGGTCATTTCTGCCAGATGAACACCATTCAGACACACCATATCATCTTCCAAAATGGGTGTGCTGCATTTAGAACAACAATTAATCAATTACCTAACAACCTTCAAACATTCGAAAAACAGGAATGTTGAATAACTTATTGGTATTCGTCTTTCTCTGTGAATCGATCAACAACTTCTCTTTGGGAAACAAATAGAGACATTTTACCATGATATTCTTTATCAATCGTCCGTGTAGCCTCGTGTTTGCTATCATGTGGATTTCTAGCTCGCCTGCATGCTTTTCCCACCACAACCTTCTTCGTAGCTGCTTGTTTGGTCCTTCGCTTCTGTGCAAGAGTAGTGCTTTCTCAACTAATTTCTCAGCCACCTTCTCGACCACCTTCTCTGACCCATCACCAACCTTCTCGGACACATCACCAACCTTCTCGGCGACTTTATCAACCACCTTCTCGGAATCATCATCAAGTTTCTCGGCCACCTTCTCAGTCACCTTCTCGGACTCATCACCAACCTTCTCGACCACTTTATCAACCACCTTCTCGGAATCATCATCGAGCTTCTCGGCCATCTTCTCAGTCACCTTCTCGGAGTCATCACCAACATTCTTAACCACCTTCTCGTACTCAAAGCCAACCTTCTCTGCCACATTGTCAGACTTACCATCCTTCATCATCTCAGTTGAATCATCAATACCATCTTTCAGCATTGCCTTGTCAGCATTCCCAAGAGCTTTGATTGTTGTTAGACTACCAGACAAATCAATGTACCAATGATGCTCTTTCTCGCGTATATGAACGGGGTGGACAAATTGGAACGACTTTAGGTTCTCGAGAAATTCAACCACTTTCTCTTTAATGGGTCACGTTTTTGGATTAAACCACCTAGTGAAACGAGGATATGTTCCAACCTTTCCTTGCTTTCCCAACGACGGAATGTGCTCATACGCCCACACCTAAAGAGTCGTAAAGATACATTCAATGAAGAATGATGCATAGACAAAAACCTTGATGAGAAGCATTCACATACTTAACAATAGGCCGATGGTGCACCTTTCAATGTACTTCAGCTTCTGAAGAACAAATCTGACTAAAAAAGAATGCACTGCAGGACCCCCAAGCATAATTATCGAATTCGTCAAGCCGCTCAACATACGGAAAGATGGAATCGGGAAAGTAGTAGTTTTACATCGGAAACAAAATGCAGATACACACAAGAAGTTAATACATATGAGTAAAATCTTCTACACTAATACGATCGGAATTTTCTGCAAACTCTTTCATTTTATTAATAACATCATTCCGAGATAATCGACTCTTGTCTCGGTCCGGAAAACATCTCATAAGGTAGGGGATTTTATCCTCACATTTAAGATTCAAATCCACAAACTCGCTTTTGGCTCGAAGCCCCGTGAAAAAAGAAAATTCTGAAACACAAAATGGTACCAAGGTGTTTTTTCCAACTCGGAAACTAGTTGCGTCCGGAGTAAGCCTCTTCAGCACCCCCATCAACTTCCCACTCGGGTTCTGACATGGGTTTAAGTTGCGGAAGGAAGCGAAGGGAGTCCTATCCACCGCATTCTAATGAGAACCCTTCGCTCCACCTAGAACCGTCTTAATCGTTTCGCCGAAGTGTTTTGGCTGACAACGGGTTCTTGGGTTGTCCAATTTCAGTCGATCCACTGGTTTTTTGCTCGCCGCTGTTCTGGAGGTTTCAGGATCCGATGCGCTTGTAGTCTCCTCGTCCGCCACTGCCGTCGCCAGCTTTCGAGGAGATCGTCGGACGATTTTCTTCGGACCCATCGTCGGGATATACTCGTCGGAGATGAAATTTGTGGTGTTAGGGTTTTGTTATCATGTTGGGTGTTTTTGTTGTGCTTAGGGTTTTGAATGGTATAAATATCTGTATAACGTAGGCAGGGCTTAATAAGCATTACATTTTTTACCGTACAAACGTGTTTTAAAGATATGCCAAATCGCGGCTTCCCGAGTTTCGTCGTACTTAACTCAATAATCGTTCTAAATTGGTAAATTAGTGTTATTGAATGTTTGTTTTCCTGCAGAACATAAGGAAATGTTTATCTTCGCAGCACGTGTCATAAGTTATTCATAAAGTGGTATTATATTTATATTGCACTAACTGCTATTTGGTAACCAACATCTATTACGATTTGTAAATATAGTGTTACAAGAATCCTTTAATATTATAATAGTATAACAATTTTAATTTTTTAGAGACATAACATGTGTTAATAAGTTAATAAAAGTGGTTTATAACGCAATGCAATTTCTGTTTAGATGCATATGTGTAGTGTCTGGATTGTTTAGACTCACTTCACTAATTTTAATTGATCATTATGACCCATAAAGAATTGAGGTAGTTTGCACCTAATTCGATCATTAATGTCAGGATTTCATTGGGTTTCATACATGATTCTTTGCTTACCAATTTACTGAATGTTGAGTTATTGCTAAAGAAGGAAATGTTATAATTTTCCCATAATGTGTTTCTTGTTATTTAATATTTTTTTATTGTAGAAAATAAAATGTTTTTATTTGTAACTTTTGTGTTCTACGAAGAGCGTGAAGTGTTACAAAAGTGCATAAGGTGGTTTGACGAAGTGTTTTATATTGCCCATTATCTGTTATATACGGTGCATAAAGTGGTAATTCAAATCAAACACCTATGTATTTAAAGGTTTCATCATTTGTGTAACAGTTATCACTAATGAAGTTTTGTATATTTTTCTTGCTCAAGGGCTCCAACATTGGTGATGAGGGCTTAGCTGTCGTGGCCGAGTACTACAATTTTCTTGAGCAGTTGAATTTGGGATTTTTTTAAGGTTTAACAGATGCGGGACTGGTTAACGTTGCACTTAGTTGTGGAAGGACTTTGAAGTCGTTCGGTATTGCAGCTTGTGATAATATCACTTATGCTTTACTAGAAGCCATGGTTTTGCATTGTATAATAACCCATAAATAATAGATGTTGTTTTTACCTATTTTAGTCCTTAACGCATGGATTTCATCGGTAACTAATAACGTTCGTAAATATGGTAGGAAGATTTGGATAGAATATCTTTATATATAGTAAATATTCTAGTCAAAGTAGAGATAATTATGTAATAATGGTGTAATATTTTCCTTTAGTAGTGTGATTCACTTGTATAAAAGGACCGATTGAGTCTACGTGAATAAGAGAGAAAATTGGCCTTCATCACTTTTGAGTACCTTTCTTGTTTTCTCATGGTATCAGAGCCATCATGCCGAAACAAGCAAAACGACAGAAACTCTGAATCCGGATTATCTTTTGACTTCCAATGATAATCCCGGGAATATCATAACACATGTTCAATTCAAATTGAACAACTACGATGAATGGGCAAGGGCAATTCAGATTGCACTTCAGGCCAAGAAGAAATACGGCTTTGTTGATGGAACGTTGACAAAGCCAGACGAGAAATCAACGATGCCGACCATGGATGATTGGAAGGATGTGAATTCAATGATTGTTGCATGGTTGTTGAACACAATCGAGCCCGGAATACGATCGATGATCACTCCGGCGCAGACGGTGAAGGAATTGAGGGACTCGCTCAAGGAGATGTTTCACGTCACCAACGGTCCCCGTATTCAAGAATTGAGGACGGAATTGGCTAACCTGAAACAACATGGTATGAGTGTACTTTCATATTTTGCGAAGGTAAAACAGGTGTGGGAGGAATTATCTCAGTACACTCAAACTCCTATTTGTGCTTGCGGCGGATGCAAGTGTAACTTGAGCGGGCAGATCGACAAACAAAGGGAAGAGGAGCGAGTTCACCAATTTTTAATGGGATTAGACGATGGTGTCTTTGCGAATGCTCGATCGCATATTTTGAATACTGACCCTCTTCCTTCAATTGGTCGTGTCTATGCTCAAGTCAGGAAGAACGAGTTCATGACATGGTGAAGAACAGGGAAGGCAAAGTCGACGCCATGAGCTTTGCGGTCCAGAACGTAGCCGTTACGTCCGGCGGTCGGAGATCTGATAAAGGAGCTATTTGCAATTATTGTGGGAAATCGGGACATGAATCCAGCTCTTGCTTCCAACTACATGGATACCCCAAATGGTGGGGAGATCGGCTAAGAAATGGCGGACGAAGCGGAGGCAAAAATCCGGGGCGTGGAGCGCCTACAGGTCGCGGTGGGAGTGGGTCACAGGCTGGACGTGGTCGGGCTGGATCTGGGCAGATGCAAGCACATGCTGCACAAATTGAAGACGGTGATAGGTCGATGCTGGATTCTAGCAGCAATAGCACGCATGTTAGGTTCAATGCTCAACAATGGGACATGTTTATGAACTTTATGAAGCAATGCAAACCACCGTCAAATGAAAAATTGAGTGGTAAGAATCTATTGCATTGAATTATTGATTCTGGTTGTTCAAAGCACATGACTAGTTTTCTGCCTTGTTTGAGCTTCTTAAAGAATGTGCATGATTACGTTGTGGGGTTACCTGATGGACGACGATCTGTTGTGGAACAAGAAGGAAAAGTGGAATTTAATTCCCAAATTGGTTCGGATAGTGTTTTGTATGTACCGAATCTGACCTGCAATTTGATGTCTGTTTCGCAACTTGTGGATGAAAGCGACTGTGATATTCTGTTACTAAGCATGCGTGTGAACTACAGGACCCAAGTTCGAGGATGATGATTGGACGGTTGGGTGAAAGAAAGGATAATTTATATTGTTTGAGATCAGTAGCTGAAATAAAAGGGTTTATAGCAGAGCATGATGTGTCTTTTGACGTGTGGCATCGAAGATTTGGTCATCCATCTGACAGGGTGATGGGACATTTTCTGCGAAATACTACTAGCAGTTTGAATAAAGTTTGCGATGTTTGCATGAAATCTAAGCAAACTCGAAATGTTTTTCATGAAAGTTTTAATAATGCTACTGATATTTTTGAACTTATTCATTGCGATGTTTGGGGACCGTATCGTGTTAAATCATCTTGTGGGGCATCTTATTTTTTGACGATTGTTGATGATTTCTCACGCAGTGTATGGATTTTCTTGCTCAGTGCTAAGTCCGAAGTCGGCAAATGTTTGAAAATTTTTTTGGCAATGGTTCGTCGATAATTTAACAAAGATATCAAAATAATCAGAAGTGACAACGGGTCCGAATTCATGTGCTTGCAGAATTATTTTGAAGAAAATGGAATATTACATCAAACTTCGTGTGTAGGTACCCCGCAACAGAACGGACGAGTGGAACGTAAGCATGGGCACATTCTTAATGTTGCACGTGCCTTACGGTTCCAAGCTAATCTTCCTATTAAGTTTTGGGGCGAGTGTGTTCTCACTGCATGTTATTTGATTAATAGAACACCAAGTTCGATTCTCAAAGGCAAATCTCCTTACGAGTGTTTGTTCGGGACTCCACCTACTTGCACTCATCTACGAGTGTTCGGATGCCTTGGTTATGCAAAAACCCTGAATCGCGCTAACGATAAGTTTGGTAGTAGGAGCAGACGCTGTATTTTTGTGGGGTACCCGTTTGGACAGAAAGGGTGGCGACTGTTTGATCTTGACACTAAGGAATTTTTTGTGTCTCGAGATATGGTCTTTTCTGAACATGAGTTTCCTTATGATTGTTCTTCTGGTACAACAGGTGTATAGGTTCCACAGGTCACTGAGAATGCTGAGTCCAGTTACGAAGATATGCGTTTCAGGGAGGGAGCTGTTGTGATTGAACCAGTGATCGAGCCAACGATCGAACCTGTGATTTTGACAAAATCACAGACTGTGGTTGAACCGGCGTCTTCAATCGACCCCAGCGACGAGACTTCCTCATCGTCTTTGGCTGATTCACGAGATATTCCTGACTCGGTGGTGTCGGCCACACCAGTCACGACGCCCATCACACCTGACCCTGAAGTTGATGCGGAAAATTTGGGACGTGGTCATCGCGTGAAACAACCGTCTACCCGTTTGCAGGACTATTTGATTGGTACAGTCTGTTGTGAGTCATCTAGTACTCCTTATGTGTTGACGAATTATGTTGATTATTCCAAATTTTCTGTTTCCCATCGCACATTTTTGGCGGCTGTTAATGCTGGGCGAGAGCCTAGATCTTACTCTGAGGCTGTGAAAGATCCTCGTTGGCGCCAGGCTACGAGTGATGAAATTTCTGCTCTCGAAAAGAATGGTACTTGGACTGTAGAGCAACTTCCTACTAGTAAAAAGCCTATCGGTAGTAAGTGGATTTATAAGATCAAGTATCACTCGGATGGGACTATTGAGCGCTATAAAGCGCGACTTGTTATTCTTGGGAATAATCAAGTTGAGGGCATTGATTTTCATGAAACATTCGCCCCGGTTGCCAAAATGGTCACGGTTCGACTGTTCTTGACCGTGGCTATTGCTAAAGGCTGGGAATTGCATCAGATGGATGTGCATAATGCTTTTCTTCATGGCGAATTGCATGAAAAAGTATACATGCGACTACCTCCCGGTTTTGTTTCCGCTCATCCTAGTCAGGTGTGTCGCTTACGGAAGTCACTTTATGGCCTCCGTCAGGCTCCCCGATGTTGGTTTGCCAAGTTGGCAGGAGCTTTGTCTGATTATGGATTTGTTCAGTCTCATGCCGATTACTCTCTGTTCACTTATTCTCGTGATCAGATTCAGATGTCTGTGCTTGTGTATGTCGATGACCTTGTTATTAGTGGGAATGATCCCAGTACTATCAAGTTGTTTAAGGACTACTTAAGTTCTTGTTTTCACATGAAGGACTTGGGACCTCTTAAGTATTTTTTGGGTGTGGAAGTTGCTCGGAGTAGTGCTGGTTTGTTTTTGTGTCAGCGTAAGTACGCTTTGGATATTGTGACTGAGGCTGGCCTATTGGGTGCCCGACCTTCATGGTTTCCACTTGAGCAAAATCACCGGTTGGCACTTGCACAGGGCGAGCCACTAACTGATCCCGCTCGATATCATCGTCTAGTTGGCCGTCTGATATATCTTACTCTCACTCGACCTGAGCTATCCTACAGTGTACGTGTTTTAGCTCAATTCATGCAAAACCCGTTGGAGGAACATTGGGAAGCATCACTTCGGATAGTGAGATATTTGAAGGGTCGCCCAGGTCAAGGAATTCTCCTTCGATCCGATTGTGATCTACGGCTACGAGCTTATTGTGATTCCGACTGGGCGAGTTGTCCTTTGACTCGCCGCTCACTAACCGGATATTTTGTCATCCTGGGAAATTCTTCGATTTCTTGGAACACCAAAAAGCAGGCAGTTGTGTCTCGCTCTTCGGCTGAAGCTGAATATCGAGCTATGGCTATGACGGTGTGCGAACTCAAGTGGTTGAAGGCATTGCTTCGTTGTTTAGGGATTTCTCATCGTCTTCCCATGCGACTTTATTGTGACAGTCAGTCTGCCTTACACATTGCAGCCAACCCCGTTTTTCACGAACGGACCAAGCACATTGAGATTGACTGCCATTTCATACGCGATGAACTTCAGAAAGGAGCAATCGAAACTCAATTTGTGCGCAGTAATGATCAATTAGCGGACATTTTCACAAAGGCCCTTGGAGCTACACATTTTGATTATTTGTTGCACAAGTTGGGCGTTTGTGATTTGCACGCTCCAACTTGAGGGAGGGTAATAACGTCCGTAAATATGGTATGAAGATTTGGATAGAATATCTTTATATATAGTAAATATTCTAGGCAAAGTAGAGATAATTGTGTAATAATGGTGTAATTTTTTCCTTTAGTAGTGTGATTCACTTGTATAAAAGGACCGATTGAGTCTACGTGAATAAGAGAGAAAATTGGTCTTCATCACTTTTGAGTACCTTTCTTGTTTTCTCAGTAACCTAACGACATTTTCGGTTCGATCGCTTGAGAATGCCGGTGGCATTTTCCCTAATATTCACGTATCTAAAGGGTAATTCATAGTGGCATTGTAAGTAATTTTCCGATGTATTAAGAGTATATAAGAATTTCCTCGAGAATTGGTCCTTATTTATAATGAAAGTGCAAATTGTCATTGACTATATTTTGAAACATTGCGGGGTCAGATTTCTAACGAAACATCCTTAAGTAGACCTGAACCCTAATTTAACCTTCAACAAATGTTACAAGTCTCTTTACTGGAAAGAAAAAATAAAAAAGAAACAAAATATGAACCCTCTTGCTTTTTTATTACACATTGGAGGGTTTCACAATAGAACCCACTACTGTAGCGCGCTTTCTATTGCTTTTCAAAACACTGATCCAAATATATTTACCGTATTCGAATTCAAATTGATTTTATGATTTGAATGGTAATCGAAATGAATACGGGATATTCGTTTGTATTTTGTTTACCTTAGAAAAGGGTTCGTTAATAGAATACAAATAAAATATCATGAATTCGATTCTATTTGACTAGTTTGCAATCCAACTGCAGCTAAAAAAATATTTATATATATACGAATTATTTTTTTCTGTGGAGAAAAAAAAAACGTAGTGTATCCAACGTAGTGTATCTTAGTACCATGTTTGGAACATACCAAACGTTATTGATTTATTGGATCATTTGTCATCTAATATCCAATAGTATAACAACCGACTTTATTGTTACTATTTCTACAGAGCTGGCCTCCTTTTCATATTTCGTTCTCAATTATTATTGTATGCAGAATTAATTCCTTTTTCTTTTTTAAGCTCTAATGTTGGATCCTAATCTACTTTGTGGAGCCAAATTTCGGAGTTTCTTAAAGAAGTCGGTAAAGGATGCAAGTTTTTTACAAACAATTTCTTTGATAGATTGCGCGGATATTGGAGAAGAGTCCATATCTGATATTGCTAACGGGTGCATGAATCTAAAGACGCTCCATATACTCCGATGGCTTGGTTTGATAGGGTCTTTAAAACAGTCATTGCGTCAATTATATAAAAAAGGCCTCGTTGACGTTTTTTTTGTCAATAGCCCTCACTTTGTTAAACCGTTAACCAATTAACTAATTCTCATACTTAACACATTAAAAAAAAAAAGAAAAACGAAAATATGTCCGTATAGGGTGAAGAAACAGAATATGGGTCCACCTCCCTCTTTAACCGTAACCATACAAACGAAATGAATGCATTATCTTCTCCATTTTAAAGAACAAAAGTTAACCACACACACATCTCTCACAATCTTAAAGCGACGCGAGTTGTTCTCCTCGTTTAATGCCGGAAAACAACTTCTCAAACCAAGAAAACAACAAACATTTCAACCGAGTTTTCCCAGTAAGCATTTGTTATATGAAAATTGAAATTTTAACGTCCAAACTGATGAATTTCTAGCCCATTACCCACAGAAATAAATGGGTTATCTCATAGATCCTGTGTATTTGGGAGATCTGCAATTTTTCCGTTGTTTTTACGAAAATTCGGAACTGAAAATACAGATTTTGAGGTTCAGTTTTTGTGCAGGGGACCCATGCGAAAAACGCATGGGACCCACACTTATATTTAGGATACCCGAGCATATATCCAGGGTACCCGCGCATATAGGCTGTTGTTTGTTGCCGCCATTAAGTGCAGGAGACCCATGCTAAAAAACGCAGGGGACCCAAATATAGAAGCATGGTATCAAGTATAAGTTCAGTGTCCCCGCTAGTAATCGCTTGTGTTGTGCGGGGGTCCCCTGCCTTTATGCGCGGGTCCCATGCTTTTATGCTCGGGTCTCATGCATTTATGCGCATGTCCCCTATTTTTATGCTCGGGACCCATGCATTTATGTGCAGGTCCCCTGCATGTATGCTCGGGTCCCATGCATTTATGCGCGGCTTACGTGGTTCTCTTCGCGGGTCCATTGATCCTTTGATCGGGTCCCATGCACCGAAAATCATACGTACACATGTTTTATGACGACAAACGTTTTCTAAACAATAGCTTTGCATAATATTGCAGATGATCAATATAAAAATTACCAACATTGTATTTCAATTCGATGACCGGTGGTTAATCGGCGAGGACAATACCTCGACTTGGTCCCCTGCGACAAATTGTAGTTGACCTACAATGAAGATGTATCAATTAAACCTAATTAATTTTAATTTGGGTTGTTGAGTCGATAAATAATGGTAAAATCGTTTTTTTTTTTCGTTAAGTTAGGAAGAGTAGAATAAACTTCAAATATTTTGGAGACCGTTTTTTCTAAATTGACCTCGTCAAAGGCCATGCCATTTATTTAAATAATCATGATTTGATATAATTACTGTACGTACGATGATAGTACAATGTTTGATCTTGATCATTTCACTCTTGTTGCTTTTACGTTATTGTACAAACTTGCTGCTTTTTCTTGAAATTGGGCATTCACAAATCACAGCCCTGCATTATTATGTGATTTAGATAGAATTCTTTCTACAATTTTATTGAGACGGTTCGTAATAGATGCATTATAATTTTATTATTCTTTTTTTCTTACATCGTCGATAGGTGGGTAAAGGGCTAGTTGCTGTTGATAAAAAAAGTAAATTTCTCCACCAAAGACATGATGGGCCTTTCTTTAACTAAACTGCAGGGCGTTAGATCTTTCAAGTTGATATTATTATTATTATTATTATTATTATTATTATTATTATTATTGTCCCCAAAATTTTTATATTAATCTCATGCGGCCTCTCTTCTCGAATTGGTGTCGTCCGTGTTACCCATGATAGTCTGATCGTCGCACGCCGAGCAGAAGGCCAACAACACTTGAATGGTGGAGGAGATGACGGTGGTGCTGTAGCTGGACTTGATATTGAGCCAACAAGGGACTCAGTCCTTGTGTCCAAGGCGGAGGTGGAGCGACGCGTGAGGGAGCTGAGGAGGTCGCTGGAGATGGGGAGAATGGTTATGGAAAGAGTAGAATTGGAAGAGAGAGAGAGCGAAATGCTCTTGATAGACACGAATGTGGCTAGACGATTTGAAGGGAAGAATGATTCGGTACTTCCTCGGACGGTTATGGAAAGAGTAGAATTGGAAGAGAGAGAGAGCGAAATGCTCTTGATAGACACGAATGTGGCTAGACGATTTGAAGGGAAGAATGATTCGGTACTTCCTCGGACGATAACACTTATTATTATTATTATTATTATTATTATTATTATTATTATTATTATTATCATTAATTATATGTAATATAATATTAAAATATGTAAATTATGTGAGTAGTTTCGAAAAAAAATTTAGTAATTTGAGTTTGAAAATGAATTTTTTGGTTGTAGAAGAATTACAACATTTTAAGTTTGAAAATGAGTTTGAGTTTGAAAATAAGTATTTATATCTTATATCATCTCCAACCGAAAAACTCATTTTCAAACTCAAACTCATTTGCGAGCTCAAATTGCAGTAATTCTGTTAAACTCATTCTCAAACTTAAAAGTATATTCTGAAAATATTATCTTTCCCACCAATATTTATACTTTTCAATATTATTCACGTATTTTACAACTTAAAAAATTAGGCCACAATATTATTTAAAATTATTTTGATAAACGTCTAATAAAATTAATTATAAAATAATTAAATAAATATAAAAGGTATCTAAATGCAAATTTGAAATGAAAATAAAGAAATGTGAAAGGGGAATATTTAAGTAAATGGCCTTTGACTGGGTCAATTTTAAAAAATGGTCTCCATAATGTTTGAAGTCTATTCTACTCTTACTAACTCAGTGAAAAAAACGTCTTTACCCTTAGTTAACCCATTCAACTACCCGAAGTAAAATTAATTAGGTTTAATCGATTCCACTCACTGTAGCACGGGTTTTCTTTTTCACCGAGTACAATATTTGACAGTTAAACTTGAATCCGAAAGACACATAACGAAGCAGAAAATTCTCCAGATCCACGAAACTAACTTCTTCACATTGCAAGCACGCCCAAACCGACTACAATGGCAATGAACGCGCGTCACGAAAGAGTGCTGATAATTTTACTGTGCTTTCGTCTTCCTCAGGAGCAGGTCTCGTGCGTCGAATTGGTTGGGTCCGGCGCATGGTTTTCCAATTGTGCAATTTGGGCACTTGTTCGCAAGGGAACCGTGCGGCGAACCAATTGTGACCCAAACCTACGCGCAAATCAGGGGACCCGTGGTTGCATGCTTGGGACCCGAGCACAGTCGCACGGTACCCATACGCGCACGGCCCCTTGCGATTGTGTGCGGGTACCATGCTCTTTCGCGCGGGTACCATGCGCGTATGTGTTGGCGGGTACGACGCAAGTGCACGCTGGGTACCATGCGCGCATGCGCGGGTACCGTGCTCTTGTGCGTGGGTACCATGCTCTTATTTGCGGGTATCATGCGCGCATGCGCAGGTACCATGCTCTTGTGTGTGGGTACCATGCTTTCCTGTGCGGGTACCATGCGAGTCTGTATAGGTACCATGCGAGTGTATCATCGATGAATTTTACTAATTGGTATTTACTCTTATGATTCCCAGGTTGTGCGGAAGAAGCAATTGTCATCCCGAGACGATGACTTCGAGTTTCGCTTGACAATGACTAAGATATACACGGAGGCGAGTGCAAAGATAAGGAACGGTCTCAACGACAATGAGCGGGAGAGTTACAGGACGGGGAGTCCATTTGGTAGACTCGTAGACGCTGCCGCCGATTTCAATCTATCTGCCAACTCATTTTGTTTCTCACGAGGATGCAGACTACGCTTCACGATCGCGAGGAGTTGTGGGTGATCATTAGGAACTGACCACTCCGATTTTCTAAAGCGGAGTATTGCCTGATTACCGGCCTTAGGTTCTTGGACGAAATCCTGGAAGTAAACCCCAATGGTGATTTCGCAGAGAGAAACTTTCCGGGAAGATTCACAATCCGTCTGTCGTACGTTGAGGATCGTCTGCGAGAGTTGGGAGCCAACGATGAAGGAAACGTCAACATCGATAAGCTGAACTTGGTTGATCTATACTTTGCCGCATCCGTGTTGCTGCCCCGACCGTCGAAGAAGGACACAGTTGTTCGGTCGTGGCTGCTTTTATAAGTCGAAGACGAAGTCGCCTTCGCCAACTATCCCTGGGGCAATGTAGCTTTCAAAGAGGTGATACGCTCGCTGAAGATAAACCTAAGGGAGAAGAGGGATTTTGTTCGGGAACGAGCCCGAAACGGGAGAAGCGAACACTGCGGGCTACTGATTAGTGGCTTCGTACATCCGATTCAGGTTCGTCGCCATTTAAAATCGTGGACATATATTTAATTGTGATTATATATTTGCTAATTTGGTTTCTTTGCATTTTAGGTTCTGGCGTACGAGTGCATATCGGGTATTCGGTACGCGCTCGCCTATTGTAGAAACGAGGCGAATGTGGTGACCCCACGGATCTGCCGGTGGGTCACCAATGAGTGATCAACGAAGGGTTCTTCGAAGATGGAGACGATCGTCAACGCCGCAAAGGGGTTACCCGTATTTGGGTTGATGAGCCCCACAATATCGGAGATGAACGAGCCTTCCTTCCGATATAGCCATTTTCAAGTGGAGAAGCGGCATGAAGTCCTCGACCATCTAATGACGCTCCTTGAGGATGGTGTGGACGTAAAGTGCGTACACCATTTGGCGGCCGTGGACGAGCTCGCACGAACCCATGTCGCACAAGGAAGATGCGGATCAATTTTGTCCCCCCTCACCCCCACGGTACTCGTCCCCTCCTCCACAGCAGTACTCGGGCTCCACATGGGATCAATTCGATGAGTTTACACGACACGTGGACCACAATTTCGAGATGGTGAATAGTCGGTTCGACGACATTGCACGAGTATCTCGCAGTTCCGGGACTCGTATGACGAACGATGGTCCACGGCTCAAGAATGGGGCGCGAGTCTCTTCGGCTTGCAGTAGTCGATGCATGACTTGCAGCAACACCTGCAACAGGGGTGGTACGGGGCCAACCGAGAGTTTCCGACGCATACGTCGCATGGTAAAAACCTTATAAATAATTTGTTGCATTAGGTTTTCTATAGTATAGCTTTTGACGTTGAAGTGTTATCTTGTTAGGTTTTGAGGCCGGTGGCTCCAACCAAGCTTTCCATCATTCGGAATCCGAGGCAGCCCGAGAGCTCGAGGTCCCGGTGGAAGCCGAGGTCCCGTGGAAGCTGAGGCCGCGGTTGAGTCGACGTCGCCTCGCGAAAGTAGGCCTTCCAAGTACCAGGTGACCCCATTCACCGATTCGAATCAGAATCGCGTGCAGAACAGCCGAAATAGGATTTACCTCCTCCTACCGAATTCTCCGACGGAATGCATTCTAGTTTTTGTGTTCTTCCGCGTTTTGGGTCACCGATAGGTGGTAGCTTATTCACAATTTTTTCAACACGCTCGGTGACAAGCCATATGGTACCCTCGTAGCTAATTTCCATGTCTCCAAGCTGTAATACGCATGGACTAGCGAATAAACACCTACATTAGCGACACCACAAGCCACAATGGCGTGCGCACAGGGGATACGATCGATATCGAACATCTTACAACTACATGACTTCGTCTCGATATCGATCACCTCGTTGACTCCATGCCCGTATACATTATACCGTTGAATGCCAATTTCCGACACGTGTAGATTTTTTGAATTTATGTAGTGCGACCGTAGGATTGACTCGACATTCGGCGTAAATGACGTGACATTGGCTGCCATCAAAGATTCGCAAGTTCTTTGATGCTTACTAAACCAACTTATCGTCAAACGTTGTATCGAATCCAACAATCCTATGAGTGGAAGCTCTCTATCCGCACGTAGAGCGACATTTATCGATTCCGAGCCGTTGGTGGTCATGATGTTGTAGCTTATTCTCAGGCAATACGATCATGTCCATTTTGCCTTCGTGTTGACGTCAAGATACGTATGCACGTTTAAGTACCGTTTCTTTAGTGTTTCCAACAATCGATCGCAATCGCTCGTCTTGTAGCTGTATGCAATATTAACAAATAACGCACACGCACCTTTCTCCTTCATAAAGGTCTTTATATTTTGTTGAATATGCCATGCACAGAACACGTGAAACGCATTTGGAAAAACTGCCAGGGCGACTGTCTTTATACCGCCATGTCTGTCAGAAATTATGACGAGATCATTTGTGTCGGCCACGATCCGTTTTAATGTCGTCAAGAACCATGTCCAAGATTCGGTAGATTCGATGCTCGCAATACCCATGCGATAGGATATTGATGGTAATCGCCGTCTTACGCCGTTGCAACGAGCATCACCCCTTTATACTTTCCCTTTAAGAAAGTGGCGTTATAGAAATTACCTTACACATGAAAGCAAATCCCGCTATGCATGCACCGTATGCCAAAAACAGATATTTGAATCTGTTTTCCTCGTCCATCTCCCAATCCGTGACACTTCCCACGTTCATTTGCTTCACAGCTTCCAAGTACGCCGGGATCAACGCATAACAATCGTCCCCATTATCGACCAACTCCTCCGTAGCGAGATTCTTCCCTTTCCAAGCCTTGTAATAAGAAACATTCAACCCCCTACTTTGCATCATAGACATGATAGCCTTTGGCGCGGGAATGTCTTTCGGCCCGCTAAAATTGTCAAGAAGCATCCTAGACACAACCGATGAACTTCCTTGACGATGTATTCGACGTCGATGAGACACGCTGCATGTGTGTGTGCCGCAATATGTCCGTATCGAGAAGAAAGGGGAATTCCCATCTTTTGGAGCTCGAAAGTGCCACGAACATTGCTCCATCGCACATCTCACTACATACAAAGTCTTATTCGACTTTACTAATTTGCACTCGAACGCCGCCGCCAAGCGATTTTGGATATCTCCTCGATAACTTCCGCCTTGTCACGAAACTCCTGCCCAATGTGTAGGCTTGAACCGTTCGGAAATGCGAAAGTACCATCAGCAGCCTCATCTACAAGGATACGATCTACATCGTCGTTGTGATCACGTGCTACAAATTCCTCCTCCGAGTCGTCAATGTGTTCGATTGGCTCATCTTTATTTTCGTTCGAATGGCAACCCGAGTCATCCCTACCCCGGACGGTCCAGCGAGATCTTCTTCAAAATCCTCATCTTCATTTTCATTCGAATGGCAATAGGGCGTGTTAGATGGGTTGCAACCGGACCCCTCAAACGGTTCGATTTGCGCATTTTCATCGCAATCGGCTATGAGTTCGATATTATAACTAGAAGAACCAGCAACTACGGCCGACAGAGCCACACCCGCACATTCCACCACCTCGACATGAACCACGGGTCTCGATTGAGGGCCACCAAAACCCAAGTACGCACGTAGAGCATAGTCGTTATCGATGTATATGGGCCTGAGATAATTGTAGCTACATTTGGCATATAGCATAGCGTTAGTCTCGCATTGTCGTTGCGAAACGACAACACCGCTACAATTTGCTCCTTCAGTCTTGTAACGTGCATACGTCCTCATCCACCAAAATTGAATGTCAGCTACAATTTGACGTAGCGGACCAAGTCGAGGTATTGTCCTCGCCGATTAACCACCGACCATCGAATCGAAATACAATGTTGGTAATTGTCATATTGAGTACCTGCAATATTATGCAAAGTTATTGTTTAGAAAACGATTGTCGTTAGGGGTGAGCAAATCCGGATATCCGAATTTTTGGATAACCGAAATCCGGATATCCGGATTTTCGAATATCGAAAACCTAGAACCGTATACGACCCGGTTTTAATCGGATATCCGAATTCAAAAATCCGGATATCCGGATTTCGGATATCCGAAATCCGGTTTTTTATTTCGATTATATTTTTTTTTTGAAAAAAGATTGTAACGTATTCGAATTGGTACTCTCAATTATTTTCACAAATGATATAAATTCAATCTGATATATTTTATTTGGGTCAAATTAGAATATTGAGCTATTTTTCTTTCTTTTTTCTTTTTGGGCCTAATTATTCTTTGTTTTTGGGCTATTATTTAATTAATTTATTTATTTCAAATAATACCGGATACCGAATATCCGGATTTTAGTACCGAGCATATCCGTATCCGATCCGGTTTATGTTAAAATATTCGGATTAGGATATTCGATCCGGTTTTCCGGATTTTATAAATCGGATACCGGATTGGATTCCGGATTCCGGATATTTTTGCTCAGCCCTAATTGTCGTCATATAACGTGCTTATGTATGATTTTCAGCGCATGGGACCCGAACATGGGATCACGGACCCTGTGCATACATGTAGGGGACCCGAACATGGGATCATGGGACCCGAGCGTAAACGCAGGGTACCCACGCATAAAGGCAAGGGACCCGAGCATATAGCGCATGGTACCCGCACATAAACGCAGGGGACCCGCGCACAACATTAGCGGGGACCCTGCACTTATAATTGGGTACCAAGCTTTAACGTTTGGGTCCCATGCATTGTTTAGCCTGGGTCCCATGCATTTAAAAAACAGCAGCCCATATGCGTGGGTACCCTGTATATATGCTCGGGTACCCTGTATATATGTTTGAGTCCCCTGCATTTTTCGCATGGGTCCCTGCACAAAAACTGAACCTCAGAATCTGTATTTTTAGGTCCGAATTTTCGTAATAATCACTGAAAAATCGCAACTCTGGCTAGTACACATGATATACGAAATAACCCGTACATTTTCGGGGGTAATGGACTGGAAATTCACCATTTTCGACGTTAAAATTGCAGTTTTCATGTAACGAATGCTTACTGGTAAAATATGCTGAAATGCTTGCTGTTTTCTTGGTTTGAGAAGTTGTTTTCTGGCACTAAACGAAGAGAACAACTCGCGTCGCTTTAGGTTTGTGAGAGATGTGTATGTGGTTACCCTTTGTTATTTAAAGTGGAGAAGATAATGCATTCATATCGATTGTATGGTTATGGTTAAAGAGGGAGATGGACCCATGTTCAGTTATTGCATCTGTACGGCCATATTATCGTTTTTTTTTTTTTTTTAATTTTAATGAGTTAAGTTTGAGAATTAGTTAATATGGTTAACGTTTAAACAAAGTGAGGGTATTGACAAAAAAAATCGTCAACGAGATCATTTTTTTAAAATTGACTCGAGAGCCATTTTTTTAAAAGATCATGTAAAAGGATTTAGGAATAGAAAAACGCATTTGCAAAAAAATAAAAGAATAAAAAATAAATAAATCTGCACAAACCGACTTTAATGGAACTATCAATTTTCAAATGCATTTTTATTTGGCGCATAGCCATTTTTCTATGAAAATGAAGAGAGAATAAAGAAATCGAATTTTAGATTTATTCAGAGAAACTTTTGCCTCATTTTTTGGATTCCCAGTTACAATTCGATGATAAAGCCTCGGAATTCGCAGTATATAAGCAGCGCCATTTGCATAAGAACTTCACCAATCACCATCCTTCTCAGTTCATCGGTACACGTAGTTTACCAGCGAAAGAAATACATAAAATTTGAAAAAAGGGGGAAATGAGGGGATTTGATCGCATTAACAGTTCCTTGCCAGATGAGCTGATTGCTGAGATCCTTCGGCGCGTGGACTCGAAACCTAATCGAGACGCGTGCTCGCTTGTATGCAAGCGTTGGCTAGCCCTCGAACGGCGCGGCCGCGAAACCATATGCATAAGCGCACTGGCGTCGCCGGACATTTTCGTCCGATCCCTTAGCAGGCTTTTCACGGACGTCAGAAACGTTTCCGTGGATGAGCGCATCTCCCTGGTACGTGCCACCCCCCTACGCCGGTGAGTTCGTCAATTAACTTTGATTTTTATCGTGTTTAATTTGATTGGCACGCGCTGCGATTTATTTCTCCATCATGCAGGAAAAGGGACGCCTTTTCCCTCGTCCTCCTCCTTCGAGGTGCGGGTGTCCCAGTGAAATTGATCGTAATGTCAACGAAGGTGAAGAGAGGGCTGATGGCTGTTTGTTAGACTCTAGCCTTGTAGTAATTGGTGAGAGATTCGTGGAGCTTGAAAAGCTAAGCCTTATTTGGTGCTCTAGTATCTCAGATAGAGGGCTGAGATCATTTTCCGAGAAGTGTAGATCACTCAAAAGCTTGGATTTGCAGGTCAGTATCTTTTTCTTTTATTTTTGTTTTTTTATAAGTATTTAAAGGTTTCATCATTTGTGTAACAGTTATCACTCTGTTTTGTATATTCTTCTTGCTCAAGGGCTCCAACGTCGGTGATGAGGGCTTAGCTGCCGTGGCAGAGTACTGCAATTTTCTTGAGCAGTTGAATTTGGGATTGTGTCAAGGTTTAACTGATGATGGACTGATTAACGTTGCACTTAGTTGTGGAAGGACTTTGAAGTCGCTCGGTATTGCAGCTTGTGACGATATCACTGATGCTTCACTAGAAGCTGTGGGTTTGCATTGTACATGTCTTGAATCTCTTTCACTGGACTTGGACTCTATCAACGACAAAGGCTTCCTTGCCGTAACTGAAGGGTGCACTCTATTGAAGGTTTTAAAACTACAGTCTCTTAATATTACAGATGAAGTTTTGCAAGCTATTGGCATTTTCTGTTCCGAGTTAGAATCATTGGCCCTACATAGTTTCGAGGAACTCAATGATAGGTAACTGTTAACCTCTGTCTCTCTCTCTCTCTATATATATATATGTGTGTGTGTGTGTGTGTGTGTGTGTGTCCTGTCAGTCTAGGTAATTTTCGCTATGCATTTTGTATGTATGCATTAACTCAGGAAGTCCCAAGTCAAAAAGGATCCGCTGGTTTACAGTACACTTCATGACTAACTGAAATTTTGAATCGATCCATGAAAGAAACACAGCCTTCACCCTCCCCTCAGGCTCGAAAACTATGCTGTTAACTTGTTGATAGAGTGCAAGTTAGCTTGGATATGTTGTTACTATACTTATGCGTGCACTAATGGGAGTTCTTAATTAACAACTCGCTGTTAAATGCTGCAACTAGGTGATGTAATATTCAGATTGCTGATTCTTGTGTTTGCTGCAGCACTATTCATGCTATAGCGAACGGTTGCAGAAAACTGAAAACTCTTTCATTGCAAAACTGCTACTCTCTAAGTAACAAGAGTTTAGAGTATGTTGCAATTGGTTGCCCAGAGCTTACGTGTGTCGAAGTAAATAGCTGCCCTGATATTGGTACAGATGGAATCAAGTCAATTGGGAAATTTTGTTCGTAAGTGAATGCTTGCTGTTCCATTATCACTGTATATCTAAATCATCTATTTATTAACTGCTAGTTTGTTAATAATTCCACGGAGCTGGCCTCCTTTGCATCGTTAGCTTGTAATTATTATTATATGCAGAATTAATTCCTTTTTCTTTTTTAAGCTCTAGTGGATCCTAATCTACTTTGGACAGCCAAATCTCCGAGTTATCCTTGCTGAACTGTGAGGGAATTGAATGGGATGCCTTTAAAGGATTCGAGTGCATGAATCTAAAGAAGCTCCATATACGCCGATGCTATGAGGTACTATGCATGGCAGAATTTGATATCATTACTTCTGAGAACTGTAATATTCTCACAGATCTTTTTTTTTCTTACATCGTTGATAGGTGGGTAACAAAGGGCTAGTCTCTGTTGGTCAGAAGTGTAAATTTCTCACAGATCTCAGCATTCCATACTGTGACAGGTTTCCTCGAACCTTCGGCTAAGAAATTTTTAATGAAATTGTGGAGTTTGTGCTTGTTTTCATCTGAACAACGACACAACAGTGTAGGAGATGAAGCACTGATTTCGATAGGCCAAGGCTGTTCCTTCTTGCAGCATTTGAATGTAAGTGGTTGTCACAGTGTTGGAGACCCTGGAATCATCGCCATTGCTAGGGGATGCCCTAAGCTCACTTCTTTGGATGCTACCGCTCTGCAGGTGAGAAATGTTCAACTCATTAATCCAATCTTGTCTCGAGTTTTACCACTGCATGTGATGCGTAATAATTTAGAGGAAAGTGGCGAGGAAAGGAAAAAGAAATAGAAAAGGAAAACCATAGAAAATTAAATGATTTTTTTTTTAAACTAAGTTAAAGCTAAAACCATAGAAAATCAATTTCTTCGTCAAATTGATGAAAAGAAAAGCTAGTTAAAATCATTTGCTCTTTAGTTTTTTCCTTTTCCTCACCACTTTCCTCGATCCAAACACAGCCTTAAGCTTCATTAAATGACATGGTCTTTTCATTCTGTTTCAGAACCTATGTGACCCTGCAATGATGGCGTTGAGCAAAGGCTGTCCGTTGCTAAGCGAAATAGTAATATCAGATTGCCGTGGGATAACAAATGTGGGCCTCAGGCATCTCGCGAACAAGTGTAAGCTTCTCGAGTCTTGCGAAGTGTTATTTTGTCCCGGAGTTTCTAAATCTGGAGTTACGAAAATGGTGACAAGCTGTTCGAGGTTGAGCAAGCTTTTAGTTGAGAAGTGGAAGGTTAGTGATAGAGCCCAAAGGCATGCTGGGTCTATCTTTAACTAACTTCATTGGAGGTCGTTAGATCTCGTTTCAATTTTAGTTATTCATCTTCTATATATATATATATGTGTGTGAAATAATATTACTATCTTGAGTACTTGGATCTTTTCAAGTCGTTTTTTTAGTGACTTGGTAAACGCTGGCCTTTGGACCAAACACATGGGACTAATGCACTAACATGCAAGATACGACAACTATATAATCTACAATACGACATGTCTATGCGTGACAACCACATTTAATGTATTTGATAGTTAGGAAGAATAAAGATTTGATCTCATGACCTTCCCTCCAAAGACCTTGAGTGTTTCAATCTTGATCATTAAAGATTTGATCTAGTCTTTTAAAGATCAAACCCTCGACAACAGTAAACACACATATATAGGTGAATAAACTCACGAAGTATGTATAGTCTTATCGAATTCGGACCGTTGTGCTTCAATTCCCCAGAGAAAAGATAAGAAGAAGAAATCAAGACGAAACCCCGTTCGAACGAAACAAGTGAAGAATGAGAATTAGGGTTTTCTTCTTGATTTTATCCATCGTCGTCATGATTAGCTGCAACACTTTTTTCCCTCTTTTTGTTTCCTGTAAATGCTCTGATCTTTGAGGTTGAAGGTGAAGGTGGTTTCTTTTCAAGATGGAAATAATAATAAATGGTCATGGTGTGAGATGATAATGATGAAAGTGAGAGACTAATGATGAAAATGTTGTATGTTTTACAGCACGATTACTATGTGTAGGCTCAAGTGGTTTTCGATTGTCGTAGAATTTTGTAGATCTTTATTGTTGCATGCTTGTGAGCCATTTTGGATCACTCATCATCATTGCAGTTCCAAAAATTTCATTTTTATCTATAATTACAAGCTAGGGATTGGCAAGGGCAAGTGTATCTGCGAGGGACTGGTTAACAAATTGCCTGATGAATTTTGATTTCAATAATTGGATCAAATTGGTATATATTGAATGTTTGGATTTGTGAGCCTAAACTCGTCAGAGAGTGGCCGGGAGATGACTGGAAAATTTTTCGGAGAGTCACTGGTCGAAGGAGAAATAGATTCTGTTGAAGAAAAGATTTCTCAGATTCATCATGGACCGTCGATCTCGTGTTCAAGTTACTTGTGGCTGAGATTTAAAAGACATGCTTTGGATATAATACGTTAGATCTGGCGCTCAGATGGAGATCGACGGTTAGAAATAAATCGCAGTAACTTGAAGAATTGTTGCTGCGATTTTATAAGTGAGAAGTTGGCACAAGGTACAACATCTGAAGCTCATGGCACAAGCTCGTCAGTGCATACCAGCAATTTTTATTCTTATAAATACCAGAGTTCAAGTTTCGAGTAGACACGTTTGAGTGCTCGTAACTTCTTATGTAGTGGGAATCTGAGGAAGTTGTAAACTTGCGAATTCTAGACGAGATAAGGATCTTGTAATTCGTTGTTGGAAGGAATAAAAAAAGGAGGCTCTGTTGGTCCGTGGAGTAGGCTAAAAGTTGAGGCCGAACCACGTAATTCGTGTGTGTTTTTTTTCCTGTGTTTTTGTGGCTGTTTTCGTTTCATTTTTATCTGCGATTGTTCGAATAGATACGACCGGTATATTGCACATAAAACACTCCTAAATTACTGAGTCATTTGAACACGATATCACGACAATTGGTGCGGTGAGCGTGGAGATCGAAGCTATCAAAGTTCATAAGGCTGCAACTCGGCTGGAGATGAAGATCTTCAACGGATCAAATGATTTCGATGTCTGGAAGTTGAAGATGAAGTGTCTTCTGGTTGAGAAGGGGCTTGAGGAGGCTTTGAAACCTGAACCGAATGATATGACAGATGTTTTAAAGAACAAAATCCGTGAACGAGCGTATTCAATGATGATCCTGTGCTTGAGCGATCAAGTGATTCGTAAGGTTGCAACGAAGACCTTGGCGGAGGATTTGTGTAAGAATCTTGATTCGCTGTATATGACGAAGCCTTTGGCTAGGTGTTTGTACTTGAAGCCAGCCTTATACAGGTTTAGAATGCTCGATGAAGTGCCAATCGATCCTCGGTTGATCAATTTTCGAAGATCGTTTTGGATTTGCAAAACATTGGTGAGGAAATGAAGGATGAAGATCAAGCTCTTCTCCTTCATTGTGCACTGCCTAAGAGCTACGATTACTTCAAGGAGGCACTCTTGTATGGAAGAAAGAAGTTGAAGCTCGAAGACGTACACGCGGCGTTAAGTTCGAAGCAAACTAAACACAAGGAAAAATCATGAAGGTGCTGAAATTTCAGATTTTGCGGAGCTGTTGTTTGCTACGGAGAAATCAAAATTTTCTCGAACGAAGGGCAAGCGAAATGATAAGAATGACGCTAGGGGTCAAGTGAGGTGCTATCACTGTAAGGGAGAATGCCACATTAAGAGATATTGCCCAAAAGATTGAACAACAACTCGAACCAAGGTAATGTTAATAGTTCAGCTTAGTTTGCTTGTGAATGTTATGAATCTGCTGAGGTTTTGAATGCTTCTGATCTTGAGGAGAGCAAGGAGTGGATCCTTGACTCGTGCTGCTTCCACGTGACGTGCAACCTAGATTGGTTGGTCGATCTCAAGGAAACAACTCAAGAACATGTGAAGCTTGGTGATGGTAGAAGTTGCCAAGTTGTTAGAGTTGGTTCGGTGATGTTAAGGCTCAAAACGGGTGTTGCGGGGATCCTAAAA
The DNA here is from genome assembly GCA_004919715.1 of Linderniella brevidens. Taxonomy (NCBI): domain Eukaryota; kingdom Viridiplantae; phylum Streptophyta; class Magnoliopsida; order Lamiales; family Linderniaceae; genus Linderniella; species Linderniella brevidens. The sequence goes on along the minus strand of SWDC01000150.1, from coordinate 3,278,513 downwards.
GATGCTAGGTATGTCCCAGAGATGAAGATGAACCTCATTTCGACTGGAGGGTTGTATAAACGCGGCTGCAACACGATAACATCAAGTGGCAAAATCAAGGTCCTGAAACAAGAAAAGTTAATTTTGTCGGGTTTTCGAAGGCATAGAATCTATGTCTTGGAGGGTTGTTCGGTGGAGAAAACTGGTCCTAGGGAAACTAGGAGTGTGGTGGCTTGAATATGGTGCAGAAGAAGCTAAGGAAACCTCGTTTTGAGGTCGGAAAAGGTGGAGCAAAACCATTAGCTGGTGTCGGGAAACCAGAATTTGTTGGTTCATCTCTTGAGAAAGTAAGCTCGGTTGGAGATGAATCTGAGCTTGAGGTGGAGCTGTTCATACCAAAGGGATTAAGGCACTTCAAAGTCACATATGAGGGTGACATCTGAGGGCAAGGATAGCTCAAAGTTTGACGGAAACGATACTGGAAATTCTGAGGAAAGTTTAATAGATTTTACAGAAAAATCTGTGTGTGGAGATGATGTTTCTTCACTGGAAAATGTTGCTGAGGCCATGCGTGATGAGAAGGCCAAGAAGAATGTGATGGTTAGCCATGGATGGGCTGAAAATGAAGCTCATGGGGCTAGGAAAGGAGAAACATCATGTGATTTGAAGGGGGAGAACTTGAAAGGCCGAGTTGGTCTCGGGTGGGAGATTTCAATCTCACTCGAGATTAACAAGGTAACTTTCGGGGCTTGGAGCTCCTGAGGGAGCTTGTTGACCAACGGTGCTGGATCATGAATCGAGGCGGAGCTTCGTTTGGAGGCTACGGGATGAATTAATGAGGGTACTGGAAAATTCCTGAAGCTGCTGCAAAGCTGTGAAGAGGATGGTTGCTGGTATGTTTTCGGGTTGTAGCTCGTGTGTTTAGGCAGCTACGATGGAGCTTGGTGCTGGAATTGGGAGTTTTAGGCTCAATGTGGAGTTTGTTGGGACTTGTGAGCCTGAACTCGCCGGAGAGTGTCCGGGAGATGACCGAAAAAATGGTCAGATGGTCGCTGGTCGAAGGAGAAACCGATTCTGCTGAAGAAAAGATTTCTCAGATTAATCATGGACCGTCGATCTCGTGCTCGAGTTATCTTGCGGCTGAGATTTAAAAGACATGCTTGGAATATAATATGTTAGATCTGGCGCTCACTTGAAGAATTGTTACTGCGATTATATAGTGAGAAGGTGGCACGAGGTACAACATTTGAAGCTCATGGTACAAGCTCATCAGTGCATTCTTATAAATACCAGAATTCAAGTTTCGAGTGGACATGTCTGAGAGATCGTAACTTCTTTTGTAGTCGGAATTTGAGGAAGTTGTAAACTAGTGAATTGTAGACGAGATAAGGATCTTGTAATTCGCTGTTGGAACCAATAAAAAAAGGAGGATTTGTTGGTCCGTGGAGTAGGCTAAAAGTCGAGGCCGAACCACGTAATTCGTGTGTGTGTTTTCTGTGTTTTTGTGGTTGTTTTCGTTTCATTTTCGTCTGCAATTGTTCGAATAGATACGATCGCATACACACACATAAACACTAACTAGTAAATCACGAGTCATTTGAACCCGATATCATGACATTGAAGGTAAGGTTTGGATTCATTACGGTTTTGATTTCGGCTGATGCACGACTGATGGTGAGGAAATTGAAGAAGTCGAATGTTCAAAGATATAAATATGTAACTAATTGGATTATGTACTGGAGCCACTGTCGAACCTAATTACAATATTGGATCATGTCATATGAAAATATATATGTAATTTGCATAAGTAAATATATTTTAATTTGAATTAATTTTTTTTTTTTGGAAATTTTCAATTGCATATAAGAGAAAAAATTGCATCCTATAAAAGTGCAACCGTGTTCTTTCGTACCGCCCATTATCCCAGTATATATGATCCTTACCACGTTATCCTCCATATACGTCTAAGTGCTAATGTACATTGTAAATTTTGCTTATCATTGAGAGTAATGATTTAACTGTTTGTATCGCATCTTGAGCCCTAGGACAAGATGTTTCTCTCGCCATCGCCTAACAGCCCAAATGATCCCTTCACGCCACGCCCTTACCGGAACTTTTATCTGCCGTACGTACTCCAAGCATCTATCAACAAACAAAGGACAGTAGAAAAATGTGTTGTATGGTCTCGATCACACCATTCTTGCGGAATAAACAGTTGATATCACAAGTAATTGTAGCTACACGGTGGGTCTCCAGTAGCTAGAATCTGCCGCGTGTTACAAGCCGTAAAATAAACTCATGCTTAGGTATTCTCACCGCCCCTTCAAATAATCGAGTCCAGAGCCTGCACATACCTTTCTGTCCTATAAATTCATATGCAGATTGGTAGTAAACATTCCATTAACAGCCCCTTTCCAGACAATCTTATCATCTTAATCTAGAAATAAGAAACTTTTTTAGAAATAATTTAACCTTTTTAGTCAACATAAGTCAAATGTATAAAAAGGAATTATAATTGATGATGCCAGAAAAAATCCGTTCACCCTTCCCTCGTCTTTCCGCCGTGTCATTCGTCGGTCTTCCGCGAACGTCGGTGGACCTCGGGGGTCGATGTCGGCAATACGTGGGTTAGGACGTTGTCCCTCCTGCCTCAGTCAGGAGAGTATTTCTCTCTCCGATGTTTTAGGAAAATATAGGAGTAAAAAGAGATGTTGAGAGAAGTTGAGTGTAGATTGGGCGTTGTAGAGAACATACCTTGAATGAAGAATGAGCTAAGTTTATAGGAGGAGCCGACCTACTTTGTTGGGCCACAAAGACTCGAGCCCTTTGTTTGAATTTGGCCTCCGAAAATATCTCGTTCGGTTGAGATCCATGGAATATCTCCTCTTCCGCTGACCTTCCGAGTTTGAATACTCCTGAGAATATAGGACCTTGACCAAGTCGTGACTTCGAGTTTGAATACTCCTGAGAATATCGGACATTGGTCAAGTCGTGACTTCGAGTTTGAATGCTCCCGAGAATATCGGACCTTGACCAAGTTGTGACTTCGAGGAGAATGACTTGGCTCTGACATTGCCTTGGCCTCGGCCTTGAGTGCTTCGGGCGTGAGTACCTCAAGCCTTGGCACTTCGAGTGCCTCGACTTCAGATGCTTTGGCTTTTGGCCTCGGTTGCCTCGGCTTCGGACGCCTCGGCCTCGGCCGCTCAGCAGTGTCGGCCTCGGACTCGGCTTGGCCGCCTCAGCCTCGGCTTCAGCCGCTCGACCGCGTCAGCCTCGGCAGGCATTCAGCCAGCTCTGCTTCGGCCTCGGTAGGCGTTCGGCCAGCTTGGGCGCTTGGATGCTCCGGACGATCTCGATCGAGCTGCTCGCGCATGGCCTCTTCTGTCTGCTCGGGCATGGTTTCGGTTGGCCGGCGCCGAGTCAAGCTATTTTTTCTTCGTGCCTTATCCTTTAATCATTTCCGATGTCTGAAGTCCGACGAGCTTTACTAGTTGGTCTTTGATAATTTCTCATGGATAGTTTTGCTGAACATTTTACCGTGGAAAATTCCCGTAGCATCAATAGTCCCCCCCCCCCTAACTAGTCTAAAATGAGTGTAGTGAATTTTAGATGTATAATTGAAGGTAGATTGTTCGGGTCTTGAGTTTTTCCGGGTGCCTCATTCCTGTGTCCTTTTCCCTAATGGCTCCTCTCAAATAACTCTCTAAGTTTGAGGCAAATCCTTTCTTTCTTTCACTTGATGAGCAAAAAGATTCTAGGGCTACAATTGGGTTTAAAGGCCTTTAGTAAAATCAACTTTAGTCATTTACTTAGTCAAAGCCCTAAAATTCTCTCCCCAAAAAGGGACCCTTATTCCTCCAACACCTAAAATTCTTCTTCTCTCCTTCCACCATCCCTTGCCGTGGTCCATCACTGTCCGGCCGCCGAGCACCGCCGCACCAACAACCACCACGACGACCACCTTCGCCGTGCCGCACCTTCTCCTTGGTCCCATAGCTTGTTTGCTCCCCTTACTTGGTTAACACCTGACTTTGTAAGTGGTCCCTTCATTAATTGCCTATAATGTCTTCTTTAGTAAGCTTGGGGGGCGTTGAAGATGGTTTAGATGTTGATGGGGGCATATCTTTTGTTGCTCAATCTTCTTCAAGCGTAGAATAGATAGTGCTTGTAGAACCCCTACAACGTGTTTGTGAAGACGCCCAAGAGAAGTTTGGCTACATTAGGTCATATCCTACGAGGGCTAACCATCATCCCTTACCTACGCCGCTTGAGGTCTCGGCCAAACTATCCGAGGGTGGTAAATCCGAGGGCTTGGAGGGGCATGGCCCGACCGCAACACGCCGACCTAAGAAAATCCGGCCGACCGTTAACGTCGATTGCCCCGTATGGCATCAAGCGAAGGTTTCGACCCTCTCCTCATCCGATATTCCCTACCTTCGAGCAAGTGAGGGCATTCCTAAGGAGTTTAAGATCCGAGCACCCCATTTTGGGTGTCAAATTACCTTGCGTCCCAAAGGCTTTAGCAGCTTTTTTTTATCAAATCGACATGGGTCTCCGCTTTCCCATTCCTCCTTTCATTCTCGATCTTTGCCATTATTATCGAGTTAGTCTAAGCCAACTTGCTCCGAATTCGTATAGCTTGCTTCTTTCCTTGGCCATCATCATCTGATACTTTGGGTTCTCGCCGTCTCTTCTCTTGTTGGCTCATCTTCTTAATTAAATTAGTAAGAGGGATCCTAGGAAGTTCTTCTTGGCGCCTTCATTATCGCGGGATACTGTTCATCAAGAGACCCAAACAAGGCTGTTTCCATTGTCCACCATGCCTTTCTTAAGGCGTTTAGATCCTTTCTGATATGTTCATGTTCCTCGAAAGGGAGTCGTACCGAGAATATTTTCCTCATCTCTGTAGCTATCATCTGAACGATATCCCCCGTATCCTGGTCTTCCTTTCTAGTTTATCCCGGATTCAATCTGGTATTCACCATAATATTTTGTCTAACGATCTGCACAGACGACACCAATGATGATGCCCGAAAAAATTCGTTCACCCTTCCGTTGTTTTTCCATCGTGTCCTTCGTCGGTCTTCCCTGAACGTCAGTGGACCTCCGGGTGTCGATGTCGGTAATACTTGGATTGAGGGGGTTAGGGCGTTGTCCCTCCTGCCTCAGTCAGGAGGATATTTCTCTCTCCGAGGTTTTAGGAAAATATAGGAGTAAAATGAGATGCTGAGAGAGGTTTGAGTGTAGATCGGGCGTTGTAGAGAACATACCTTGAATGACGAATGAGTTAAGGTATTTATAAGAGGAGCCGACCTACTTTGTTGGGCTACAAGGATTCGGGCCCTTTGTTTGAATCGGCCTCCAAAAATATCTCATTCGGTTGAGGTCCAAGGAATATCTCCTCTTCCCTTGACCTTTCCCTTGACCAAGTCGTGACTTCGAGTTTGAATACACCTGAGAATATCGGACCTTGACCAAGTCGTGACTTCGAGGAGAATGACTTGGCTCTGTCGTTGCCTTGGCCTCGGCCTTGAGTGCTTCGGTCGTGAGTGCCTCGGCCTTGGTGCTTCGGGCCCCTCGACTTTGGATGCTTCGGCCTTCGGCCTCGGACGCTCATCCACATCGGCCTCGGGCTCGACCACTTCGGCCTCGGAAGCTCGGCCGCCTCGGCCCCGGCCCCTTTGGCAAGAGTTCGGCCAGATCGGCTTCGGCCTCGCCAGGCGTTCGTCCAGCTTGAGCGCTTGGATGCTCCGGGCGATCTCGATCGAGCTGCTCGGGCATGACCTCTTCAGCCTGCTCGGGCATTGTTTCGGTTGGCCGGCGCCGAGTCAAGTTATTTTTCCATCGTGTCTTATCCTTTGTTCATTTTCGGTGTCTGAAGTCCTACGAGCTTTTCTAGTTGGTCTTTGTGTATTTCTCATGGGTAGCTCCACCGAACATTTTACCGTGGAAAATTCTCATAAATCATTTAACATGCTCGTTTATTATAATAACAATGTGAGGACATGGGAGTCAAGCGACGAAACCAACCCGGATCACCTAGTAAGTTTAGAGAACTGACTAAATCGAAAAAAAAGAAAGGAAAAATGAGGTTGCGGCAAGCTGCAATTTGGGCGTAGGGAGCTGTGGCTCATTGTATTTGTACATGGTTTGCTATGTCTTAATGAAATTTAAAATTCCCCCTCAAAAAAGGGATTGAGGATAATGTCTCAAAAATGAGGTATATAAGCCGAGAAGAAATGGTGAAAAAAAGTTGCATCAGATGCGCAGGATCTCTGCAATAAAGGAAAACTACTCGGAATACTTATCTCTTGTTCGAGTTAAGTAATTTATTTAACTAGTTATTGCATTAACGGCCCCTTCGATAGCGTTCCACCGTTATCTCCGTCTCAGCAGTGACGTGATGACTTGGCACCGACAAAACTAGCTCGACTGTCTCCGGGTAATGAAACGTCACGAACCCGAACATCCTCACCGGACGCTGTGGGATGCTAACCTTTTCAACAGGCCCAAAGTTGCTGACAAAAACGAATTAAAGATAAAATGACGTACGTTCATAAGAAAAAAACCCTATATTTTTTTTTCTTGATTTTTCTCTCAAGATCAGCGAATAAGAATATAATTTCTTACACGAAATAACCGCGAACAGCGTCTTCGTAACTCAGCGTGTTGTCGGGAGCAGCAAATCTGAAATAGATCTGGCGATTACGTATCTCGTAGTTCCTTATTGGATGGTTCATGTACGCTGCTTCGTCTTCAGCCAAGATCATGGATTGAATACCATGTGGCCTGCATACAAAAAATCAAACGAAAATTATTATCAATAAAACGATTAATTAATTCTACGCATAATAACAAGGAAAGTTTTTAACCAAAAAAAAAAAAAACCTTTTGACAAGTAGAATGGCTTGGGAAAACTGAGGGACGAGTTCCTCGAGCTCACAGCCGTCATCTATATAGGCCACGACATCAAGTGTCCTTTCATACTTCTTGAAGTAAAGAATTGGCAAGCAAGAAGTTGTCACCGGGAGACTTCTTCGGCCTCTAAGGATCTCGATGACTTCTCTCTCGAGATGTTGGAGGTGTACGTTTCCTCCGAAGGGACAATAATCCCGGTTCACAATCATTACATGGCTGCTGTTAATGTCAAGAACGTGCAAGAATATGCAATTATTATTGCCACCGAGTGGGCAGTATCCCTTCTGGTAGCTTTCGCATGTACGGCCGTATAGAAAGTGCGAATCATTGGGGTACAATTCGGACAGAAGTTGCCGTGGCCTTTGATGATGATCGGCACTTGGAATAGTCAACGGGTGCTCATGGTGGACCGTAGATTGAAGATTATTATGTAGTGCAGAGGCTGAGGAGCTCATGTGTAGCTTAGCTTTGTCTACCATTGCACGGATCTTCGTGTCTGGAGAATTTGCGAGCATGATCATGTGACGCTCACTCTTCTTACGGAGCATCAGAAACAACATGATCTTATCTGCGTTTTCTGGGTCAAACTCATGGATTCTCCGAAACGCGATCTTCAATAACTGATCATCGGAGAAATCCATCGTGTCCCAACAATGAAAAACAAGATTTGATGGTTGGGTTTAATTAGATCAGATTGTTTCGGAGGAGAGCTTGGGATGAAAAATCTTTAAGGAAATACAAGGGATCAAATGTATGTGTACGTAGAACTGTGCTTAAAAAAGCCCTTGTACCTGAAGAAATGAGCGGGAGATTTTCTTCCGGGAACATGCAGCTTTGAAGACTTTCTACCCCACGCAAAGAAAATGTAGAAGAGAGAAGAAACCCAGAAGGAGCAGAAAGATGAAAGTAAGAAATCAAGAATTTCTTGAAGCAGATTCTTGAATTTCCCACCAAAAGAATCTCTCGATTCAAGACTGCTTGCATGCGATGATCAAAGTCTGATATGTGCTCAGGTGAATGTCTATTATATCTGAATAAATCCGAAAAAAAAAACGATAAGTTTATATGCATATTCGAAATGTAACGTTCATTAATTTAGAAAAAACCCTAACACTTACTCATTGCCCGCCAAAGTCCAAGTTAATCTCTGCTCTCTTCTTCCATTCTTTCCTGTAACTCATTTAAATTAGATTGTTAATTTACATCTCCTAACGAAATGTGCATTCATCTACACCTGTGTAAATTCACGATTTCTCTCCGATTATGCTTATTCGTTTCTATTGTTTCGGGTTTGCCAAATTTAATTTTATTTTTATAAAATGCCCTTTAATGTGTTTGTCTCTTACATCTGCAAACAAGATTAAGCATAAACAAATTACATTATTTCAAAATTAAGTTGCATGAGTTTTTAAAGGATGTGAGGCCATAACGGTTTTGGTTGATGGATGCATCATTGGTCTTCATGTTTACAGTATACTTCAATTAACATAAGAACGTGGAGACTGAACTTCTGGAATTATTAGCAAAAAATGTGTATACTTGTGTTGTTACAAAATGACTTTTCTTTTTTTATTTTTTGGATTTTTTAAGTGGAAATCCCTTTCTATTTTGTTGCACAATTTGATTAAACACTTACATTTGTATGCAAACTTGGACAATATTCTTCTAGGAGCAGCTGGAAGAAAATATACAACAGATACGAACCCTGATCTATATACATGTAGTCGAAGCGGTACAATTATCGTTTCTGATGATTCAAGCAACTATCTTAAATGTTATGTGCAGCTCTTATGCTCCTCAACATCCCGAATAAGTGCTGCTCGGTCTGAGGTGTAAAACCAGCACTCAGCATGATTGCAGCTGTGGTACCAAAATCCTGGCATGATGTAATAAGGACATCAAGCCTCGAGACGATGTCTTGTAGCATTTCCCAAAATATATCATCCTCAACTTCCAAGGCAGAGAGTAAAGCAATAATATACAGTAATGCATAATACAAATTTCTCCTAGTCAACAATGAGGTGGATGGTTAAAAAATTTAACAAACAATATTTTTAATAAAGCATATAAAAGAAATGCTATGCTTTAAAAAGTATCATTTGGTCAGTGGATGCATATGACTGGAAACACTCATGCTCTGAATGATGGAAGGAAGTTGACTTTTGAGAATAGCTTCTACTTGAGAATGCACTTGAGCTTCTCGATTGTTGTGTTGAGACTCTAAGAACTCTAATCGTAAAGTCAACTCATCATTTTTTTTCTTGAGTTACTCTTGAATTTTTCTATCTTAGTCAGCTATCTTTCTCAAATCTTCATTCCCTGTCCTCTTCTGAAAGATGGCTTCAATCTATCACCACAACCACGCAATCGAATTGACTTCTCTGGTCCAAGTCTCTTTAGAATGTTTCATCTTCTGTTAGGGGATCTTGTCCATCCTCAGTCGGCTCACTTTGCATCTTAGTCAAATCCTCCTAAAATTTAGCATTACTAATAGAGGGTTTGTAACTGATTAGATACAGTTCAACCGACTTACCTAAATTTCCTTCGAAGTCTCATCAATCAATTTATTCTTTTTTCGTATTGTATCGAGTCAATCTCCACGATGTAGTTCGTGTTGGTTCTTCCTCGGTTTCGTTATCTCGCTGAAAAAGATTAATGGAGTATATGTGATTTGTAAGATGAAACACAAGAGAAGTTTTAAAACTTACCTCTTCATAGCAGCGTTGTGCTATGGACTTCGTTCCGCACACGTGAGTCATCGCTAATTTCTTCCGATGCTCTTTGTTTCCATCACTATCAATTTGCATTGATATTGATAAGATAATTCCTAGGAAAAACTAGTAACGTGCCTCCAAGATAGAATTATCATTCTAAGTAAGTTCCCATGAAGATCCGTTGGGGTCACACCGGTCCCACTTATGTACCAGTCACCTAGACAGAACCTACTCACACAGTACTATCCACAAGTTGCCACAACTCTACTGGCGCACAAGCTCCGCCCGACACCGAACATCCCATAAAAAATAACCATCTTGTACCGCCGTTTCTCCCGAACGAAAACGTCGGCTGATCACCTTGTCATGGGGACTTTCGACACAAGGCATCACCTCGTTGAACCTCACCCTGATACTGGCTCCCCCGGACCGCTAAACCTTTTTGATATCTTTTCTGATGTGGAAGATCAAACACAACTGCAACCACAGAGCATACTCAAAATACCAGCAAGGCTAGACTCTGATACCACTTGTTGGGAAAAAGCAATAATAGAATAACATGTTTTCACCGGTTATTCTATTATGGACCTCGCGACAATTTATCCAGATAATTATGTAACCGAAATGACACCCACAGAGAACACGCGATTTTACATGGTTCGCCAATACCGTCTACCTCTATGGAGAGAAAACAATTTTAGTATATTTGAGAATATTACAATTACAAAATAACACTCGTTTTTAAACCCAAACTCTCGACCCGTTACCCATCCAGGTAGTTTTTTTTTTGTACCAAATGGTGAGGTAAAGGAAAATAAAAGCTAGTGAAAATTATTTTCTCTTTTAGTTTCCTTTTCCTCACTACTTTCCTTGATCCAAACACACCCTCAGACTTCATGTAAAGACGTGCCTCTTTTCATTATGTTTCAAAACCTGTGACCCTGCAATGATGGCATTGAGCAAAGGTTGTCTGTTGCTAAGCGAAATAGTAATATCACATTTCTGTGGGATAACAATTCTCTCAAACAAGTGTAAGCTTATCGAGTCTTGTGAAGTGTTGTTTTGTCCCGGAGTTTCTAAATCTGGAGTTCTGACACAAGTTGTGCAAGGTTGAGCAAGCTTTTAGTTGGGAAGCGGAAGGTTAGTGATAGAGCCCAAAGGCATGCTGGGTCTGTCTTTAACTACTTCATTGGAGGCAGTTAGACCTCATTTCAATTATAATTATTCTTGGTTCTTTAAGTTGTTTCTTTAATAACTTGGTAGATGCTGGCCTTTGGACCAAAATTTTGGGACTAATAATGCATTCACATGCAAGTTAGGACAACCATATAAATCACATTGGGACATGCATGTGCGTGAACAATCGCATTTAAGGTATTTGGTAGTTATGGAGAATAGAGATTTGATCTCGTGACCTCCCCTCCAAAGATCTTGAGCATATCAATCTTTGACCACTGAGTCGTTTTTTTTCTAGTGCTTTTTTTTTTTTTTTTTTTTGCAATAGAAGTTTGCAGATCTTTGTTGCTGCATGCATGTTTCAAAATTGTCATTTTTCTCTATAATTACAAGCTAGCTAATGCCAATGGCAAGTTTATTTGCACATAGTTAAGGGTGTGTTTCGTATGCGGAATTAAGTTTGTAGAAAGTACAATGAAAAACTAAGTTAGCGCATCAAATAATTGTACTTCAAGCTTCGACCGTGGTACCTCTACACATTTCCTTTTTTTCTTACCGGATTCCGCAAACAAAATGCACCCTAGTGGATTAAAGCGTATTGACCTTTTTGGTCCGATACCCATGAGAGTTTTGATGATTCCAAGTAATTATGTAAAAGGTGGTCTATAACTTAAAAAACTCGACATGTATGTTTAAGCATGTAATAATTTTCGATCATGTATGTATAAATGTGAATTAATTATAAGTTGTCGAATATCAGTGATCATGTGTTTTACTGGAACATTCTTGTGATCACATAGTTATGAATATCTCGCATGAACGGATTCTCTTACTGTGTTATACATGGAAAACATTTTGTGCTGAAAATTGAAAATATGCTATTTGTTGAGAATCTGTTTATTTTAGGATGGAAATCATAGAGATATCTGTGAGACTGAATCATAATTATTAATTAAAGGGTAAATCATTTTGAATAATTTCCCATGCAAAATTGTTTAGAATTTATGGAAAGTAATTGATCTATACATAGAAGTTCCTATGTGATATCCGAATGTGACATATATAGAAAGTTTGTAAGATGAATATGGAAAATATGTTATCTGCAATGCTGCGCTGTATTTTATGAATGAAATCACGATATATCATGCATCTTGTTTAACCTTAAAATGAGTAAATCAATAGCATATATTTTCTTGTGTGAATTTAGTCTTTATCAAATTGAAAGAAAGTGGTTGATTAAGTTTATTATGGATTAAGCGTTGATATGAACTATTTATGGAATATGTTGAAACAGATGAGATCACCATACATGTGAAAAATGCTATGATTCAACTTTACGTGAATGTATGGAGTCATGCAAATCGGTAATGTGACCGTTGTATTTATGAGGTTTATTCTTGACATGGTTTATATGAGTTAAATATAAGGAATCTGAGCAAATCTTTCTATATCTTTTGTGTTTAGCTTTCTATGTGAAGCGTAGACCTTGATTGACTTATAAACCGGACAACACTTCAAGACAAGGGTAACAACAACGAGATTGAAAAGCAGAAGAACGAAATTTTTGAGTTTGAGTTTTAATTTGCGAATTCGTTCTTCTGTCTGAGCGATTACTTGTGAATTTCATTCTACCCTTCCGAGATATCATTGTAATTCCATTGTACTCCTGCCTTCGAACTTGTTTAGTGTCCTAGAAAATACGAGAGTAAAGTCTGTCTGCACGTGAAGGAAAGAATCTGCAGGTTCAGGGGTCCTTCGGTAGCGAGCTGAGTCTAGTCTGGGAGTGGTGATTCCCTGGGAACGACGTGGAGCATAACTCGACGTGAGACAACCTAGTCGCGACCTAGTGTTCATCGTGTTTTGGTTGAGTAAGGGCGTTCCAATCATTATTTTAACCAACTACGATAAAAATAGTGATTGATTTAAATCTTGAGGAACAAACCTGAAGGAGAGGACTAAAGCCCGATTGGGAATATAACATCTATAAAAATCTCATCTCATTTCACTTTTCAGTCATTTACATTCACGTGAGACAAGCACAAACGTTTTCAAATAACTAGACGATATCCTTAAAACGTTTTTGAGATTTACAAGTAACTACCCAGATACACCGTTATCTCTTAAAGTAATCTTCAAGCTGTTTTATCTTTATTAAGGAAAAGGTTTTGAAAGATAAGAAAAAATTTTGTAAGCCTAATTCACCCCCTTTTGGTCATACTTTATACTTCAAAGCGGTCAATCTTAAGGGTAAGGTTGGGATTCATTAGGATTTGGATTAAGCTAATTCACGGGGGATTGTGAGGAAATGGAAGGGACGTCCTCGGAACGTGACGACGTTGAAAGATGGATTGTATTGGAGCCAATGTGTCAAACCTCATTACAATATTAGATCATGTAATCTGGGAAAGAAAATATGTAATTTGCAATAAGTGTATATATATATATAATAAATACGAGTTAGCTATTTTTTTAGGACATTTTCAATTGCATGTGTAACAAAAACTGTGTGATATACGATCTTATACCACTTTATATCCTCCAAATGTCTCAAGTGCTACACATTGCAAATTTTTCTTATCATTGAGAGTAATGATTCTATCGCCAAATGTTTGTATCGCATCTTTAACTACTCTATCAGAAAAATGGATGGTAGAAAAACATGTTGTATAGTATGTGGAGGCCTTGAGCTATCAGAAGAGATATGTGGATGCCTTGAGCTTCACTGTTTAGAGGGGCGCACTACAAAATCAAGATGAAATAGCGACAGTGCAATCGGTCGGAAATCCGTCGTTAAACGTGCTTGGCGACGGATTTACGACGATAAGTTGTCGTCGCAAATTGGTGGTTGGAAATTTGAAACTCGTCGTTGAACCATAGCAAATTTTGCGACGAAGTTTAGCAACGGTATATTTGTAGCTAAATTGCAACATAAAAATAGTGGTTTTGTCGTCGCTAATTATAGCGATGGTTTTATTTCGACGGCCTTGTAGCTACGGAACCGTCGACGCTAATTGGAGACAAGCCTTCCATCGCAAGGCTGCGATCGTGCAATCGAATAAATTATTTTTAATTTCTCTTCCAGATATAATTAAATATATAAAATTTTTAATGTTTTCTTATTTCAGAAATATTTATATTTTTTACATAGAATAATAAAACATTCAAAAGTCATTAATTATGGTAGAACCTTTTTTACATCAAAACAAAATACGTCAAAATATTAAACTTAATCTACTAGGATTGAGGCCCGAAGAACCTCGAGAACTAAATACATCATAATACAAAATACATCATATTACATGTTAATGTTGACATTGTTAAAATTGACAATGTGGACACAACATCCGAGTCAACATCGTTTGGCTTGGATGAGTCAACATTGTTTGACTCGGAATTGGTCCAACCTTAATTTTGTCTTTCAAACCGAAAAACCGTTTTTCTTATTATTGTGGCTTTATTTAAACGTGTGCGGAGGTTACCTACAAGATGGACTTGTTCAAACAAGAGTGGAGTGAAGTGGATACTAAAAATAGGAGGCTTATCCAACGGATCAAAATGCTTACTAAAAATAGGAGTGGTGGAACTCGTGGCTAAATAAGTAAAAACATTATCTCAGACGTGAAGTCATGGACATCATGGAGAACGTGGAGAGGACTGGAGTCGAAACTATGAAGAGTATAAACAGAAGACTCCGATACCGACCACGAATAACGAGCGACGAGCGACGAACGAGAAGAAAACGAACGAGAGAGCTCTCTACTTATATTCGTCTACACAGTTCTTTACCTAGTATTTTACCTTTCACATAGATCATAGGTTATCCGTGTGAAGATTAAGAGAGTCGTTAGATCTTTACTAGGATGTTTTTACTATCTTTCGATAGTTCGACTTTTTGTAATCCATTCTTTGTAGTTGAATTTTTCCCTGAAGGCGTGTAGCAAGTTATTTAACTTGCTGCATATTTAAAACTTTGTCTCCATCGTTTTTACTGCTAAGTTTTGAAACTTTCTGTTGTGCTATAACATTCTGATCCTAATGTTGGTTCAACATTAGGGATAACATTTCTGGTTTATTTTTAACTTTTCTATTTCCAGATCTTTTACGGGACCTCCCGCCCCATCAGATTGGTATCAGAGCAACCGCTTGATACACTAGGCGTTTTTATCCTAGATATGGATGCCTTGAGCTCAAATTATTTTGGCAAAGTCCTCGTTTTAGACGGATCAAACTATGCTTATTGGAAAATCCGAATGCGACAATGCATAAAGTCATTGACTCGTGTGCTTGGGATTCGGTCCTTAATGGTTATACCCCTCCTAAAACACCTCCTTATGCTGATGGAGAAGTGTTTGACAAACCCATTGCCGAATGGACTGTTCTTGAAATAGCAGCAGCCGATTTTAACGAAAAAGCTTTACATGCCGTATTTTCCTCCGTTGATATTTTTATGTTCAAAATCATCCAAAATTGTACTAATGCGAAACATGCATGGGATATGTTGCAAAGGTACTGTGAGGGTGATGCGAGCGTTAAAGACACAAAATTGCGTCTTTTAAATAGCCAATTTGAAAACCTTCGTATGAGGGACGATGAAGACATCACTACTTATTTCGGGAAGTTTTTTAATATTTCTAGCAAGTGTCATAGTCTAGGTGAACCTATTTCGAACAAAGTTTTAAATTCTAAGGTTATCAGGTCACTATCCGAGAAGTTCAATGTGAAGGTGGCAGCTGTAGAGGAAGCCCACAACCTAGCTACACTCGACTTCAATACCCTCATGAACATTATGAAGAACTACGAGACCAATCTCGAAGTTCAGAAAAATGCGTCAAGGGGTAAGAGTCTCGCTCTAGTCTTGCAACCATCAGGTGTTGAATCTGATGTTGAACCAGACGATGATGAGGATATGGCTATGATTGTTAGGAAGTTCAAAAGGTTACTGAAAAATAAAATAGAGTTGAATGTTGGTCCAACATTCAATAATGTTCTCAACGCTCAAGAGTCTTCATCTGCTCCTAATCGCCCTATCAACAGAAGAAATTCTGCTGATAAAGCGAAAGCCGACAAACTTGACAGGGACTCCGCCCAATGTCATGCTTGTAAAGGCTGGCGTCATTTTGCAAAGGAATGTGCTAACACTCTTCGCAGGTATGGAAAAGGATATTGGGCCAGCCTATCTGATGACGAAGATGATGTGCCAGCAAGGAATACACATGAGGTCTCCCAATGGACTAAAGTCTCAAATCAAACCTTCTCTGACAACGAGAATGCATAACATCATACTGGGTTTAATGCGGTAACGGATGTTGATCCAACATTGAATTCAACATCGGAACACTATATTCTCTTTGATTATGATGAATCAAATAATTTTGATGAATCTTTGTTGTTAGATGATTCATGAAATTGTTTAGAACATGCTGAGGATGGTGAACCACTGGAAGAAACGTACAAATAACTGTACGTAGAGTAGACGAATCAAATGAAGGAGATCTCAAAATTGAAGGACTCCGTTCAAGTGCTGACTGAGGAAAATGTGAACAACGAAAAGGTAATCAATGGCTTGCTTGATGTGATGAGCAAGATGGAAGCTTTGGTGACCAGAAAGGACAAAGAAATTGACAAGCTACAAACGCAAGTCAACAAGGCTTCAGATACTTTTTCAAAGATGAATAAAGGCAAGTCAACACTTGACGAGGTACTTTCTTTTGTTAATACTTCTAATCATGGTCTAGGATTCAAATCACATCCTAAAAATATAAGTATTCTGCATCAAAGTCCAGGTCTAGAAGTTTTAAGTGCCATTTTTGTCTTAAACCTGGACATATTAAACCTTATTGCTGGAAACTGAAAGATGCGATGTCCAAAAAGCAAATGTTGACTGAAAAATCATCCAACATTCGCTCCAACATTGAGAAATCAGTTTGAAAAAAATGTCTGGAGATAGCTCAGACAACATTAGTGTTGGTTCTGTGAATCACATGAATACAACTTTTTGGAGTCCATCAGTTCAGAAGAAAGCTTGGGTACGAAAATCACCAATTCTATGTAATGTTGTTTGCACGTCCTTGAAAGCTAACGTTTCAGGATCATGGTACTTCGATAGTGGTTGTTCACGACACATGACAGGTACCAAAGACTACTTGATAGACTACAGTCCCTTAAGTAACGGTACGATTACTTTGGGGGTGGAGCGAAAGGTAAAATTCTCGGACGAGGTAAACTTAATGTGGTTGGTTTTATTGCCCTAAGGAATGTACTCCATGTTGACGGACTGGTTGCTAATCTTATTAGCATAAGTCAACTAATGTGATGACGATCTTGAGGTAAGGTTTAATAGAGACTGTGAAGTTTTCAATGACAAAAACTTGTGTGTGATGGCAGGTAGAAGGTCTAGTGATAATTGCTATCAAGTTGGTGATAAGGATGAAAGAAAAGAGGTATGTAAGCTGTCCAAAACCGAAGATGATATTGTTCTTTGGCATCATAAATTGGGTCATGTCAATTACCGAACCTTAGAACAGGTTATTCGGCATGAGGCAATCAGATGTATTCCCAATTTTAAGGATTGTGGAAAGATTATTTGTGAGCAATGTCTGAAAGGCAAGCAGAATCATGTCAGCAATTATGTTGATCCAAATGTTGGTCAACATTTTAGAACTGCCCACTGCTTTCAGCTACTTCACATGGATCTTATGGGTCCTATGGAAGTAGACAGCATGGGTGGTAGAAAATATGTGTATGTCTTAGTTGATGACTTTTCTAGGTTTTCATGGATATTTTTTCTTAGAGATAAATCTGAAACTTTTAATTTTTTCAAAACCTTTTGTGCCATGATCAAAAATGACTTTTGTGCTCCCATTTTTCGTATTAGGTCCGATCATGGTAGAAAATTTGAAAATCAATTTTTTAAAGATTTTTGTGACAAAAAGGGTATTATCCATGAGTTTTCTTCTCCTAAGACACCTCAAAAAATGGGGTAGTCGAAAGGAAGAATAGAACTCTTCAGGAAATGGCTCGTGTAATGCTACAATCCAAGAGTCTTTCTAAAAGATTTTGGGCTGAAGCTTTGAACACGACCTGTCATATCTCCAATAGAGTTTTCTTTCGTCTATGGACAAAGAAAACCTCTTACGAGATTTTGAAGGGTAGGAAGCCTTTGGTCAAGTATTTTCACGTGTTTGGTTGTTCGTGCTATATGTTGAATGATCGTGAATATTTGACAAAGTTTGATTCGAAAAGTGACAAATGCATTTTCTTGGGATATTCTACTAATAGTCGTGCTTATCGTGTTTACAATATTAGATTGAAAACTATTCAGGAATATGTTAATATCGTTTTTGATGATTCCTCTGACATTAGCAGAAATACTCCTCAAGTTGACATTGCAGATATTGTACCGACTATTGGTCCAGCAGAGGATCTGGAAGCTAATAATGTTGAGTCAACATCCGACTCAACATTAGCTCCTGAACAGGATACTGAAGACGAAACTTTAAATGTTCGGAGAGACCCCCCTGCTAGGATTCAGAAGTCTCACCCCTCTGATCAAATCATTGACAGACTGGATGAAGGACGGAAGACCAGGGATAAACCACGAAGAGATTATAGATCTATGGTAAAAAATGTATGCATGACTTCCGTATACAATGAGGTAAGTTTAATTGTTTTATATCTGAAATTGAAGCAAAAAACGTTCTTGAAGCCCTTAAGGACAGTTTTTGGATCAATGCTATGCAAGAAGAGCTTGTTCAATTTGATAAAAATCAGGTTTGGACTTTGGTTCCACGAACAAGCGACGGTAACGTCATTGGTACAAAGTGGCTTTTCAAAAATAAATCTAATGAGTACGTAAATGTTATTAGGAATAAAGCTCGGTTAGTTGCCCAAGGCTATACCCAAGTTGAGGGTATAGACTTTGATGAAACCTTTGCCACCGTAGCAAGGTTAGAATCTATAAGACTCTTACTTGCTATTGCATGTTGGCGCAACATTACCCTCCACCAGATGGATATTAAGGGTGCGCTCTTAAATGGTTTTATTGATAAAGAAATTTATGTTGAGCAACCGAAAGGTTTCGAAGATCCTTACCATACTAATCATGTGTTTAAGTTGCAAAGAGCTCTTTATGGTTTAAAGGAAGCTCCTCGAGCTTGGTATGGTAGACTAACTCCGTTTCTTTTAGATTTTGGATTTGTTAGAGGCGAAGCAACGTTTATAAAGTATTATTTATGATGTCAAAAAGAGTTGGTAATGATGTGTTAATCTCTCAAATCTATGTGGATGATATAGTCTTCGGATCAACATCTCGATCTATGCCGGATGAGTTTATCCAAGCTATGAATTCCACATTTGAGATGAGTATGATCGGTGAACTAACTTTCTTCCTAGGTCTACAGGTGAAACAAAGCAAGGATGACATATTTATGTCTCAGAAAAAATACGCGAAGAATACAGTGAAGAAGTTCGGGTTGGATAGGGCCAAGGTAATGAGAACTCCTATGGGGTTTACATAGAAGGTAAGTAAATATAATGTTGGGGAGAATGTTGACCCAACATTATATCGTTCTATGATAGGTAGCTTTATATCTTTCTGCGAGTAGACCAGACATTATATATAGTGTTTGTGTGTGTGCGAGATATCAGGCTGAAGCAAAGGTTTCTCACCTAACGCTGTCAAAAGAATTTTGAAGTATGCTAGTGGTACATGTACCCTTGGTTTATAGTTTCAAAAGATACTAACACTAATTTGGTTGGTTTCAGTGACGCCGATTGGGCAGGTGATGAAGATGATCGCAAGAGCACAAGCGGAGGCTTCTTCTTCTTAGCTAATAATATAGTATCTTGGTTTAGTAAGAAGCAAAATTGTGTTTCATTCTCTACGGTTGAATCTGAGTATGTGGCAGCAGGTAGCTGTTGTACACAACTCATATGGTTTAAGAGTATGTTGAATGATTATGGGTTAGAGATCGAAACCGTGCTGATGTATTGTGATAATCTTAGTGTCATAAACATTTCGAAAAATCCTAGCATTTATGACTAAGCATATAGACATTAGACATCATTTTTTAGTGATGTAGGTGAGAAAAAGTTAGTGAAAATAGAGCATATAGATACTAAGAATTAACTAGCGGATATTTTCACTAAAGCCTTAGACTTCGAAAGGTTTTCAAGCCTAAAGAAGTCTATAGGTCTCTGTCAGAGTCTGTAAATGTTGGTCCAATATTTGGATCAACATTGGCATATGCCATATATGACTGTTACTGTTTTGATATTTGATCTAACGTTCTCTTTGTTAAATTCCTGAAATGATTTGACTCACCTAGACCAATTTCTGATATCACTCCATAGCTTTGGTATGCTCATGATCCTTTTCAAGATATATGTTCAGAATATTGAGATCCTTAGATACACGGCATTCGCGGTGACGATGTATTCTATTCTTGCAAAAATGGCTGAACCTTGATGAAATGGAAATCATTTTAGAGCAGTGCACAATATTATCTATCAATAAAAGGTGAGACAATGGCAGAAAATGAAAGAAAATTGTGATCTAAGGTGTTGAACATAAAATGAAGGAAATCTTTTTGAGAATGTTGAGTTAAATGTTGAACAACATTTGTGACTCGTCATTTTGATCATGTTATATTTCTTCTTATGTTCTTTCTTTTATAGATTTTAGGTATACATATAAATAATATGTCGTTTCTAGTATCTATATCTCTCATTTTGCATTAGTGGAAGAACGACTATCCTCACTTGGTACATGCGTTCATCGGAACACCTAAACGGTTAGTGCACTTGATCTCGACTTAATTATTTTTATGATAATGTTTTGCACGATATTTTCAAATGTCACGCGATATCCACTCTCCACATTTTTCTCAACCATTAACGGATAAAGCTCGTATTTTACGAATTTTAAATAAAAAATGTTTTTTATTTATAATTTAATTATTATTTTATTGTCTCTAACGGTTACTTTTCACTTCCTTCTACGAATTTTTTCCCGTTACAGACACACCTATTTACTCGCCTGAAAATCTCATTCATAACACACAAATCCTTTTACATTCTCTCTGCAAAATCTCTGCAAATTTTAAGCTTTCTCATCTCGCAATCAAGTTAAAAAATTATCCCAAATTCTGCTTTTATAATTTCTTTTATGGCGAACTCATTCAACTCTGAGACACAGAATGTTGAATCCACATCGAGTGCTAGTTTTATCGAGACGAACCCACTGGCGATGGTGGTTTACGGAGCGCCCATGCCGGAAAGAGTCGTGTCTCCTCTCAGGGACGACGTTGCAACCTCTGAAGCGCATCCGAGGAAAACTACGAAGGATCCGAGCCCAACACCACCGTCGAGCTCGCCTCAGAATCAAGTGACGATTCTGAAAGCTCTGACGAGGATTTCATTCCTATAACGGTCAATTCCTCAACGAGTTCAGAGTCTGAATCGCTAGAGGCTTCGGGTGAAGAAGAAGCCGTTGAAGAAACCATCCCCGCGGACGAATCCTTTCCTGATGACGCTCTTCTTGGGGTCATCAAGAAGATGTTGCAGAAGAAGCAAAGGAAGAGAAAAGCTGAATCAACTCCTCGCCCATCAAAAAGGGCAAAAGTGGCTGAAAAGAAGCAGACTGCTGAGGCCAATGTTGGGTTAAATACTAACCCAACAGTTCTCTCTGACGACGAGTTGTCTAAAGGATCTGACTGGGAGATTCCTTCACACCCACAAAAGTTCTACGCTCAGAAGAACAAGGATCTCTGGAAGTCTTTCTACTCCAGAAACCATCACGTAGAAAGAACAGTGGACAAAGCAAGCTTCTCTCAGCAAGGTGTCATGCACTTCTTGGAATCTAGGCATCTCGGGAAGGCTGTGCTCATTCTTGGAGAACACTGCGACCATATGGTCCGCGAGGTATATTCTAACCTCTCTCCCAAGTTAAATGAGCCTCACTCAAAGAAATTCGGTAAGATTTACTTACAGAATAATCTTTATGAGTTGTCTTCTTATTCTATTAATGAATTGCTTGGGACTCCTGAGGTTGATCACATCTGTGAAAGTGACATGAATGAGGTTGTGTCGTTCATCACCGGGGTAGGGTGATGAAATGGACTCACAACTTATCTGCCACTCACCTCACATCACTCTACACCATGCTATTTAAAATAGCTATCTATAATTGGCTCCCCACAGCCAATGATAGTAGAGTGACCGAACCAATGGCACAACTGTTGTATGCGCTTGGGAAAAATCTTCCCATTAATTGGGGAGATTATATTCTTAACCAAATTGCATACCAAGCCGAAAGGGCAGGGAAAAGAACACTTCATTTTCCCTCAATCATTTGGTTGTTGCTGGTTCGAGGAGGTTTAAAACCTGCTCAAGCTGATACTGTGGTGCACAAGAAGATACCCTACACCATTGCGGCGAATCACTCAATGGGGCTAAACAAACTTGTCGATCTGCCCTGGGCTGGAGCTACAATTGCTTAAGCAAATGTTGGTTCATCATCTCTTCAACATCTGCCTGACGAAGCATATAAAGTATCTGGATGATACTATTGCATCGCTGGTTACACAACGGGATATTCTTCGGAGTCTTCTTTCTTCCTAAAAAGGGGGAGAGAATGGTGCAGATGAAGATGTCGGGACTGCTGCTGCTGGTGAGGGAAACGAAGATGAGATATCAGCTGCAGGGTGAGATGATCATGGAACTGATGCTGCTGGAGAAAGAGGAGGAGGAGGAGGAGGAGCAGAAGAAGAAGGAGAAGAAGAAGGAGAAGAAGAAGAAGAAGAAGAAGAAGAAGAAGAAGAAGAAGAAGAAGAAGAAGCTGCTGCTGCTGGAGCTGGAGCTAGAACAGGAGAACCTGAGGCTGAAAAAGGAGTTGCATCAGATGACTCCATTAAGAGTCTTCAACTTTAGTCTTCTTATTTGTTTTCCTGCTTTTGCATGCAGACTTCTATTTTGTTTTGTGTGTGATTGTGAGTGTTTTGCAGCTATAACGAAGACCTCTGAGTCAACATCCTGCTTTTGACAATTTTAGTCTTCTTATTTGTTATTCTGCTTTTGCAAGAGACTTCCTGCTTTTGACCTCCATTAAGAGTCTTCAATTTTAGTCTTCTTATTTGTTATTATGCTTTTGACAAGAGATTTCCTGCTTTTGACAATGTGGACACAACATTCGAGTCAACATCGTTTGGCTTGGACGAGTCAACATTGTTTGACTCGAAATTGGTCCAACCTTAATTTTATCTTTCAAACCCAAAAACCGTTTTTCCTATTATTGTTGTTTTATTTAAACGTGTGCAGAGGTTACCAACGAGATGGACTTGTTCAA
Source organism: Linderniella brevidens (assembly GCA_004919715.1). Lineage (NCBI taxonomy): Eukaryota > Viridiplantae > Streptophyta > Magnoliopsida > Lamiales > Linderniaceae > Linderniella > Linderniella brevidens. The sequence goes on along the minus strand of SWDC01000150.1, from coordinate 3,255,383 downwards.
ACAAGAGTGGAGTGAAGTGGATACTAAAAATAGGAGGCTTATCCAACGGATCAAAGTGCTTACTAAAAATAGGAGTGGTGGAGCTCGTGGCCGAATAAGTAAAAGCATTATCTCAGACGTGAAGCCATGGACATCATGGAGAACGTGGAGAGGACTGGAGTCAAAGCTATGAAGAGTACAAACAGAAGACTCCGATACCACGAATAACGAACGACGAGCGACGAACGAGAAGAAAACAAAAACGAGAGAGCTCTTTACTTATATTCGTCTACACAGTTCTTTACCTAGTGTTTTACCTTCACATAGATCGTAGGTTATCTGTGTGAAGATTAGGAGAGTTGATAGATTCTTTACTAGGTTGTTTTTACTATCTTTCGATAGTTCGACTGAGTCAACATTGTTTGACTCGGAATTGGTCCAACCTTGATTTTATCTTTCAAACCCAAAAACCTTTTTCCTATTATTGTGGCTTTATTTAAACGTGTGCATAGGTTACCTACGAGATGGACTTGTTCAAACAAGAGTGGAGTGAAGTGGATACTTAAAATAGGAGGCTTATCCAACGGATCAAAGTGCTTACTAAAAATAGGAGTGGTGGAGCTCGTGGCCGAATAAGTAAAAGCATTATCTCAGACGTGAAGCCATGGGCATCATAGAGAACAAGGAGAGGACTGGAGTCGAAGCTATGAAGAGTATAAACAGAAGACTCCGATACCGACCACGAATAACGAACGACGAGCGACGAACGAGAAGAAAACGAAAACGAGAGAGCTCTCTACTTATATTCGTCTACACAGTTCTTTACCTAATGTTTTACCTTCATATAGATCGTAGGTTATTTGTGTGAACATTAGGAGAGTCGTTAGATTCGTTACTAGGTTGTTTTTACTATCTTTCGATAGTTCGACTGAGTCAACATTGTTTGACTCGGAATTGGTCCAACCTTGATTTTATCTTTCAAACCCAAAAACCGTTTTTCCAATTATTGTGCCTTTATTTAATCGTGTCCAGAGGTTACCTACGAGATGGACTTGTTCAAACAAGAGTGGAGTGAGCTGGATACTAAAATTAGGAGGCTTATCCAACGGATGAAAGTGCTTACTAAAAATATGAGTGGTGGAGATCGTGGCCGAATAAGTAAAAGCATTATCTCAGACGTGAAGCCATGGCCATCATGGAGAACGTGGAGAGGACTGGAGTAGAAGCTATGAAGAGTACAAACTGAAGACTCCGATACCACGAATAACGAACGACGAGCGACGAACGAGAAGAAAACAAAAACGAGAGAGCTCTTTACTTATATTCGTCTACACAGTTCTTTACCTAGTGTTTTACCTTCACATAGATCATGGGTTATCTGTGTGAAGATTAGGAGAGTTGTTAGATTCTTTACTAGGTTGTTTTTACTATCTTTCGATAGTTCGACTGAGTCAACATTGTTTGACTCGGAATTGGTTCAACCTTGATTTTATCTTTCAAACCCAAAAACCGTTTTCCTATTATATTGGCTTTATTTAAACGTGAGCAAAGGTTACCTACGAGATGGACTTGTTCAAACAAGAGTGGAGTGAAGTGGATACTAAAAATAGGAGGCTTATCCAACGGATCAAAGTGCTTACTAAAAATAGGAGTGGTGGAGCTCGTGGCCGAATAAGTAAAAGCATTATCTCAGACGTGAAGCCATGGACATCATGGAGAACGTGGAGAGGACTGGAGTCAAAGCTATGAAGAGTACAAACAGAAGACTCGAATACCGACCACGAATAACGAACGACAAACGAGAAGAAAACAAAAACGAGAGAGCTCTTTACTTATATTCGTATACATAGTTCTTTACCTAGTGTTTTACCTTCACATAGATCGTAGGTTATCTGTGTGAAGATTACGAGAGTTGTTAGATTCTTTACTAGGTTGTTTTTACTATCTTTCGATAGTTCGACTGAGTCAACATTGTTTGACTCGGAATTTGTCCAACCTTGATTTTATCTTTCAAACTCAAAAACCGTTTTTCCTATTATCGTGGCTTTATTTAAACGTGTGCAGAGGTTACCTACGAGATGGACTTGTTCAAACAAGAGTGGACTGAGGTGGATACTAAAAATAGGAGGCTTATCCAACGGATCAAAGTGCTTACTAAAAATAGGAGTGGTGGAGCTCGTGGCCGAATAAGTAAAAGCATTATCTCAGACGTGAAGCCATGGACATCATGGAGAACGTGGAGAGGACTTGAGCCGAAGCTCTGAAGAGTACAAACAGAAGACTCCAATACCGACCACGAATAACGAACGACGAGCGACGAACGAGAAGAAAACAAAAACGAGAGAGCTCTTTACTTATATTCGTATACACAGTTCTTTACCTAGTGTTTTACCTTCACATAGATCGTCGGTTATCTGTGTGAAGATTAGGAGAGTTGTTAGATTCTTTACTAGGTTGTTTTTACTATCTTTCGATAGTTCGACTGAGTCAACATTGTTTGACTCGGAATTGGTCCAACCTTGATTTTATCTTTCAAACCCAAAAACCGTTTTTCATATTATTGTGGCTTTATTTAAACGTGTGCAGAGGTTACCTACGAGATGGACTTGTTCAAACAAGAGTGGAGTGAAGTGGATACTAAAAATAGGAGGCTTATCCAACGGATCAAAGTGCTTACTAAAAATAGGAGTGGTGGAGCTCGTGGCCGAATAAGTAAAAGCATTATCTCAGACGTGAAGCCATGGGAATCATGGAGAACGTGGAGAGGACTGGAGCCGAAGCTATGAAGAGTATAAACAGAAAACTCCGATACCGACCACGAATAACGAACGGCGAGCGACGAACGAGAAGAAAACGAAAACGAGAGAGCTCTCTACTTATATTCGTCTACACAGTTCTTTACCTAGTGTTTCACCTTTACATAGATCGTAGCTTATCTGTGTGAAGATTATGAGAGTCGTTAGATTCTTTATTAGGTTGTTTTTACTATCTTTTGATAGTTCGACTTTTTGTAATCCATTCTTTATAGTGGAATTTTTTCCTGAATGCTTGTAGCAAGTTATTTAACTCGATGCATATTTTAAACTGTGTCTCCATCGTTTTTACAGCTAAGTTTTGAAACTTTCCGCTGTGCTAAAACATTCTGATCCTAATGTTGGTTAATATTAGGGACAACATTTCAGGTTTATTTTTAACTTAGCTATTTCCATATTTTTTACGGGACCACGCCCCATCAATACAAATTACAACATAATACTACAACTTAATCTCCTAGGCGAGTATTGAGGCCCGAAGGAGAACCCTCAGGATTTTGCGAATATATCGGCGCAAATGAAGGAAATTGGCCGGAGAATTGACAGAATGCACGTTGCTGAAAACTGGCTTGCTGAAACGGGAGCCGAGCATCGTCATGAACGACTGCTGAGGTATTGCTGCAGGTGGAAAAGTATGCTGGTAGAATTGAGAGGGTCCAGGACCAGATCGTGGGGGACCCACATCGTCTCGAGACCGACACTGTAACTGCAGAGTCAGTTCTTACAGCCTCTGGCTCATCCTCCGCTCCATATCCGTCAGACCTTGTCTGAGAATTGCATTCTCAGACCTCAACCTCGACATTTCTTCTTTCGATGGAGGCAGTTGCATTATTATATAACATGAAATTACAAATAAATTCGTGTAAAACCTTTAACGCAGAAGTAAGTTTACCTGACTGGGTGCTCGGATGGAATGTAGGAACAACATCCACGCGGCTCCGTGCGAACTCATTAACCCCGAAGATATGCCCTCTCGCTCCTCCTGCTGCTCTCACATATTCTTCATGTATCTGCTCAAGGGGTCATTTGAGTGCCGTTTTCCTCCAATGATCGTGCCATTGCAGCATCCATCGCCGTCTTTCATAAGAAAAACTAATTATAGTAATAAAATTAAGTAAAATTTCATATGATGAAAATATATTACCCTATTGATTCGACTCTTCTACCCCGGTATCCGTTCCGAAAGTAAGCATCTTTGAAGACCTCTATTGCAAATGAAGTTCGGCCCAACGCCGATGACTGAATATTTATAAGTAATTAGTATATAAAAATAGTTAAAATTAAATTACAATATGAAAAACTCACCAATCGAGCTCCGCGCTCAATCTGGCCTATCGATCTGCCTCGCCACTGACTACTTATGCCCTCCGGATTTGCCACCCTGCGATTTCGCTTGTTCCGCACTCTCGCTTCACAACGTATTCAGGGCTCTCCCACCCTGCCACCATCACGTTCCAATGTCTCTCCGCAATAACATTCGGTCGGGTCATTCTCTTTCGATAGTGAAAAAGGCCCGTTCGAAACCACGACCGAACGCAATGCTCAAAACGAGCCTTAAATATATTGTATTCCAATTCCGGGAACGTATATAAGCCCTACATGACAAAATGTAAAATTAAATTAAAACAATTTAACTGATATAAACATATAAATCATTAAAATCTACACTTACACAAAATTGCGTAAGCCAGCGTCTCATAGCGGTGGGAGGCACTTTATGGTGTAAATGTAGTAAGGGCCGTCGAAACTGCCTTTTATAATTTTCGAAATCGCACGTTTCATACCCTTCGTCCTAAGACCAGAAAAAAGAGTGATTTTAATAGATAAACAAGATATTGTAAATACAAGAACTTACTTTCTAATAGTAAATGAATCCACATGGATCAAATTCATCGAAGATTGGACACAAGGTTCGGATGAACGGCCAATGTGCTCCTCCGGTGATTCGGGACGTTTGTGCAAACTCATATATTGCAAGTTCAGGACGCTCGCAATGAATGCCAATGTCCTTACGAGCGTCAACATTGTCTTTCGATTTATTCTTAACATCCATCACCGTGTTGAAGATATTTTCAAATACGTTCTTCTCTATATGCATAACATCAAGATTGTGTCGTATCATGAGCGATGACCAATATGACAACTCCCAAAATATACTGCGCTTCGACCAGTGGTGGGTGTCTCCACATCCATAGAGCTTTCTTTGGGGATCCTCCATAATAGTTTGAAAATGTCGTACGTGTTCCCAGATTTCTAAACCCGATAACCTTTTCGGTTTAGACCTTCTTTTAACTACCCTCTTGCGGAAATCACTAGTATTTATTCTAAAGGCATGATGCATGGGTAAAAAATGACGATGACAGTCAAAGTAACAAGTCTTTCTACCGTATTTCAAATAAAATGTCGAAGTATCTTCCATAAAGATCGGGCAATCCATTTTTCCCAATGTACCCCAACCGGACAACATTCCATATGCTGGAAAGTCACTCACAGTCCAATAGCGCGGCATGTAGCCTAAATTCTTCTCCTCGTAATGCGTCATAGGTCGGAACTCCCACGTTTCCACAACATTTTTAACTCTTCATTAAGTGGTTGGAGGTAGACATCTAATCTATTTTTTGGATTTTTCGAACCATGGATCATAATGGATAAAAACATATATTTCTTACTCAGAAATTCACCGGTTGAAAGATTATAGGGAGTCGTAATTACAGGTCAACATGAATATTGCTTCCCAAACTGCCTATGAACAGTAAAACCATCAGTGCATAAGCCAAATCGAACATTTCGTGGATCTCTGGCAAAGTCAGGATATCAACTATCAATGTTTCCAAACTGCACCATCAGAAGGATGAGACATAACGCCTTCATCTGGTACATGCGTAGCGTGCCATGTCATTAGCTTCGTTGTCGTCTTACAAGTGTATAATCTCTGAAGCCTCGGACCAAGTGGCAGATAACGTAATACTGCATGTGGAGACCTAGATCTATTTTCATATTTATATCGTGCATGTCTACATACATTGCAACGGTGTTCATCGGCATCTTCCTTCCAAAACAGCATGCATCCCAAAATACAAAAATATATATGCTCAATCGGTAGTGAGAAATCAATCATTACCTTATTCGTCTCGTAATACTTGTGCGGAAATTTGTTGTTTGGTGGCAAAATCTTGTGAACGTAGTTGGATGCTTTGTCATATGTAGACGCCGACATCTTGGTCTCGGAAGTTAGATTCGACCATTTTGCAATCGCACTTAGTGCAGTGTAATTGGAGCCCTCGTACAATGGAGTGTCTTTGGTCTGCAATTGCTCCAAAAAGCGATTACAAAACATCTCCTCATTTGGCACCGTCGAACTACATCCTGCAACATCAAAATTAGTTGGTGTTGTGTAATTTTCATCGTAATGCAATCCATGTTCCACATTAGGACCCAACTCAACACCAGTAGTTGGCTCGACATTTTAACATGAACTCGAACCTCCTTCACCCGGTTCAAACGACAGATATGCATCTTCTCCATGCGCGAATCAATTGAAATAATTGGGCATAAAAACCTTCTTTAAAAGATGAATATTGACTTCCATTGGATTTAAAAACTTACAGTTCTCACACTTCTTGCAAGGGCAACAAATTAGATTTCCCCGATTTTGAGAGGTGGCAAATTGTAGAAAATCATCTACTCCCCACGCAAATACGTCGATGTCTCCTCTTCGATACATCCATTGACGATGATTGACCAACCATTGATACCTTTCATAATTCATTTTTTCGTGTACGATATATATATATATATATATATATATATATTATGAAATGAATATGCGTGTGACGGGAAAAGGAAATGAAGATGGCAATGTGAATATACTATTGAAAATCACGAAGCAAGAATGTGTAGTTTGGTTCGTTGAAAAATACCATATATATATACAACAATATTTTGCGACGGACAACAGTTTGCGACAATATATCCTTTGAAAAAACGACCAAGATCCACATTTTGCGATAAATACGTGACAAGACTAGTCGTTAAAAGAAAGTGGGCAAAAGCAACGGAATATTGAGACCGAAGCAAAGACGCAAAAAGTTTGCGATAGGATAAATGTCGCTAAGGTTTACGACAGCACTGTGATTGCAGACCGTCGGAAAGTTTGCGACATTTTTTACGTCGCATAATATTTGCGATTGTCGTGTTGTCGCTAAATTTTACGACGAAATTGTCATCGCAAATTTTCCATTTATTTTCCGACCGTCGCTAATTTTTTCGACTTTTTGTTTGTGGCAAATTACTGTCGCTAAGGTTGCAACAAATTTTTCATTGCGGTATCGGTAGCTATTTTAGATCGTTTTGTAGTGGCGGTGCGATTACCTAGCAGGCACGCGTTTATTTTATGGCTTTCAATACGGGAACGACATCTAGCTACTAGACACCGGCCGTGTAGCTTGGAGTACGCACGGTTTGCTTTGTTTTAATGAAATTGAAAATTCCCCCAAAAAAAAAAAGATTGAGGATTAATGTCTCAAAAATGAGGTCTATAAGCCGAGAAGAAATGGTGAAAAAAAGTTGCATCAGATGCGCAGGATCTCTGCAATAAAGGAAAACTACTCGGAATACTTATCTCTTGTTCGAGTTAAGTAATTTATTTAACTAGTTATTGCATTAACGGCCCCTTCGATAGCGTTCCACCGTTATCTCCGTCTCAGCAGTGACGTGATGACTTGGCACCGACAAAACTAGCTCGACTGTCTCCGGGTAATGAAACGTCACGAACCCGAACATCCTCACCGGACGCTGTGGGATGCTAAGCTTTTCAACAGGCCCAAAGTTGCTGACAAAAAAGAAATAAAGATAAAATGACGTACGTTCATAAGAAAAAACCCTATATTTTTTTTTCTTGATTTTTCTCTCAAGACCAGCGAATAAGAATATAATTTCTTACACGAAATAACCGCGAACAGCGTCTTCGTAACTCAGCGTGTTGTCGGGAGCAACAAATCTGAAATAGATCTGGCGATTACGTATCTCGTAGTTCCTTATAAAATGGTTCGTGTACGCTTCTTCGTCTTCAGCCAAGATCATCGACTGCATACCATGTGGCCTTGTATAAAAAATAAACTAAAATTAGGATCAATAAAACCCTAATTAATTTTACGCATAACAAGAAAAGTTTTTAATAACCAAGAAAACCTTTTGACAAGTAGAATGGCATGTGAAAACTGAGGGACGAGTTCCTCGAGGTCTCTTCTCTGGCCTTCATGAATATCTATATAGGCCTCGACATCGAGTGTCCTTGCATTCTTCTTGTAATAAAGAATTGGCAGGCAAGAAGTTGTCACCGGGAGACCTTTTCGACCTCTAAGGCTTTGAAGACTAACCACACGCACAGAAAATGTAGAACACAGAAACTCACAGAAGAAGCAGAAAGATGAAATCTTCCTGAAGCAGATTCTTGAATTACCCACCAAAATAATCTCTCGATTCAAGACTGCTTGCGTGCGATGATCATAGTCTGATATGTGCTCAGGTGAATGTCTCTTATATATGAATAAATCCGGGAAAAAGAAAACGAAAAGTTAATATTTTACTCGCACCAACTTTCATGTACCTTTAGAAAACCCTAACACGTTACCTATACCTCCCCTCCCCCCCCCCCCCCCCCCCCCCCCCACCTCTCACACACACACGCACACCCACACTTACTCATCACTCACTGCCCGGCAAAGTCCAACTAATTAAATCTGTGAATCTCTGCTCTCTTCTCCCATTCTCTCTCCTGTAACTCAGTTATTTAAATGTCCTAACTAAATGTGCGCTCATCTACATCCATGTAAATTCAACGATTATCTCTGATTATGCATATTCGTTTCTATTGTTTCCGGTTTACCATTTTTATTGTAATGCCCTTTAAATGTTTGTCTCTTACGGGCGCAAACAAGATTAAACATAAAAAATTACATTATTTCAAAATGAAGCTGCATGAGATTTTAAAGAATGTGAGGCCATAACGGTTTCGGTTGATGGATTGCATCATTGTTCTTCATGTATACAGTATATTTTAACATGAAGAATGTGAAGATTGAAATTCTGGAATTAGAAAAAGAAATGTGTATACTTGTATTGTTAGGAAATGACTTTTTTTTTTTAAATTTATAAGTCGAAATTTCGTTTCTATTTTGTTGCACAATTTTTATGTAGTTACTTATATTTTTTATGCAAACTTGGACAATATGCTTCTAGAAGCAGCTGGAAGAAAATATACAACAGATACAAACCCTAATCTATATACAGCTAGTCGAAGCGGTACGATTATTGTTTCTGATGATTCAAGCAAGTATGGTTTCCCAGTTGGGTGCTGTTAGGAAAAGTGAGTCGAATCGGTACGCTAAAGAGAGTGTTTGAGTAGGCATTCGGTTTAAAAACTAAATGGCTGTAGCAAAGGCATTAGTCCAATATGTGTGAGGCATATATTATATGACTTAGAAGTGAGCGACCAGTTTCAACAATGTGTCTATGAAGTGGTGTGGTAAGGTGAGAATCATTCTTGGAGAAGTAATTCATAAGAGCTTTGTAATCACCACCGTTATATCTGTAGGGATTAGTAATTTGATGATAGAACTTAGAAGTGGTTTTCAACCAAAGCTTTGAACCACACGAAGACATCATGAACATAAGATTTGTGTTTAAGCTGATCGGATGTGTCAAATTGTCAACAAAAGATAGCATAGTACTTATAAAACCATCAAATATACTCGGAATATATCAAGAATTGTAAGAGGACGAGAAGACGTCAACATATAATTTCACAAAAAAAAATTGAATTTTATAACTTATTGCATGCACAACATTACAGTTTTGAGAAGACAATGTAATGGATAGTGGTAAACATAATCTAGAAATGATGACTACATAATATTCAAAGGTGACAGTTGTTATGTGCTGTATGCGACGTCCAGAGCCCCGACGCACTACTTCATGTAATAGACGATATTTGTTATATGTCACCCTGGGTGCAATTTTATTTGTTATAGGCGTTGGTTGTTGTCTAATAACTAACACACATTTTGTGTCAGAGGCATTCGTTGTTGTAACAATTGTCAATTTATCTTTTTAAATATTTTATTTTTCTTTTCGATACCCCAATAGACCTGTAATCGATCCAACCATTCGACCCAACGGTAAAACCAACAACAAAAGTTAAAAAAACCACGGAAAACAATTTGGATTCAACAAACTTCAACTATTAATAAATAAAGTTTAAGAACAAGTTCAAATATTTACACTCGCTCCAATACACAAGCGGCATAAAGTACTTGACCATCCACAACTCTCGTATTTCTTGGACCAATGCGTCGTTTTAAGCGATGCGTTCTAATATCTATAACAATAAGCAAAATTAATATTATTAAAACATACAATAAGAATTAAATGAAAACCTCGAAAGATAATTTTATTTTCATACCTTTAACAAATTGCATGACGTAGAAGCCACACAATTCAGTACTGGACGGTTGTTGTGGCCATTCCATTGATTGCAATAGCAAATTTCACTAAATTTAACAAAGAATAAAATATAATATGTTAATTAGTATCAGTAGAATGCTAATATAAATTACTTTGAAAAATCATAAAACAATGAGAACCTTGCATGCTGCCCGACTATTAGGGAATGTCTTCTTTTTATTTTGAAATGCGCCAACGAATGTCCCGCTTTTATTGCTCGGAAATTCAAAAGTATATGGAAGATTATTATATAAAATAAAATTACTAATGTGAAGTTTATTTATAAAATTTACGCATTTAGTCGTTCACGGATCCCTGTATTCCCATGATCGACTTTTGGTGCCGATAGATTGAATATCAATATGGTGTTTGCGTAAAATTCGATGACCAACAACGTCAAACGGTGCCTAACATAGAAAATGTCATATATAACAAACTATTTGTATGAGCGAAAAAATAATTGGATGAGTTGTAGGAATCTCTCAAAGCCGTAACTTAGTTAACTTTACTATCAACATTATTCTCAAGGGTCATCAAATTTAGACGGCTAGAGTTTAAGCGCCGGAACTCGAATGACTCTCGATGAATATACTCTCAATTATGATAGTCAATAAAATATACACAATAATCATTTGAATTTAATAAGCGGACATTTTCCCTGATGACAAGATGATCGGACAAATAAAGAGTAGTAATAATATACACCGAATAATTAACTTAAGTAATAATATTTAGTAAATTACCTTGAAGTCCTCCCAAAGCCTATCTTTGAGTCCCTATCGATTTGACACCAATTCGTGATAAAGTCGGGCCCCTGTGTCCTTGTCACCCATCTGATGTAGTTGGTTGACGAAGCCCTAGTTTCTCTGTCTTGGTCAATGATGGTTCCATTATCGTTGAACTGTAACTTACAGGCCTCCGATGACTCGTAATCCAGTCTGTCTTCATAGTGACTTAATGTTGTATGGGCATCTCGTCTTTGCCTGTAGTAACCATGTGTATTATAGGCGATGATTTGCTAGCTAGCCGCCTATAGTGCCAGTGTCTATATACTATATCCGTACAAGTGTACCTAAAGTGCCAATCGAGCTTTGACACTAGGAAATACCAATTGCGGAAAGTTTGAGGTTGATGATGTTGGCCACTCATAAACGCCATCATTATAATATCCCGTTAGAAGATTGCCCCCAAGCTCAGATACTTCACATGATAGGGGTGAGAATTCAACAACAACATTATTAGAGTTACATAATTGATATATGGATTTAATTATTTCGCAAGAAGGAACACAAGGAGCATTGGTTAAATTGAAAGGTTCAGCCTTATTCGGTAAGAGTGTAAAACCGGTATGGTGATTGATCGTTTACCATGAGTTCCTTGATGCACCTAGAGATTACTCAAGTCGGAGGTAACGTGGTTGAAAACCCAAATCCATAAGCCCCGAGGAAGAAGCGGTGGTGGTAAGAGACGTGTGGTTGGCACACGGTTCCCATGATTTCGTTGATCGATATCCTATATTTACATGTAGAGGAGGAGATGATGTCTGTTGATGCATTATAGGCCAAAATATTGGACAACGTTGGCCATAGGTCCTTGAACACCACATGCTTGACATTGGCCCAAATAAGGTATGTGTGCGCACGATCATTGGGAAAAGACATATTATTATAACCACTTGGTTGTGAACTTATGGGTGATGGACGCCAATTTTGACGGGGCCGTCGTGCAATTTCATATGCATGCATCGATGAGTGCAAAGGAAGATTAAACATTTGACCTAAGATATGTTTTTTTGTTGTTCTTCACGTAATTCAACCAATGAAATTGGCGAGTTATATGTGTTGATAGATCTTCATCATTAATAGGTTTACTGAGAAGAGCGAGTGCACCTGCACCGGTCTTTATGATGCATGTACTCACTGATGGATATGGAACCTTTGGTGCAATGTTTTAGTTGATCTTTCAATTGCTTTATGTGACCAGGAGACGGTGTGGCATATTTGTTAGCCAATGTTTGCCAAGCTTCCAAAGAAGTGGTAGTACGGGCGTCAAGTGTTTGTAGCGGCACATCGATTGTACCAAAAAGCACATAAAATTATAAAATCTTGTGGTTTCCACATAAATATTAGGACGAATTCAGAGTGGAGGTATAAAATTGTTGATGAATGTGGCATAGCGGTTTCCCTAATATAGTGATCAAGATCATAACCTTCAAGAACAAATGTGTTTTGGTGAATGCAAATCAGAGTGCATGATAGATAGGTTCTATTCAGTAGTACATAATATCACATAGGCCACGGCACTATAAGCGTTGGTCCTCACTAATAATAAACGCGGTGGCATTTTTGTTATACTGGCGCCCATTCTTTTCGCAAATCATAGACGTCCGTTGTTTAAAATAATAGCACCCATAGTTTGGGCGACGGTTGTTTCAACCAACTGATACCTATAGTCCGCGACAAGAATAGATTACGGTTATGGTATAACTATTGTCGCTTATTCACTTTATATTCAATTCTGCGTGACCTTCCTCATTTGCCGAAGCTTCGAACACGCACACCCAACGCGCGATTTCAACACACCAAAACTCTAGGAGCGACGAGAGCCCTCTTAAACATATCATTAATGTCGATTCACTTCGATGTCATTGGGTTGGTAACAAACGAGGCGTTCAGATAGATCATGAGTTTAGCATTTATGATGATTGACTTACATGAGATGAGCTATATGGATGACTCCAATCTAAACAAGTATTCTACGTTCAAGGACGGATCCACGTTGGGGCTCGGGGGGTTCGTTGACCCTCGACTGGCCGGCGACGATGCAATCTGGGGGGTCTTGGACGTCGGCATTAGGGTTATTGGATAACGTAAGTAGATAATTATCAAGTATTCTTTTGCCCTGGTGATAGTTGAGGGTATAAAAAAGGGTTAATGGGGTACAAGGCTGGGTTCGAATCTAAATAAGTCTTCTCCGCTCTCTCAGTTTTTTCAACATTATTTGATTTTACTTTTTAATGATGGGTCCGATTCAATTCCTTGACAGCCTTTTATTTAAATGTAACATTTCTTTTCTTTTTTAATTCACACGTCAGCCCTTTTTCTTTTCTCATGGGGGAATTCCGGTTGATATTTGATTTTCATTTTTACTGAATGGGGCTTACTTGGCAGCCTTTTATTTAAATGGAACATTTCTTTTCTTTTTTAATTCACATATCAGCCCTTTTTCTTTTGTCATAGGGGCCGTGTTTATAACTTTTTCAGTTGGTGCCCAATTATTTTTTCAGTTTTGGTTGGTACGCTAAGGTATGGGGAAACTTTATTCTATGACCGACGAAATGCCCTCATACTCGTACCGTTCATCTTCTTCATCAGATGTCAGGTGTTCCTTCTCCGTGATCTTCGATTTCTGGTACTCCTTGTTTTATGGGAATTACCATGTCTATGAATCTCATGCCCGGTTTATTCCCTGCTTCATCGAATTTGATCCCGAGACTCCAAACTACATACGGATGTTTTATTTAGGTTTAACAAAGGAGAAGATGAAAGAGTCTCAACAGATGACATGAACAATCATCAGAACAAATTGAGCAGTTTCGAAAAAGAATTTCAGGTACCCGAAAAGGAGATCAGCTCGGTTCGTGCAAAGTACCAAGGAGGCACCTTGAGCATCACCACCCCGAAGGAGAAAGTGGATAAGCCTAAAGAAGCTCCTTCGAGCCCAAAGCATCTGATATTGAGAAGCAAGCCATGAGTCAGAAGGGCAAAGGCAAAATGACAGAAGCAACTGCGAGCCAAGTAAGAAAAAACAAATATTTGGAGCAGCCTCAGAAGGTTTGGGGAGATTCAGACGAAGACCAGAAGCTGCTTCGGAGGATCCAGCCGATGCTCGTCGAACCATTAACAGAAGCAAATCGACAGAAATGAAAAGTTAAGAGAGCAAAAAAACGTCTGACGAGCACATATTGGGTAATCCACTGAGAGATCTTGGGCTCGTCGCTGAGAAGATGAAGATGATGTTGGGTGACGCGCAGCGGAAAATTCAAATCAATAGCGCGCATTTATCGTATAAATGCAACCCCGTCGGTTCCTCTAGCGAGTATACGGATCGGCACCATTTTAAAATCACGTACGTGGTACGAATTTTGCATAATTAGGGTTTGGAATATATACCTATTCCTTAGCTCTTTTAGCGCCGAATAAGAGGGAATCAATTCCCGGTATGTTGCTACCACCGTCTTCGTACGTTCACCGTGGGTACCAAGGATCTCGGACACGCGCCGTAGGGATCCAAATGTCTCCCCTCTAATCGAGTCCACCGTTTGAATCGTGACACCGAATTGTCTCTTCGCTAGTAGAGACTAACCCGGATCTTAAATCGATACTTTAGAATATTAAGGAATAGTGAAGAACTTTTCTTCTGTAATCACACTTTCACAGATGTGCTCGAGAGTTAAGTGTATCTAGACATCTTTTCTTATATCATTCTTTTCTCTCTACAACTTACAAGATATATATTCACATATATATTATTTGTTCTTCAAACGTTAGCAATAATATGGTAATCCCCATAATTCCTCTTAATTAGCATTTAAGTGGAACGTTACAATCTTGAGTGATTTGTGTCAATCGCATATCTTGAAAATAAATGATGACATACCATTTCAAGACACCTTTTTATTATCATTTAATTCAAAATAAATAATAATAATAATACCAAGACTTTAAGAAAATTAATTCTTGTTTATTTGGTCAACCAAAACACCTTTTGGTCATCAACGTGTGTTAGGCTTATTATTATTATTTTAAATAATATCAAAAGCCTAAATAATCAATCTAATTGATTATAATATTCCTTCAAATAAATAATCAAATTATTTAATCATATATATTTAAATTCAACAATTGAATTAAAGTTTAATCCAACTATTGGAAATATCAATTTCGTATTGTCATTCTCCAAAACTTTGTGTGACCCTTATAGGTTCACGATTAACACTAGTAGTGGATTTACAAATTCTTGTAATAAACTGAATTAACTATTTAATATCAAGTATCCACAAATCACGGGAACACCTAGCAAGTAGCGTGATCACCTAGTGTTAAGTGAAATAGCGAGTAAACCTTTTTCAATTGCAAGTGCATACATGTAAAATCCTTTCGACGTCTAATTTCCCGATCGGACCTTGAGTATGGAATTATAAGTCGAAACCCAATTGGTCTAATAATTATGATTTCATTTCAAGTTTAAATGATTCCTTTATGAACTTCTATTCGTCCTGCCTTGGCCAAGGACTTTGAATCATAAACTATGAAAAGCATAGGAAATTCACTTATTCTAATATAAGTGCCGAATTCTATGTTGGCCACAGATAAATCTCCATACACACTAATACAATACCCAACATATCGCTTTTGTGATTATCCAGTAATCAAAAGATATATCAAAGTAAAGCATAATGCGCACAAGACTACTATCGTGCCTCAAGTCATAGGATTAGTCATGTACGATCGCAACATGAAAATTCTTATTCGACATAAAAGTTTCCAGTTAAGAATTTTCAGCTGGTCATGTACAGTGAACTTGTTCCCTAACAAGCATCTGCATATATGCATTTGCGTCAACACGCTAACGTTAACGGAACATAACATTCTTGTCTCACAAGCATGCATCATATACACAAGTCTTTCCGGGTTATTCAATGTCATGTCTTGAAATACCCATCGACTTGGAACTTTATTTAAGATCACAGCCTAAGACATATTCCATAATCGCCATCATATGCGCAACCATGTCTCTCAGCTTACAATGATCTAAGGACTTTATCATAGTGCAAATAACTAAATTAATGCATGCACAAAAGATAAAGATAATGCCTCTTATTAGGTATATTTCAAATAAATTGTCTTTACAAGTAGAAAATATCCAAACAAGTTGGAACGCTGGGCATTCTACTCTAACAATCTCCCACTTGCCCTAGTTCCAATTGCCCATATATCTCAGGCCCATCTTCTTAAGATGTCCATCAAAGACCTTTTGTGATAAGGGCTTAGTCAAGGGGTCTGCTACATTTTCTGCTGAAGTGACTCGATCCACAACGACGTCACCTCTACCAATTATCTCTCTAATCAGGTGGTATCGCCTCATGATATGTTTGGATCTTTGATGAGATCTCGGCTCTTTCGCTTGCGCTATAGCTCCGTTGTTGTCACAATATATCATTATTGGATCAACAACTGACGGGACTACACCTAACCCTTGGATGAAGTTCCGCATCCAAACAGCCCCTTTTGCCGCATCTGATGCTGCAATATATTCAGCCTCGGCAGTAGAGTCTGCAGTCGTCTCTTGTTTGGAACTTTCCAACTAACTGCACCTCCATTCAAGGTAAATATGCATCCGGACATAGATTTTGAGTCATCTTTATCGGACTGAAAAATAGAGTCAGTAAATCCTTCTAGTTTCAGTTCTCCACCACCGTATATCAAAAAGGCATCCTTAGTCCTTCTCAAGTACTTCAGGATCGTCTTAACGGCTTTCCAGTGTTCATCCCCTGGATTAGATTGATATCTGCTCGTGACGCTCAGAGCATGGGCGACGTCAGACCTAGTACATAGCATTGCATACATAATGCTACCAATAGCTGATGCATAAGGTATCCGAGCCATTCTTTTCCTTTCTTCAGGCGTCTTAGGAGACATAGCCTTAGAAAGTGAAACACCATGACCCATGGACAGGTATCCACGCTTGGATTCCTCCATGCTAAACCTCTTTAGCACCTTGTCTATGTACACTGACTGGGATAGTCCTATCATCTTTCGTGACCTATCTCTATAGATCTTTATCCCTAAGATAAAAGATGCTTCTCTCAAGTCTTTCATGGAGAACTGTTTAGATAACCAAGTCCGTGTTGACTGCAATATTCCTACATCATTCCCGATGAGTAGAATATCATCAACATAGAGCACGATAAATGCTACTGCATTCCACTGACCTTCTTATAAACACACGGTTCATCCGGATTTTTATGAAAATCAAACACTTTGATCGTTTCATCAAATCGGATCTTCCAACTCCTTGAAGCTTGTTTCAGCCCATAAATAGACCGCTGGAGTTTACAAACCATTTGTTCGCTCCCAGTGGATATGAAGCCTTCTGGCTGTTTCATGTAAATCTCCTCTTTAATATTTCCATTAAGAAAGGCAGTCTTCACATCCATTTGCCATATCTCGTAGTCATGATACGTAGCCATGGCAATCAGAATCCGAATGGATTTAAGCATTGCAATTAGTGAAAAAGTTTCCTCATAATCAACACCTTGCTTTTGAGTGTAACCTTTTGTAACCAGACGCGCTTTAAAAGTACTCACTTCTCCATCAACTCCAAGCTTATGCTTGTTGACCCATTTACAGCCAATTGGTACACTACCATGTGGTGAGTCCACCAAGGTCCATACCTTGTTCGAGTACATGGAATCCATCTCGGACTGCATTGCTTCTCTCCATTTATTTGAATCAATGTCACATATTGCCTCTTCATAGCTCGTTGGATCACTATCAAAAGGAGTCCCTCTTCTTTGTTCTCTAACAATAGGTTCAGCCTCTCAGGCGCCCTTGAAAACCTAATGGATTTTCGAAGAGGTTGTGCCTCAGACGGTCCAGGCTCAACTCGTGTATTATTTGTGACAACTTGTGGGATGCTTTGTGGTTCAAGTTCTTCATTAAGTTCTACAGCCTCGCCACTATTTTCAGAAAAGAACTCTTCTTCTAAAAAAGTAGTGTTCCTCGAAACAAACACCTTTTGTTCGGAGGGATCGTAGAAATAGTATCCACAGACTCTCTTTGATACTCCACAAATTTACATAAAATGGACCTCATATCCAATTTATCTCCCACTCGCTGCTTCACGTAAGCAGCACAACCCCACACTTTGAGATATTTGTAAGAGGGTGTCTTACCACACCACATCTCATAGGGTGTACTTGGGACGACTTTACTTGGCACTCTATTGAGTATATGTGCCGCCGTTTCTAAGGCATAGCCCCAGAATGAAAGAGGTAAGCTAGTGAAACTCATCATTGATCGAACCATGTCAAGCAGGGTCCGATTCCTTTGCTCGGAAACTCCATTAAGTTGCGGAGTAACAGGAGGAGTCCACTTTGAGAGAATCCCGTTCTTTTTTAGATAATCTAGAAATTCAGTGGTCAAGTACTCACCTCCTCGATCAGATCGAAGGGTCTTTATGCTACGACCACTTTGTTTCTCTACTTCACTTCTAAATTCTTTGAACTTTTCAAAGGCTTCAGATTTATACCTTATAAGGTATACATAATCATACCTAGAGAAATCATCGGTAAATGTTATGAAGTAGTGATAGTTCCCTCTCGCACTAACACTTAGTAGCCCACAAACGTCTGTATGAATCAGATCTAACAGACCTTTGGCTCGCTCTAGTTTACCAGAAAATGGTGACTTGGTCATTTTCCCTTTAAGACATGATTCACATGTAGGCAACTTATCATCTCCCCTAAGGTCGAGTTTTTGCCCAAGCCTGTGAATTCTTTTCTCAGAGATATGACCCAATCTAGCATGCCAAAGTGTGAATGAACTATTATTATCTGATTTTCTTTATTTTGTTGAATTGCGAGGATGAGGCTTTGAGGTGTAATGGTGTATAAACAATTCGTCAAACAACCGGAATAGATAAAAGCATTATCCTTGAAAATGGAACAACTTCCACTCTTAATTATAAACTAAAACCTTCTCTATCCAAAACGGGAATAAAGATAATATTACGAATAATATCCGGAACATAAAGACAATTGTTCAAACATAAACCAACACCATTATTTAAAGATAGATAAACAATCCCTATAGCTATTGCAGCAACTCTTGCTCCATTGCTCATCGTAAGGACCGTTTCCTTGCTATCTAGCTTCCTGCTTCTTGCCATCATCTGTACATCATTACAGATATGTAAGCCAGAACCGGTATCTAATACCCAAGAATTAACTGATAAGTTAACTTCAACAAAATACATACCCGAACGTTTCAGGCTCGCAAGATATTCCTTGCAGTTCCTCTTCCAATGTCCCGTTTTGCCACAATGAAAACACTTGTGTTCGGCCTGAGAATTAACCTTTTGCTTTCCTTTGCCCTTAGCCTCGTTGCCCGTTGCCTTCTTGTTGGGCTTAGCGGGAACCTTTTCCTTCCACTTTCTTTTCGTAGAAGTAGACCCAACAAGAAGCACCGGCGTATCCTTCTTAATCGTGGATTCAGCCGTCTTTAACATGTTCACCAATTCGGGGAGGTGATCGAGATGGCGTATGCTCTTAAATATGGTATAGAGATTCGTGCATATACATCAAGTAATAATTAAAACGAATAACGTTAAACTAGCACCACGCGCGATAGGCAGTGTACCTATCATTTGTAGAATAGCTTAGTGAGTATCCGAGTATCGAACACGAGGAATAACATTGATTACTAGTAATTACCTATCAATTCGATATTTAGCCTAATCAAGTAGTTTGTGATTTTTTTTATGTTTGAACTAGATCACGACAACTCAAACTAACACAATGAAAGAACTTAAGACACGACTGAAGATTTAAAAGTAACTTTTCAAGTGGAGAAGAATGTGCTCGGGATTTCGAATCCCGCTAGCTATCGTCGACAGGCCGTAAACCACTGTATCCACGCAGATAATGACTAAATCGCAGTGATTTCTTTTCACTCCCGAATTTGCTGTCGCCCTAAACGGTCGCGAGGATTTATATTAGTTTACCTATAGCGAGGGTCGACTATTTGCTTTCGCCCTATAGTCGATTCCTAACGTTTACGAAAGGACTGACCGTTCTCTAGCTTTCGCCCTCAACGGTCTACCAAGCGTCACACCAATACATAGACATATCAAATGTGACCTTCAAAACAACACTTGGACATATTGAATCGAGGGAACAATGTCGTAAACGATAAATAAACAATGTCACGTGTTCACGAGTGTTATTACGCCCAAACGACAACTCTACCCAGCGTTCATCTCATCCCGAGCACATAAGAAGCTTAGCTACTCATGCTTAAGAGAAATCTACAAATCGTATACAATATAAAGCATAGAGAATACATAGATCTTCCCTATTTCACGAGCCCACGCAGATCCAGCGTCCTTTGTGCTAGATCTTGGATAAAATGAGCTTCGAATCTTCACTTTAGCACCTAGGAATCGTTTTGATTGATTCATATGGGTCTTGAGACGTCCCTTAGGTGTATTTTATCTTTTGAGAGTGAGTTTTGTCGATCTGGATCCAGATCTGGGTTGAGAAGTGCGGCTTATATAGAAAGAAATTAACAACACGGCTTATCCCACCTACAAACACGGCCGTGTACCAAGCCTGAGGCCCCGGGTCTGCGATGCTACACCGGCAGACACGGCCGTGTACACCAAAGAACCAAGCCGTGTTAACATGCCGAGGCTTCCTCTCTCACTGATGAACCACACACGGCCGTGTAACGTGTCGCTCCAGGCCGTGTGAAATTGCCGAGGCTTCATATCATTTTCCTTCGGTTAAGAACGGCCGTGTTTGTTCTTGCCGTGACCGTGTTGCTTATGAACATGGCCGTGTTGTTGGGTTGGTCGGAGCCGTGTTGGTTCGCCGAGGCTTAAAATCATTTTCTTCGAGTAACACGGCCGTGTTGGTACACAGTGAGGCCGTGTTTCTGGTAAACTTGGTCATTTTAGCCCCATATTCTCTCGATTGGTCCCGATTGTTATCTTATGCTCGTTCAATATCAAAACATAGGTATAATCTTTAATATAAGTACAAGATAACTGAAATAAACCAAGTTACGACCTAAATATGATAGAGATAAACGTATAAAAATACGTTTATCAAACCTCCCCACACTTAAGCTTTTGCTTGTCCTCAAGAAAATTAGAACTGAGAAATGACACAAAAATGTGAGACAGCTTCTTTGCAACTCCTCATTTAAGATAGAAAACATGAAATGGAATAGTGCAAGAAATTCGAAACAATACACTAATGCTTAACTTGTAACAACACGAATTCCCTTAGCAACATTATTCAAGACTCGTACCTCGCTGGAATTCACTCAAATCACTCGGTGTATGGGCTAATGTATCGGTAAATTCACTCAATTCATGCAAAAGTTTAGTCCTTACCCAAATCTTGCGAGTGGATTGTAAATCTACTACTCTCGGTGCTAGGTCGTGAATCAGAAGGTCTTCTCCGGGTTTTGTTTAGGTTCAGCTGACACAAGTGAGAAGTCAACTTTTTATCGAATAAGTCATAGCGGTAGTGTTGGGATTGTGCCGTTGTACGATAGCGCGCCGCATACATCGTGGCTAACTCTTGCCATCCGAATTCTCTTCATATGATAATAATAATTTTTTTTTACTCCTCTTTTCTCGTGCCACTAAGCTCCTCTTCTCTTAGTCCCTTTGCGGGATAGAGATTATCGAGGGAGGAGTTCTTAGCGAGAGATTATCGTCAAGGAGAACTCTTTGTTTTTTTTCTTTTTTTTTCGATGGCCGGGCTGCGCTTTTCCACTTGGGCACTCGACTTCCAATTTCGCTGTCTCTTAAGTCAGTGGTTTATAATTCCGGGTTTCGCAAATAAACAGGTTCAGGCTCAAAGTGGCTTACTACGGTGATCAGTCGTGGTCGGTAACTTTGGTTATGGACTTACTTCCTATTGCCTTCCTCATTTTCACACAACAACACCTTAAGCAGTATCAACACGAATCACACAAGAAAGTTCAAGGTAGAAATAAACTATGCACTACTCGCACAACCAAAGAAGTGAGCAAAAAGCTCAATTAGCTCAAAAATCTCACAAAATACGGATCTTTTATAATATCATTAAAGTCATTCGTGTCGAAAGAAATCAAGCAGAAGTGCATGTCCTAATTACTCACAAAATTCCTTAACATGCAGATTATCTATATGATGAGAAGCTAATAATCTTGTCAAAGACTAAAAGAACATGCATTTCTCAACGCATATAAATTTCCCCTCCCCACACTAGAGAAATACGTCGCCCCCGACGTATTAATTAAAAGAACAAGTGGAAAGATGAATTTATTTAAATGCGTGAACTTCCCTGAATTGATGAATCCATGACCATGGTGTGTTGTTTGAGTTTGAGCAGCAAGTCCTCCTCCCCACACTTGATGGTTTGATTGGGTTCAACATATTGCGTCACGTAGGTATCGTTTGGACGTTCACTCGTGACATTTCCTGACGTGTAAAGTGAAAAGAAATAAAAAGACGTCAAAACAAATATTACCAAAGCGTAATGGTTTAGCAAGTGATAATCTGCAAGCATGTAAAGTTCGCAAAGGAAACAACATAAAGATAAAATGAAACTAGAATTCAGGCTCCGGCGATGACTCGTGGGAATCATCGTCGTTGGACGATGATTCATCTCCTTGGTCAACGAGCTTACGGGACTCCGCGAGCAACTTTAAGGCGTCTTGCACCTTCTTCATTGCCTTCTCCTGACGGTCTTGCCTCTTTTGGAGCTTTCGTTGCTCTTTCTCGTGGCGGCGATGAGCAGCTGCATTCTTCCCTATTCGCATTTCGAGCCGCCTCGTAATATTGTCGGTCCTGAGCTCGTTTCTCCTCGTAGTACTGTCGATCCTGAGCTCGCTGCCGGGCTATATCTTCGCGGAAGGCATTGAAACGGTAATCGAAGTCTGCAGCTCTCATGTAGGGGTCGACGCCCGATGATCCTCCGGGGGCGAATGAGGAAGGGCCAGCCGAGTGTGAAGTTCCTTCGAATGTGAGGTCGATTGGCGCCGGTATCGGACCTTCGATGGCAAAGGGCTGTGGGATGTCGGTGTGGTGGCAATAATTCTCGTGCCATTGATAGAAGTAGTTCTCCTTGACCCATCCCGGTAGCTTCGAGATCATCCTCATCCTACACAATATCGCGGCGTTCAATGACTTCCACCCGCCAACTTTCGTCATTTCCGGAGCATTCGCCGGCCAATACCCCAAACCTTTCACCACCTTAGTGATGAACGGTCCCACTGCAATCTTCCCGTTCTCGTGTGCTTCGGACTGCTTCCTAAAGCCGAGTGCCATGGCGATCCCAAGGTTGACTTTATGGCCGTTGAACATCCGGGAAAGGTAGAAGAGATAGAAAAGAGTCGATGAATGTACCTTAGTCCCGGTGCTTGCAACGAGGAGGCCTTCGATTGTGTACTTTTATACTCGGGCGCAACTTCGTTTGGTCCCCACGGGCGAATCATCGCGTGCCAACGCGCGTTCCTCTCGGCTTTCTTGTCGAGGACATGCTTGTAGTGATCATCTGGATGGGGGTCATTGGCGTTTTGGATTCTTGGAACTTCACATCCCAAGGCCTTACAAAGAGAGTCGACATCCGTCACCCTCTCCCTATTGAATGCACGGAATTTTACTCCGTTTCTATAGGCGTGTTCGTTAAAGGAGAAGGTGGTGAGGAACTCGAGAGTGAGCTCTTCGTAAGCCTCTTCGTCGATGCTGAAGAGAGCGTCCCAACTACTATTGGAAAGGTAGTTATCGACTTGTTGGACGATGTGGAGGTGCTCGAGCGTCTCTCGGTGAAGTCGATTGGTCTGCATGAATGTCATTCCCTTTAGCTTATCGTAACGTTGCTCTCGGGGATCATCGGCGAAGTTTGTCATGGCCGTAAGCAAATCTTCGGTTGGTTCGGTATTTGCTCGACGCCGACTACGTGGTGGTGGACTAGCGTTAGGGTTACGAGATGAGCTAGCACGAGAGGGATTTCTACGAGACATTGTACCTGCAAAACTCAAAATGAGTCTCGAGAAATATCATAATAGATTAACCATCTCGACTCGACCAAACTTTTCGTAAGCATTGAACGAGCACGTCAAATTCCAATGAATATATAAAATTAAAATCATATGAGCATGTCAAGCATTAAACTGGAATTAGGCAAGTCCAAGTCGAAAATTAACACCATTTATGAAATAAGAAATTCGTGAATTGAGCATCAACATCAAAATTTTGGGTTTGACATTTCATCGAACACCTTCAATGCATATGGAGAGGGGCGAAATTAAACCAACAAAATCAATGAAATTGGTTAGCCCAAGGTGTCTACAACGTAGCTTTAACCCAACAATCATTAATCAAGACATTACTTAAGCGAATTTCACGAAATCTTAAAATTTGAAAATTTAGGGTTAATGAGTAATTCATACCTTTCCCGCTTAGATTTGGGTTTCTCGCGTAGTTGAGATGTGTGTCCACGTTATAGGAGATGTTTCCGGAGCTAATACACTTGAAATCGATGATTTTCGTGTGCGTTGTGGGTGTAAGATGTGGTAGCGTGTGTATATTGGGTGTGTCAAATGAGCTCCATCGACCTCCCACTCTATTTTTATGTTGCATTCGCCAACCACACGGCCGTGTAGTACACTACACAAGCCGTGTTAACATCGCGCGGCTTCTTTTTTTTTTTTTTTTGGTTTTAAAATTTTTATTTCTTTTTTCTTTTTTCTTTTTTTTTAAATATGGTAATCAACACGGCCGTGTATAAGACCGTGTAGATCTGCCGGGCTTCGAAAATCTTCAGCCATATCATCACACGGCCATGTGAGTTGAAACCGTGGCCGTGTTGACGTCTACCGAGGCTCTCAGAGGTTACACGGCCGTGTATATGGACCACAAAGGCCGTGTTAAAAGTGCGCGGTATTTTTATTTTTTTTATGAAGGTTTCACGGCCGTGTTTGTCGCCTTCTAGCCGTGTTCCATAGTCGTGGCTTGGTCATCGTGGTTGAACACGGCAGTGTTGTGAAAATATTACGCCGTGTTTTTTTTTTATATATTTTTTTTTTATTTTTATGAATCGAAGCTCCCAATCCTTTCACGGTCGTGTTTCTTTGGCTCTAGCCGTGTTGGCATGTAAATACGGCCATTTTATATTAGATAGAGGTTGTGCTTAAGTTTCATCGTACCGTGCTCTATCGTTGTTACAACGTTAAGCCAACCTAGACGTAGGTCTATAATAGTTGGGCACGTAAATATGGTACTGACATTAACTTGAGCAGAACTATTGTTCGGTGTGACATAACGCATGGACATCAAAATCTTTTATAGGGATTATGGATATTATTTTGTAATGAAAAAAGGCAAATCCGATTTTGTTCATAATGCCGCTTTCTACAAATCAAAAGGACGGCGTTTTGAAGAAAAAATCGGATTGCGAAATTAATGATGCCTTATCATTTCGTTGCGCCCATGCCTATAAATAGGATGTGTAGTTGTAGGCTTTACTGCACTACAACATAAATCTTCTCCGATTATATCTTTTAAGCTTCGCAATGTATAATTTCGGAGAAGATGCAGAACGTGAGAACATCCCTCAAGAAACCTTCAGGATGGAAAGTCTAGAAAGGCTCAAGCTTGAGTTATTCATCCTTTTGGGTTTGCTCGGGGTTGCAATCGCCGCTTATGTGGCGTGGGTCGTTACGCATTGTACTTGCATATAATCACTATGTAATTGTGCTTACTAAAGCAAGTAAGGTTTAGCTTCCAAGCTTTTATGTATCGGGTTGTAACACGATGCCCATCGATGTAATCGTTATGTCACCACGCTCATTTCGCATCTCTATCATTCAACTCCCCTTTTATTATTATTATTATTATTAGTGATAAATAAACGTGAAATGCAACTAATCTTAAGTTATAAAGTAAAGTAAACGTGAATGCAAATACCTGGGTTGCCTCCCAAGAAGCGCTTCTTTAACGTCGTAAGCCGAACGTACCTTTTCACGCTTTACCCTAGGTTGAAGTCGAGGTACATGACCTCGTTATCACTTGGTGCTTTCTCGCCTCCGAAATAGTGCTTCAAACGTTGGCCATTAACCTTGAAAGTTCCCTGTTCATCATTATAAATCTCGACGGTACCGTACGGGAAAACACGAGTAATAATGAATGGTCCAGACCAACGCGATCTCAACTTTCCGGGAAAGAGCCTAAGTCGAGAATTAAAGAGGAGTACTTGATCCCCTTCTCGAAATTCTCTCCGTTGCTTAATATTTTTATCATGATAAGCCTTTGAACGCTCTTTATACATTCTTGCGTTATCGTATGCCGATAAACGCCACTCATCAAGCTCATTGACTTGGAGCTTACGTTTTTCACCGGCTCGCTCCAAATCAAGATTTACTGACTTAATTGCCCAATAGGCTTTATGTTCTAATTCGACGGGAAGGTGACACGTCTTTCCGTAAACTAGTTTATACGGTGTAGTACCTATGGGTGTCTTGTATGCCGTTCTGTAAGTCCAAAGTGCATCGTTCAATTTACTCGCCCATTTTCGCCGGTTCCCGTCTATGGTTTTCTCTAGGATGCGTTTCAGCTCCCGATTTACAACCTCTACTTGGCCACTAGCTTGAGGATGATAGGGGGTAGAGACACTATGTTTAACACCATACTTTTCTAAGGTTCGTTCAAATTGGGTGTTACAAAAATGAGTACCCCTATCACTAATGATGCATTTAGGTGTCCCGAACCGTGAGAACAACGCTCGTAAGAATTTAACAACGACTCTTGCATCGTTAGTAGGTAGGGATTGGGCCTCGGCCCACTTAGACACGTAATCAACAGCCACAATAATATACTTGTTATTGTACGAACTAGGAAAAGGGCCCAAAAAGTCTATGCCCCAAACATCAAATACTTCGCATACTAAAATAAAGTTCTGGGGCATTTCATCGCGTTTTGAGAGATTACCTGCTCGTTGACATTGATCACACGTGTCAACGTACCTATGAGCATCCTTAAAGATTGTCGGCCAGTAGAATCCACATTCTAACACCTTTTGTGCAGTGCGATTGGCTGCATAGTGTCCTCCGACAGGTCCGCTGTGGCAATGCTCGATAATCTTCATTGTTTCTGGGAAAGAAACACAACGTCGAATGACTTGGTCTGCACATCTCCTGAAAAGAAAAGGGTCTTCCCAAAAGTAGTATTTCAAGTCGGAAAAGAATTTCTTCTTTTGTTGACTTGTATACTCTTTTGGTAGGATCCTCGCAACAAGATAATTAGCAAAATCTGCAAACCACGGGACTTCTTCATTTACCACTTTTATGGCGTATAGATGTTCCTCTGGGAACGTGTCGTGGATCGTTTTGTTGTCGGGGGTCAGTATCTCAGATTCCTCTAGTCGAGAGAGGTGATCTGCTACCACGTTCTCGGCACCCTTCTTGTCGCGGATCTCGATATCAAATTCTTGAAGGAGCAATATCCATCGAATAAGCCGCAGCTTGGCGTCTGGCTTCGCTAGCAAGTACTTCAATGCAGAATGGTCAGTAAAAACAACAACTTTAGTCAAAATAAGATATGACCTGAATTTGTCGAAGGCGAATACGATAGCGAGAAGCTCCTTTTCGGTGGTAGTGTAGTTGCATTGGGCTGAGTCCAATGTCTTACTCGCATAGTAGATCGGCCGAAAGTGTTTATCCTTCCGCTGCCCCATTACAGCTCCAACTGCGTAGTCACTAGCATCGCACATAAGTTCAAAGGGTAACCCCCAATCGGGAGCAACCATAATAGGTGCAGAGATCAACTTTTCCTTAAGCAAATTAAAAGCATTAACGCATTCGTCATTAAAGTCAAATGGAGCATCTTTTTCTAGCAGCTTAGACATAGGTCGTGCAATTTTTGAAAAGTCTTTAATGAATCTTCGATAAAATCCTGCATGACCTAGGAAACTCCTAATAGATTTCACGTTCGAGGGAACAGGTAGTTTTTCTATCATCTCTACCTTAGCCCGATCCACTTCGATTCCTTTAGAAGAAATCTTGTGTCCCAATACCATACCCTCTCGAACCATGAAATGGCATTTTTCCCAATTAAGTGCTAGATTAGTCTCTTCACATCGTGCTAACACACATTTAAGATAATTAGACAAGCATCGAAAGAGGTACCAAAAACTGAGAAATCATCCATGAACACCTCCATGATTACGCCCACCAATTCGTCGAAGATCGCCATCATGCATCGCTGAAACGTGGCTGGGGCATTGCAAAGACCAAATGGCATCCGTCGATAAGCAAACGTACCATACGGACAGGTGAATGTCGCTTCTCTTGGTCCTCCGGAGCTATTGGAATCTGCAAGTAACCTGACAGGCCATCAAGAAAACAGTAAAATGCATGTCCTGATAACTTTTCAAGCATTTGATCAATAAAGGGTAAAGGAAAATGATCCTTTCTCGTGGCATCGTTCAATTTTCTGTAGTCGATGCACACACGCCATCCAGTTACGGTTCTCGTCGGAATCAACTCGTTCTTTTCATTGGGAACGACCGTCATGCCTCCCTTCTTTGGAACCACTTGGACGAGACTCACCCATGCACTATCTGAGATCGGGTAGATCACTCCGGCATCCAGTAGATTAATGACCTCCTTCTTCACGACATCCTTCATGTTGGGGTTTAGCCTCCTTTGCCGTTGGGCGACAGGTTTGAAGTCATCCTCCATGAGAATCTTATGTGTGCAGAAGCTTGGGCTAATCCCCCGAATGTCGGATATCTTCCATGCTAAGGCCTTTTTGTGCTCTCGCAGCACCTTCAACAACTGGTCTTTTTGCCTGCCGTCGAGACTTGATGATATTATCACTGGTAGCTTCGACTTGCCTTCTAGAAATGCATATTTGAGATGTTCGGGCAATTGTTTCAACTCTAGGACAGGTGGCTCTTCGATCGAGCTCTTTTCTTTGTCCTCCTCTTTACTTTCGTGGACTTCCGTCACAAGCTCGTCATAATCTTCTTCGCACTCATCGGTGGCCACCATCATGGATGATTGTGTATCGCGCCTGCCAGAAACCTGCGACAGACCTTGCACAGAAAAGATAAAGTCATGTTCAAAGATATCCAAGTAATAACACTTATCATCAAGTGAGCTAGGACTTTTCATAGAATCTGCCATGTTGAAAGTCACTTTCTCGCCATCAACCGTCAAGGTCAAAGTACCATTTCTAACATCTATCATGGTTTCACCAGTGGCCAAGAATGGTCGACCTAAGATAAGAGGAATATTTTCATCTTCCTCCATATCCAAAATGACAAAATCGGCGGGAATTATGAACTTGTCCACTTTCACTAGGACATCCTCGATAACACCGCGAGGGTATTTTAAGGATCTATCAGCCAATTGGAGGCTCATCATAGTGGGTTTTGGCTCGCCTAAACCTAATCTCTTAAACATAGAATAAGGCATCAAATTTATACTAGCTCCTAGGTCGGCTAATGCACGTTCAACAACAACATCTCCAATAAGACAAGGAATAGTAAAACTACCTGGATCCTTAAGCTTCTTCGGCATTTTACTTTGTAAAATGGCTGAACACTCTCCTCGTAGGCACACAGTACAAACGTCTTCGAGCTTCCTTTGGTTGGTGAGCAAGTCCTTGAGGAACTTCGTGAACGAGGCATCTGCGTAATAGCTTCAAAAAACGGTAAGTTTATATGCATTTGCTTACACATACCCATAAATTTTCCAAATTGCTCCTCGTCTCGATCTTTCTTCAACCTAGCCGGATATGGGATCTTCGGTTGATATGGCTTCACCGGTGGTCGAGGGGTCTCCTTCTCCGTTCCTCTTTCAGCTTCAGCCTTTTCGAGTTTCTCATCTTCGATTTTCTCAACGTCTTGCTCTTTGTGGACCTCGATATCAACCTGTTTTGTGGGTTGCTTCATCGTGGGTTGCTCTCGTTCCTGCAATTCCTTCCCATTCCTTAAGGTGACGGCCTTGCAATGTTCCCTTGGATTCGTCTCAGTATAGCTCGGGAGCGAACCTTGAGGTCGTTCTGCCAATTGTTTCGCTATTTGGCCGACTTGTTGCTCCAATTTCCGTATTGAAGCATCCGTGTTTTGAGCTCGTAGATCGATGGTTTGGAAATGTTCTTCCATCTTCGTTAATCGGCTCTCATGGGCTTTAGTGGTCTTGTTGAAGTTTGAGAGGAGAATCTCCATCATACCCTTCATATCCTTCATGTCATTAGGTCCCGACCCTTGAGCTGTATTTTGATAATGATTGCTCGATTCTCCAGATTGAAATCCCGGTGGTGGCCCTTGCTGGAATCCGGACTGCCTCTGCATCTGCTGGCCTTGATTGCCGTAGGACATGTTAGGGTGTGCTCGAGGTTGAAAACTCCTCTGGCCTTGGTAATTGCCCATGTAGTCAACATGCTCTAAGGGTAGTATGGCTTGACATTTCGAAGTCTCGTGAGCTGCACCACAATTACCGCAGTGAGGTATGTATGGTATTTGTTGAGGTGGTGCTGCGGCCATCGGGGTTATCACAGCGTTGACGGCTTGCAGTTGAGCAGCCTTTTGTATAAGAGCATTTAACACCGTCTGAAGTTGAGTTTGCGTCGTGGCCATTTGCTGTTGAAGAGCATCAAACTTAGCATTCATCGCTGCATCGTTGCTTACTTCGAACATCCCAGGCGCCCTCATTCTTGTGTTGCCTCGCATGAAGCTATTTCTCGTATATTCTTCGATTAAATTCCAGGCTTCAGTGGCACTAAGCTTCACAAGTCCTCCGTTTGCGGCACCGTCTAGCATATGAGCCGTTTGATTGTTGAGTGCCTCGTGGAATCTATTGATGATTGCTGCCTTTGTCATTCCATGCTGCGGGCATTTCTTCAACAACGCTTTGTACCTCTCCCATACTTCGTAAAGATTCTCCGTGTCTTTCTGATGAAAGAGTGAAATTTCAGTCTTTAACCTGAGAACCTTCGATTGCGGGAAAAAGTAGCCAAGAAAGGCCCCGCGCAGCTCGTCCCAAGTAGTGATAGATTTCGGTGCTAATAGCTCCAACCACTCCTTTGCCTTATCTTTGAGAGAGAATGGAAACAACATAAGCTTGATTGCATCATTCGACACCCCATTGATTTTGATGATGTCCGTAATCGCCAAGAATGCTTTGATGTGTTTGTACGGATCATCTTCGGAGTTGCCCTCAAATTGAGCCGTCTGGAATATCATTTGAAGCCATGAGTTCTTCAGCTCAAAATTGTTGATTGCGATCGGTGGTATGACAATTGCCGACTCCGTACCACCGAGTGTATCGTTCTTGAGCAAATCTTCCAGTGATTGCTCCTCGTTATTAGCTTCTTGATCTGCCATCTCCTTTGGTGTTCCTGAACTACCGACTGACGTCTCTGGGTGAGAGGTGCTTGCGGTGTCCTGAGAGTAATCAACTAGCTGAATTGATTCGTCGGACGAATGAATTTCGGAAGTTTCTTGTCTCAGACTTCGTCGCAATGTACGCTCAAAATTTGGAGATCCTTCAATAAGTGGATACGATGGATGGCTTCGGCTCATTCACCGTATAAGTGTACATGAAAAAAGTCAACGAACCACGTTAGCTATGTAACGAAACACAAACCAAAAGACAGTTGCAGATAAGAAATGTTGATTAACTAGAATTAAATAACAAATAAGTAAATGGCTAAATTACCGAACTCGGGTTTTCCTAATATCAATCCGGATCCCCGGCAACGGCGCCAAAAACTTGATCGCGATGGCATATGCTCTTAAATATGGTATAGAGATTCGTGCATATACATCAAGTAATAATTAAAACGAATAACGTTAAACTAGCACCACGCGCTATAGGCAGTGTACCTATCGTTTGTAGAATAACTTAGTGAGTATCCGAGTATCGAACACGATGAATAACATTGATTACTATTAATTACCTATCAATTCGATATTTAGCCTAATCAAGTAGTTTGTGATTTTTTTTATGTTTGAACTAGATCACGACAACTCAAACTAACACAATGAAAGAACTTAAGACACGACTGAAGATTTAAAAGTAACTTTTCAAGTGGAGAAGAATGTGCTCGGGATTTCGAATCCCGCTAGCTATCGTCGACACGCCGTAAACCACCGTATCCACGCAGATAATGACTAAATCGCAGTGATTTCTTTTCACTCCCGAATTTGCTGTCGCCCTAAACAGTCGCGAGGATTTATATTAGTTTACCTATAGCGAGGGTCGACTATTTGCTTTCGCCCTATAGTCGATTCCTAACGTTTACGAAAGGACTAACCGTTCTCTAGCTTTCGCCCTCAACGGTCTACCAAGCGTCACACCAATACATAGACATATCAAATGTGACCTTCAAAACAACACTTGGACATATTGAATCGAGGGAACAATGTCGTAAACGATAAATAAACAATGTCACGTGTTCACGAGTGTTATTACGCCCAAACGACAACTCTACCCAGCGTTCATCTCATCCCGAGCACATAAGAAGCTTAGCTACTCATGCTTAAGAGAAATCTACGAATCGTATACAATATAAAGCATAGAGAATACATAGATCTTCCCTATTTCACGAGCCCACGCAGATCCAGCTTCCTTTGTGCTAGATCTTGGATAAAATGAGCTTCGAATCTTCACTTTAGCACCTATGAATCGTTTTGATTGATTCCTATGGGTCTTGAGATGTCCCTTAGGTGTATTTTATCTTTTGAGAGTGAGTTATGTCGATCTGGATCCAGATCTGGGTTGAGAAGTGCGGCTTATATAGAAAGAAATTAATAACACGGCTTATCCCACCTACAAACACGGCCGTGTACCAAGCCTGAGGCCCCGGGTCTGCGATGCTACACCTGCAGACACGGCCGTGTACACCAAAAAACCAAGCCGTGTTAACATGCCGAGGCTTCCTCTCTCACTGATGAACCACACACGGCCGTGTAACGTGTCTCTCCAGGCCGTGTGAAATTGTCGAGGCTTCATATCATTTTCCTTCGGTTAAGCACGGCTGTGTTTGTTCTTGCCGTGACCGTGTTGCTTATGAACATGGCCGTGTTGTTGGGTTGGTCGGAGCCGTGTTGGTTCGCCGAGGCTTAAAATCATTTTCTTCGAGTAACACGGCCGTGTTGGTACACAGTGAGGCCGTGTTTCTGGTAAACTTGGTCATTTTTGCCCCATATTTTCTCGATTGGTCCCGATTGTTATCTTATGCTCCTTCAATATCAAAACATAGGTATAATCTTTAATATAAGTACAAGATAACTCAAATAAACCAAGTTACGACCTAAATATGATAGAGATAAACGTATAAAAATACGTTTATCAGGAGGGTAGTCTCCATGGAGTGCATGTTAAAGTTAACAACGAAGCTGTCGAATGAGGGAGGCAGAGATTGCAAGACAAGGTCCAGAAGGAGCTCATTATCCATAACGACTCCAAGGGACGTAAGCTTTTCTATGAGGCCTATCATCTTCAGCCCATGGTCTTGGATTGAAGAGCCCTCAGTCATACGGCACCTGAAAAGCTCTTTAGATATCTGATATCTCATTTGCCTATTTCTCTCACCATACAACTCTTGTAGGTGGGAAAGAATCTCTTTAGCACTCTCAAATGCCTCATGCTGACTCTGCAGCTCATTCGACATAGATGGTAACATGTAGCACCGAGCATGGAGATTGTCATCACTATGACGAAGATATTCCCCATACGCTTCTGATGTCACATCATCAGGAGCAGTAGGAGGGGCTAAGGTAAGCACATATTCCCTCTTTTCAGATTGAAGGACAATCTTGAGGTTTCTCAGCCAATCAACAAAATTTGGGCCAGTCAACTTGTTTTGCTCAAGGATATTTGCAATTGGATTTTTAATCATTCTAGTAGACAAATCTACAAAAATAACGAAGCAGAAAATGAACAAACTATAGAAAATATATCGATTCAATATAAGGTCTTTTATATTAAATTGCTCCCACTATTTTATTTAAACCCCAAAAATATTTTGAAAATCTTATTTTCATAGTAGGCTTGAAGTCCAATAAAAATAATCCACACCTCAATTTTATGAGCCCATGAAAAATTTAAATTGGTAGTCAACTCTTTGACAATTGTATCGACATACAACCTTCCAGATTATTTTGCCTCACGTTTCCTATATACCTCAATTTTATGAGCCCATATAGTACAAGTGTCAAATTATACCCATCAAATCTTCGTGTAAATGGAGCATCAAGTACGTCCCACGACTCGTGGCGAACGCAAAGACGCGTCCACCTCACGAACATCTATATGTTTGGTAGAGATCACAACTTTCCGCACAAGATCACTCCACGACTCATGGTCAGTAACCAAGCATGGTAGCATTGTCATGTCATCTACCTTTGATGGAAGGCATGGAATAATAGGTCTCTACCTATTTTTATCCATTTTAATTTGATATGGAATTTAATAAAATAAGTCCCTTTAAAGTTTCACAAACTTAGGGTTTCTTTTAAAGACCTCATCAACTATATGTAATATTCATCATATGAAGCGCAAGCAATAATAAATCTAACATGCATCCTATACAATGGCCAAATAAAACATGCTAAAATATTCATCATATGAATTAAAACACACAAAATTCAAAATATTCATCATATGAATTTTGAAACACATAAATTAGCATATTTCAAGTATTGTATCTAACATAGAAACAAATAATATAATAATATGAATGAAATCCTTTTAAATTTTCAAGAGCATACGTTAAGAAATTCTATTTCATCATGAATTGTACGGAAAACGAAAAACCTTTTCTCGCTGCTAGAAACCAACACGTTTGGTTTATTTCAAAAAAAATATAATTCATCATTACATATGTTTATAACATAAACATGAACAAAGCAAAATCTGATTTTAAAGGTGCTTTACCCGTGGCTCTGATACCACTATTGGGTTCGCTAGGCCGCTCGAGGTGACGCGCAGCGGAAAATTCAAATCAATAGCGCACATTTATCGTATAAATGCAACCCCGTCGGTTCCTCTAGCGAGTATACGGATCGGCACCATTTTAAAATCACGTACGTGGTACGAATTTTGCATATTTAGGGTTTGGAATATATACCTATTCCTTAGCTTCTTTAGCGCCGAATGAGAGGGAATCAATTCCCGGTATGTTGCTACCACCGTCTTCGTACGTTCACCATGGGTACCAAGGATCTCGGACACGCGTCGTAGGGATCCAAATGTCTCCCCTCTAATCGAGTCCACCGTTTGAATCGTGACACCGAATTGTCTCTTCGCTAGTAGAGACTAACCCGGATCTTAAATCGATACTTTAGAATATTAAGGAATAGTGAAGAACTTTTCTTCTGTAATCACACTTTCGAAGAGGTGCTCGAGAGTTAAGTGTATCTAGACATCTTTTCTTATATCATTCTTTTCTCTCTACAACTTACAAGATATATATTCACATATATATTATTTGTTCTTCAAACGTTTAGCAATAATATGGTAATCCCCATAATTCCTCTTAATTAGCATTTAAGTGGAACGTTACAATCTTGAGTGATTTGTGTCAATCGCATATCTTGAAAATAAATGATGACATACCATTTCAAGACACTTTTTATTATCATTTAATTCAAAATAAATAATAATAATAATAATACCAAGACTTTAAGAAAATTAATTCTTGTTTATTTGGTCAACCAAAACACCTTTTGGTCATCAACGTGTGTTAGGCTTATTATTATTATTTTAAATAATATCAAAAGCCTAAATAATCAATCTAATTGATTATAATATTCCCTCAAATAAATAATCAAATTATTTAATCATATATATTTAAATTCAACAATTGAATTAAAGTTTAATCCAACTATTGGAAATATCAATTTCGTATTGTCATTATCCAAAACTTTGTGAGACCCTTTTAGGTTCACGATTAACACTAGTAGTGGATTTATAACTCCCTGTAATAAACTGAATTAACTATTTAATATCAAGTATCTACAAATCACGGGAACACCTAGCAAGTAGCGTGATCACCTAGTGTTAAGTGAAATAGCGAGTAAACCTTTTTCAATTGCAAGTGCATACATGTAAAATCCTTTCGACGTCTAATTTCCCGATCGGACCTTGAGTATGGAATTATAAGTCGAAACCCAATTGGTCTAATAACTATGATTTCATTCAAGTTTAAATGATTCCTTTATGAACTTCTATTCGTCCTGCCTTGGCCAAGGACTTTGAATCATAAACTATGAAAAACATAGGAAATTCACTTATTCTAATATAAGTGCCGAATTCTACGTTGGCCACAGATAAATCTCCATACACACTAATACAATACCCAACATATCTCTTTTGTGATTATCCAGTAATCAAAAGATATATCAAAGTAAAGCATAATGCGCACAAGACTACTATCGTGCCTCAAGTCATAGGATTAGTCATGTACGATCGCAACATGAAAATTCTTATTCGACATAAAAGTTTCCAGTTAAGAATTTTCAGCGGGTCATGTTCAATGAACTTGTTCCCTAACAAGCATCTGCATATATGCATTTGCGTCAACACGCTAACGTTAACATAACATTCTTGTCTCACAAGCATGCATCATATACACAAGTCTTTCCGGGTTATTCAATGTCCTGTCTTGAAATACCCATCGACATGGAACGTTATTTAAGATCACAGCCTAAGACATATTCCATAATCGCCATCATATGCGCAACCATGTCTCTCA
The DNA here is from genome assembly GCA_004919715.1 of Linderniella brevidens. Classification (NCBI taxonomy): domain Eukaryota; kingdom Viridiplantae; phylum Streptophyta; class Magnoliopsida; order Lamiales; family Linderniaceae; genus Linderniella; species Linderniella brevidens. The sequence goes on along the minus strand of SWDC01000150.1, from coordinate 3,218,544 downwards.
GCTTACAATGATCTAAGGACTTTATCATAGTGCAAATAACTAAATTAATGCATGCACAAAAGATAAAGATAATGCCTCTTATTAGGTATATTTCCAATAAATTGTCTTTACAAGTAGAAAATATCCAAACAAGTTGGAACACTGGGCATTCTACTCTAACAGATGAACGGTACGAGTATGAGGGTATTCGGTCTTTTTCGCGCGTCCGTTAGCAACTAACGTCAATTTCACATAAAAATCACATTTTTGGACTTCCAGAGTCGCGGAATTAAGTTTTTCCATACCTTAAGGGTACTAACAAGAACTTAAAAAAGCTTTGGGCACCAACTGAAAAAGTTATAAACACAAAGAACCAACCAAAATTTTCCTTTCTTTAAATTTTTAGTAATGGGTTGTGTTCAATTATTTAGCACCAATTTCAAAAGAAATTATTTAGCAGCACTTGTATTTAACTTTTAACTTCGTTTATTTTTGATGTTGAGGCAAATAATTGGGATCAATTACACATTTTCTCTCTCTCTCTCTCTCTCTCTCTCTCTATATATATATATATATAATGTGTGTGTGTGTTTTTCTATATTGCTACATTCTGGGTTTATGCATTGTGTGGGTTTGGCGACTCTCCATTGTAGAGCCCCTCCGATCTCGGGATCTTGGGTCCGACTCTATCTACGTTCAAGATCCTGCTAATAGTGGATAACATATTGTTCCTCCAAGGATGCGTAGTATTGTTAGCATCAGTGATGTGGACGATAAAGAGGAATATGATAAAATTTGTGACATTTTCTCATTTCCTACATGTGCGGAACACGTCCCTATTATGGAAGAAGTTACAACTTTTTGCGTATGTATACTGTTTCGGATCACAACGAAGGACTGTATTATTGATAATAGGCGGGATAAAACCACTTTTGGTCTCCGATATTTACCTCATGGGCAATTTTGGTCTCCGATATTTACCTCATGGGCAATTTTGGTCCCCGGTGTTTCGACTTGCCACATTTAGTCCTTGAAATTGTCTGATTTGACCACTTTTGGTCCCTCGGTTGGATTGAATATCAATTTGGACGGAATTCGTCATGAGAATCGCACGTAATGTATTATAATCCTCCAAAGTACCGTTTATACGTCCATTCATTTTAAAATTCCCTAAATGTATCTCCTTCATCACACAATAGAACTCTAAAACCGAAACCATAAAAATCTAAATTGAGTGATGAAGGAGACGAGTTTTGGGGATTTTAAGATAAATGGACATATAAACGGTATATTTTGGAGGATTATAATACATTACGTGCGATTCTCATGACGAATTCCGTCCAATTGATGTTCAATCCAACCGAGGGACCAAAAGTGATTCAAATTGGACAACTTCGGGGACTAAATGGGCAAGTCGAAACAGCAGGGACCAAAATTGCCCATGAGGTAAACATTGGGGACCAAAAGTGGTTTTCTCCTATAATAGGCAAATAAACAAGTCCAAAATTTGTGTAAAATTTTTATTTTTAAGTGAAAATGAGTAACTTTTTAATTGTTTGTTATCTATGAATATTGTATATATCAGGTACATATATCTTCTCTCTTCAGAGCCTACATCTACTTTGGATGGATGCAGACTTTAACGGTTCGAGGAGGCATACGAGACGAGAGGCTCGTGTCAATTCTTGAATGCAACATTGTCTTGTAAGTTCGAGGCATAATAGTATATTAAAGTAGTTTGTCTAGCATCGTTAGTTAGTATGTGGACTTTGTAATAGTTGAAATTTGTTGTTTGAATTGTGGGTTTGAAATTATATTGCATTATTGCAGGTTTGTTGAGATATCGAAAAAACAAATAAAATGTTTTATAAAAAATAAAACATGTAACAATTGTTCAATAATCGTCGCCAATTATTACGTATAGGCGATGTTACCTAAAAACGGCTGCATATATCGTATAAAATGTCGTCAAAAAGAAATAATAGGCGACCGTTTCTTTAACAACCGTTGCCTATAATTACATATAGGCGGCGGTTGTTAACTAAAAATCGTTGCAAATATCGTATCAAGTGTTGTTAACAATGAAATCAATAAACAAAACTGGTGAAGAATATGAAAGAACAAACAAAAAAAATTGTTGCAATCCCTTCTTCAAATAGTATCATCGATTGCAATATCTTCTTCGAGCACTTTATCTGTTGCATACTCCATTGTTCGGATCACCATATCTAGGACGATTTCCATTTCTTGGATCTATTTTAAAATTTCATAAAACACCTATTCAATAGAGAAGAATTCTTATATGAGAGTTTCTCTCTTACGGGAGAAAAAAAACTCTCATACGAGAGAATAAACAAAAGATAAAATGGAAAAGAAATAACTGAGAAAAAGAATGAAATAAATGATGGATACCCCAACCTGATCTGTCGGCCATAACAGTAGATCTCTGGCCGTCAGAGAATAAGGAAAAACAAATTAGGTTTTTTTCTTTAGAAATCTTTTTGAGGGAGAGAGGCACAAGCCAATATAACAACTAACATTTATTTTAATTGGTTTCCCTAATACATCGAATGCCCTCTTAGTCACTTGAACGTTTTCTTGCTTCAAATTGTTTTTACTCGCGGAGAAAACACTTTTGGTCCCCGATGTTTCCCTTATGAGCAATTTTGGTCTCCGATTCGCTTGCTACATTTGGTCCCCGTAGTCTTGTTTGAACTAATTTTCGTCACTCGGTTAGATTAAACGTCAATTTGGACTGTATCAAGTCATGTAAGTCGCATTTTATATATTACAATCACCTAAAATTCTCTTTATATGTCCGTTCATCTTTAAATGCCCTAAATTCAAGGGTATTCGTTCCCACAATCGAACCCTAAAAATGAAAACCACAAAAATCTAGATTGTGGGACGAAGAAATCGAATTTAGGATGTTTTAAGATAAACGGACGTATACACAGTATTTTGGGATTATAATATATTACATGCGATTCATGATGAAATCCGTCCAAACTGACGTTTAATCTAATTAAGGGACCAAATTAGTTTAAATCAGACAACTATAGGTACTAAATAGCTAGCGGAAATATCAGGGATCAAAATCGTCATAGGGCAAACATCGGGGGACCAAAAGTGATTTTTATTCCTTTTTACTCATATTTTGTGCTTATTGCTTTTTATTTTTTAAATTTTTAGTAGTTGTGTGTTACGGAGAGTACGTGGATACTCGATGAAGAAACTCGTCAGATCTTTTTTCTTCCCTTTCACTTCAATCTTTGCCCCGAAAATTTTTTGTTCTCGACATGCAAACGAATTTTGTAGACATTTGATCTCTTTGCTTTTTAACCATGTTTTCTTCGTGATTATTCATTTGATTTTTGATCTATAGGTGTATTTACTCTTAAAGCTTGTTTGCTATCATCTTCCACGATATCCCGTAGTATTGAGAAAAGTGATCCAAAACTCACTAAGATTAAGCTAGGACAGATCAAGAAGAAGGTCCAATACTTTAGGGTATGTTTGGTTTGCATATTTTGATGGGAAAATAAAAGAAAAGAAAACTAAAATTTGAGAACGATTAATTCCTAGTTGGTGTTTGGTTTAGGAATGAAATTTATTTTCTCAGAAACTAGTTGGTACTATCATAAGAACATGATTATTTACAAAATATTTCATTGATGCAATTCATCGAACTATTGCAAACATAGAACATAATCAGTTTCTTGTTAAATCCTAGGTATATTAGCATACGGATTCGACGAGTACTTTTTTTATTCGTGCTTAGCTTTCGTCTTTGTTTAGAAACCAATGTTGAAGAACACATTGATCATGCATGGGAAAGTTGAGAGATTTGATGTTTTCGTAGTTTTCCTCACTATTCGGTAAATAAAGGAGTATTAGTTGTAATTTTAAATTATTTTCTTTCCTTTCCTTTTCTTTTCCACCTCATTTTTCTTTCTAACCAAACCTCAAATGTAATTTTCCCTACCACTTTCTTTTCTTTTCCACATGAAAATCCACAAACCAAACACACCCTAAGAGTTGAAAAAGATCGATTTCTGTTTCAGTAAATGTTAAAATGTGAAGAATATAAAATTAACTTGCTTTGTATTTCACTGCGTAATGCTTTGGTAGAGATCGAGCCTCTTATAGAGGCTGACGAATTACAGAACAAGAATAGATTACAGAATCAGCTTATAGTTGTTGTCCCTAATTACAGCTAAGTCTGTATCTTCTTCTTCATGATTTTGGTTGGTTGATTGATACTCATTTAATCTTGTTGCCATGTTTAGGTTCGGTCCTGATTTGGTAGGAGGAGATTTCTGCCTTATCTTGCTAATTGCCGAGATTTGGTCTTGACCAATGATGAGCCTTTTCTGAGATTGACTGATTTATTACTTTGATTTGTTTCCTCCTTTAGTTCTTCAACACTCCCCCTCAAGTTGGACTCGAATATATTAAAGAGACCCAACTTGCTGGAGATATTCTCGAAGCTCGAGTGATCGAGTGCCTTAGTGAATATGTCTGCCAATTGTTTTTCGCTTCTGACAAACGGGGTCTCTATTATCCCTTCTTGAACCTTTTGTCTAATGAAATGGCAGTCAACTTCGAGTGTTTTATTCGTTCGTGGAAAACTGGATTCATGGCGATGTGTCGCGTAGCTTGACTATCACAGAATAACTACATCGGTCTCTTATGGTCGATGTCCAACTCCGTCAATATTTGTTTGATCTACACTAGCTCGCTTGATGCTGATGTCATGGCTCGATACTCAGCTTCTGCACTTGATCTGGCTACTACAGTCTGTTTTTTGCTCTTCCAAGTAACGAGATTCCCACCTACGAACATGCAATAGCCAGTCGTCGATTTACGATCAAAGCTACATGCCCAGTCTACATCAGCATATCCTGATATCTCCAACGAATAATTCTTCTTCATCCATATCCCTCGGCCTGGACTTCCCTTCAAATATCTTAGGATTCAATCGATTGCTTCTAAGTGCGTCGATCTAGGAGCCTGCATGAATTGACTAACAACACTAACAGCATATGATATGTCAGGCCTAGTGACAGTGAGATATATAAGTTTTCCAACCAGTCGTTGATATCGTTCGATGTTTTTATCTAGTTGTCCATCTTCGTGATTAAATTTTTTGTTAACTTCCATTGGTGTCTTTGTTGGCTTTGACGCAAGTTTTCCTGTTTCTTTTAAAAGGTCTAATGTATACTTTCTTTGAGAAAGAAATAATCCATTTTTTTAGCAAGCCTAAATCTTTAATATCAAATTGTCGTTTTAAGTAGCATTTGACCTTTTCAATATCTTCGTTATAGTTTCCTGTAATTACAATGTCGTATATGTATACTAGAATTATTGTTATGTTTTGTTTTTCTCTTTTCATGAATAAGGATGAGTCCACTGTACTTTTGTGGAAGCTATATTTTGATAGTGCGTGACTTAATTTTGCGTACTAGGCTCTTGGGGATTGTTTAAGTCCATAAATTGATTTGTTGAGTCTGCATGCAAGTTTTGGATTGTCTTCAAGTTTGTGACCGGGGGGTAATTTCATGTATATCTCTTCCTCAAGGTCACCTTGTAGGAATGCATTTTTTACATCCATGTGAGTTAGGTTTCAAGAGGAGTTTACAGCTATTGATAAAAGGATTCTAATTGTGTTCATTTTCGCTACAGGTGCAAAAGTTTCTTGATAATCGACACCATAGGTTTGTGTAAAACCTTTAGCCACTAACCTGGCTTTGTATCGTTCCACGGATCCATCGCTATTATATTTATTTTTGTATAGCCATTTGCATCCAGCGGGTTTTTTATCCCTTGGTAGTTGAACAATGTCCCATGTATGGTTTTTCTCTAAAGCATTTAATTCTTCTGTCATAGCTTTTTGCCATGTAGGTTAAATTTTTTGCTTCTTGATAGTTGAATGGTTCTTTTTCTTCTGATACTCCGCCGAGGTATGTTAAGTATTTCGGTGAGATTTTGTTATAAGATATATAATCTTGCAACGGATATGATACTTGATTTGTTATAAAATCTTTTAGACTTGAAGGTTGTCTAGTTTGTCTTGTAGATCTTCGAATTACTTGAGGTTCTCCCCCTGAAGCAGATTCCGGTACCTCATGAGTTTCGTTTTCATTTAATGGTGGGGTTAGTTCTTCGATTGCATATGGGTTTTTTTCTTGACTTATTGATGTTAATTCTGGTAGTGGTATATTATCTGGCATTTCACATTCATCATCTAGATTTTTTGAAAAATATGGTTCATTTTCGAAAAATATCGGGATATATACAGTTTTTTATTGATGCGGTCATAGCATTTATAGCCCTTTTTTGTGGAAGAATATCCCAAAAATACCGCTTTAATTGAGTTTTGATCTAATTTATCTTTTCTTGGAATATGCACAAAGCATTTACATCCGAATATGCGAGGATGGTTTGAATTGATTTCTTTATTTTGAAGAATAGATAGGGGGCTTTTATTATTTAATATTGGAATTGGTAATCTATTAATCAAATAAGTGCCAGTGACCACTGCATCGGACCAGAATATTTTTGGAACGTTATTTTGAAAGAGAAGTGCTCTTGTTATCTCAAGCAAGTTCGATTTTTCCTTTCTGATACACCATTTTGTTCCGGTGTGTTGATACATGTGATTTGATGTACTATCCCCTTCTTTGAAAATAGTTCAGAGAAATTTCGATTAATGTATTCACTGCCATTGTCAGATCGAAAATTTTTAATTCTGGCGTTGTATTGATTTTTGACTAAATTTAGGAATTCTTGAAAGCAAGTAAAAACTTCAGATTTTTGTTTAAGTAAGTATAACCATGTTGTTTTGCTAAAATCATCGAGGAATGCAACAAAATATTTAAAATAATTATAAGATTCAACAGGAGTTGGACCCCAAACATCAAAATGAATTAAATCAAATACTCCTTCGGTTTTATTTATAACTATGGGAAAAGGTAACCTGGTTTGCTTAGCAAGCTTCCAGGTTTCACAATTATTCGAATCAAAACTTTTAAAAGGAAAAATTTTATTTCGAACTCTATCAGATGGATGTCCGAATCTTCTATGCTGAAGATGGTTATCATCGGTAGAGATTTGAAGTGCTTTATTAGATATTTTGACTATTATAGTCCGTTTTCTTGATGTCCTTCGCCAATGATCTTCAGATATATTGGGTCATGAAATATTACTTTATTTTGTGAGAAAATAATATTACAATTTAGGTCTTTGAGTAATTTATCAACAGATAATAGGTTTGTAATTAAGTTTGGGATATATAAAACATTGGTTAATTTTTTAGAGAAAATCTCGGAAATCCCTGTCCCATTAATTGGAATTTTATTTCCGTTTGCTACTGTAACTCTTTTTTGGGGTTGACAAGGTTTTAGATTAAGGATATTATTTTTATTGTTAGTCATTTGATCAGTGGCTCCTGAGTCAACTATCCATTCATCATTATAATTTACATTAAAAACTGCGTAACTTTTTTTCGGGATAGTCATACCTGAGCTGTGTTTATCTGATCGAGTCAGAAAGTCCGAGAACCGGCCCATCAGCTTACTAAATTGATCTGGTTCAGGTCCAAGGCAACTGTTGGGCTGTGATAATGCTTCAGGCCCGTTAAAGCGCTCAACTTGTTGTTCGGCCCAATGCGAATTTTTATTATTCGGCCCACTTTCAGCCTATTTGAAACCCTCGCTCTCTTCGTCTCTCTCCACAGCCGCAAAGCTTCTCTTTCATCGCATCTCCCATCTCTGGGCCCCTTCCTCGCCCTTGCCCGCTGTTGCCTCTTTATCTGCCATTGCCCGGCCGATTTGGTCGAAGGTGAGGGTAGAGAAACCAACATTCATTCCGTTCATGTCCCTCCTTCTTGCAGTTGTCGCACTTCGCCGCCTTTTTTGCCTCGTTCTGAAAATTAGGGTTCCGAGAATTCGAGTTCATGGCATTTCGCCGTGACTCCTCCTGTCCCCAGGTGGCAACGATGGGAGCTTTGAGGCGAGGAGAACCTGGCTTCGTGCCTATTCGAAACTCGGATCAGGTTGGCTAAAAACTGAAAGATGCGCTCTTGTTCCCTGAGTTCGATGAGCTTAGCCGCATCTATGATCACCGGTATGTATACATCGAGTTCATCCCATTTTGATTTTATGGTCGCGTAGTACTCGCTGAGTGAACGACTTCCTTGCCTCTTTAGCGGTGTTTTCATAAACGAATAATTCGCTTATTGCATGCTCCATTGAATTTAAGAGGCAGGAGATGACAAGGGCATCGTCAGTTTTCCAGTCGTCGGAATCTCCTGCTGCCTTCGGATCCTGTCCCGTGGCATTGCTGGTGGCTGCCGTTTGTGGCTTTGGCTTCTCGCCTGTGACATGCCCGTATTTGCCCTCGCCTTCAGTGAAAAAGTCACTTCTCGGGTCCACGGGTGGTAGATTCTGCCATTCAGTAATGACGTTGTGAGTCGGTAAGATTGATATGTGTTTTTATTTTTCTCTGCCATGATAGGCTTGAGCGATTTTGAACGTGCATATATCGACTGCTCTGATACCATGTTAAAATGTGAAGAATATAATATTAACTTGCTTTGTATTTCACTGCATAATGCTTTGGTACAGATCGAGCCTCTTATAGAGGCTGACGAATTACAAAATAGGAATATATTACAGAATCGGCATTATAGCCGTTGTCCCTAATTTCAGCTAAGTCTATATCTTCTTCTTCATGATTTTGGCCGGTTGATTGATACTCATTTAATCTTGTTGCCATGTTTAGGTTCGGTCCTACTTCGGTAGGAGGAGATTTCTGCCTTATGTTGCTAATTGCCGAGATTTGGTCTTGACCAATGATGAGCTTTCCTTTTCTGAGATCGTCAGATTTATTACTTTGATTTCTTTCCTCCTTTAGTTCTTCAACAGTAAATATTCTAAGTCCAGAAGTAAAAGTGACGCTGAACCACATAATCGTTTGTGTTCTATTCTCATTTCTTTGTTGTTTTTTATTTCGATCGACTTCAAAATTGTGATCCTTGGATCGACTAGCACACGTATGTTAAAGAACGAAAAGTTACGAATCGAGGGGTGCCGACTTTCATTACAATTGGTGCGGGTGGATCGAGCGCGAAGAAATCGATTGTGGATTAAGAATCAAAGTTAAAGTAAGGAGAGCCCGGATAATGTGGATGCGTCTGTTAACAATTGGTGGCTTATGTCGAAAGAGCGGTCCCGTTGGATAGAAATGGTGGCACAAGATGATTATCGTTGGAGAAGAAGGCCCGGTAGATGGTCTTGAGTTTGCTAAGAGGATTGTTGGGGTGCAAACCCAAGTCCCACATTGATTAGGCAAAAGAATTGTAAGTTCTTTATAAGCTTGTGAACATCTTCCTCTATTGTCAATTGGTATCCCATTCGGAATTGATTGGATCCTTACACGTAGACATTGAGGTTTCAAGTAAAGCTTTTATCTAGCCCATATACGATAGTTTTCACCGTTAATGAAACGGATGTTTCACTATTAAAACTAACTATGATACCGACTATTAGTTTTTAAGAACTGCATTGCTGTGAAGGTAAAGAAGAAAGGTCTCAATGCAAATAGCAAATGTATTTTATTTTCTCAATCATTATACATGGACATATCAACTAGCTTATCCCATTTATAAATATGTAACACAGATTGCACCTGTTCTCGGAGTCTGCTTCAAAGATTAATTCTGCCTCGCATCATCTTCTCCCTTTTTTTTGTGTTCCTGCAAAGAGACACGACGTGGATGCAATTTCCACAACGAACGTCATAAATTCCGATAATATCACAACCGCAAAAAATGTCAGTGACGAATTAATAACACAAGACATCCACTTTTATCGCGGGCGCGACAATGAGGATAATGCCACAAAATGAGGAAAAAATGCTGATGCAAGAAACCAAAACTTGGAATAATTTTTCCTACGCGAGTCGTTAAGTACCTATTGACGACCATTTATCTTGATCGATAGGGCTTCACGAATATCTCCGTTTCAGCAGTGACATGATGGCTGCGCATTGACAAAACTAGTTCGACCGTCTCCGGGTAGTGAAATATCACGAATCCGTACATCCTCATCTGCTGGAGCGGAATCCTAACATCTTGAACCGGGCCAAATTTGCTGAAAAATAAGATAAATTCCAGTCATAAAAATCCTTTTTTTATGTTGTTTTTTTTTTTAAGAAAAACGAGGCAAAAGTAGGTCAGTAACTTTGTTTGTGAAAATAATTTTGGGTCATGTTTTAAATTTAAGGTTACTAAGTATATATTTTTCGATTTTGGGTCACTAAGTATACATGTTTCAATTTTGGTCACTATATTTACAAAGTTATTTACCAAATGAGTGACCCAAAATTGAAAAAATGTATACTTAGTGACCCAAAATCGAAAAATATATACTTAGTGACCTAAAATTGAAAACATAACCTAAAATTGTTTTCACATACAAAGTTAGTGACCTACTTTTGCAATTATCAAACATAGTGACCCAAAAACGAAAACTTGTATACTTAGTGACCTAATTTTATAATTTTCCCGAAAAACGAAGATCTTTCTTACGCGAAATAATAGTGAACGTCTTGGCTGTTGAATGTGTTGTTGGGAGTAAATGTGAAGTAGATTCGGCAACTAGTTAAGTCGCAATTCCTTATTCTGTTAAGAAGGTTCATGTACGCCGGTTCGTCTTCGGCCAAGATCATGGACTGCATGCCATGTGGCCTGCAATAACGATCGAACAAAATTAGTAAAAAAATGATTAATTGTATAAGTAGATGTTGAATGATCATTTCACCTAAAAGCTATATTTTAAGGTAGTGTATAACTTTTTAAATATATATAATATTTCAAACAAGCATTCTCATGTCTTGATTGATTTCTTTCTTATCTAGACGTGTACTTTTCATTTAATGGGTGGTCGTGAGGATTCGTACCCAAGACCTCTTTAGCCCATGAGCTCTAATATCCTGTTGAATTACTACTTTACCTAAAAGTTTAATCTCTAAGTCAGCATATCATTTTTTAAATTTATATTATATATTTCAAACACAATACAACACGTACGAAAAGTTGTTAAACGAAACCTTTCGACGAGTAGAACGGCTTCCGACAGCTGAGAGACGAGCTGCGTGAGGTCGCAACCGGCCCTTCTCTGGGCTTCATCTACATAATCCCCGACGTCGAGCGTCCTTCTATACTTCCTGTAATAAAGAATCGGCAAGCAAGAGGTCGTCACTGGGATTCCTCTTCGACATTTAAGGATCTCGATGATTTCTCTCTCGAGACGGTCGACGTGGTTCACTCCGAAGGGACAATCCCGGTTGAGAATCATTACCAAGCCGCTATTCATGTGAAGGACATGCAAGAATCTGCATTTGCCGCCATTTTTGCAGTATCCATTTTTGTAGCTTTCGCATATCCGACCGGAGAGCAACGGGGAATCGTTGGGGCAGAATTCGGGAAGAAGTTGCTGACGTGGCCTTTGATTATTAGCCCTAGGAAATAATACGTTGTGGGCTCGATTCTGCTGAGGATGATTGTGAAGGCCGAGTGAAGCCGAGGGATGTAATAATAAGCTCATCATGCCAAGCTTAACTTTGTCTACCACTGCACGGAAAGTCGTGTCTTGAGAAGATGCCAGCGTGATCACGTCGCGCTCGCTGTTTTTGTGGAGCAGCAGAAAAAACATGATTTTTGATACGTTTTCTGGGTCGAATTCTTGAATTCTCTGATACACGATCTTCGTTGACTTGGAGAAATCCATTATCGTACGGACAAAGATACGAGATTGATGGCTTAAAATAGAGACTGTGTCGGAGAGGGATGTGATGAAAACATCTTTAACGAATAATACAAGAAATCGGATGTCTTAAAACCGTGGTTGAAGCCTTTGTGTTAGAACACGAAGGTCGAGAAATGAGGGAGATTTTCTTCCGGGAACATGCAAGCCTTGAAGACTAACCTCCACAAAAAAATGCACAAGTAGATCAAATTGAAGGAAGAAATCAAGTAACTGAAGCAAATTCTTGAACTACGCACACCGAAATAATCTCGATTCACGACTTGCATGCGGTGATCAAAATCTTACCTGTGCTCATTTATGTGAATGACTCCAATATATGTTGATATTATTATTGCCTTTTTTTTCTCTCTGCGAGTTATGTGTTTGCGCTTTGGCTTTAGGTTATATGAGGTTAAATGCGTCTTCTCCCCAAGAAAACGGACAATATTGCTCACCACATTGCTGAGAGCAAAAGGACACTGAAATCCCTCGTCCTTTGTCAGAAGCTAACTTCAGCAGTTACGTTCTCCTTCTCATCTAACCTCTGCGTGTGCCAATACCATCTGTTTGCTGAAGCTTCTCGTTCCTAGCTAGTCCTCTAACAATGGCGGAAACTCGTATTAAATTTTTTTTCTCTTCTCAAATTTTGTGTGAATTTATGTTCGGAGAATTTGCATGGCCTGTTTGAATCATTCAAAAGTTTCAGAAAATCTTCATGTAACGGGAACGTAGTATATAACTTCAGACTTACACACTCGACACAACAAAATCCCACATCTATCATTAATATAGTAAAAGCCAACAATATGACGAATGTAAATGCAAGAATTTAATAGTGTTTTTTTGTACTATCCTTCATAATTACTTAGTTTACTACGCACAGAATTGTATTTATTTCTAATATATATATATATGTGAGATTTGTATATATATTATGATACGAAATAGTGTTGGATATTTAATTTAATAGGCGGGGTTAATTAAAAATTGAACTATGATACGAAATATGTGTTGGATATTTAATTTAAGATTTGCCCATGGGCCATTGGGCTAATAAATCCATTTAAATTCATTTAATCGGTTATACAAAAATTGAGATGCCAAAGTTGAAAGGAACCCAGTATTCAAAAATCCATATTAGGTGAGTTAGAGGTTAATTTTTTAAGTTGCCCAAATGAAGAAATGTTAAACTAATGAAGTATATAATTAGAATGACAATTGTATCCTACACTGGAAAATCTCTTGTTTACGTTGCTTTATATATACGCTTTTTTAGACCATCTTCGACTGAAAACTTATTTTCAAACTCAAACTCATTCTCAAATTCAAAATGCAGTAATTTATACCGTTAAACTCATTCACAAACTCCAAAGAATATTCCTAAAATATTCTCTCACAACAACTTTATATATTTTTAATACTACCTAATATTTTACAATTTTATAAATTAGACAATAATATTTCAAACTCAACCAGAAAGGTGTCTGCGGGCAATTGTTGATCGACATCCATGTTTTCTCACCATCACTTCATAATTCACCGACAATGACCTACTCCAAGAATGCCGGTTGAATTTATTTCTTTTCAATGCGTCTCAAGCCATGCATATCAGCAACTTCACAACTTGAGTTTTGCCACTAGATAACCAAAAGCAGAAACAACGGAAGTAAGTTTTTCGATTGTTTCTTTCTTCTGCTTTTTTTACCTTTTATATTATCAAGAAGTCTGAAATTAAAACCACAGTCCAACGCATTATGTTAATGTTGACTTTGTTGACATTGACGATATAGAACTTGTTCCATCCTTGATTTTGTCAAATCTAAAAACCGTTTACCATATATTATGGCTTTATTTACGAGTGTGCAGGAGATATTTTCGGAATAGATATGGAGCTAAAAAGGAAGAGTTATATCCGGAATGGATATGACTAAATAAAGTGGAGATATTTTCGGAATGGATATGGAGCTAAAAAGAAAGAGTTATTTCCGTAATGGATATGATCCAATAGAGTGGAGGAGATATTTTGGAATGGATATGGAGCTAAAAGGTAGGAGTTTTTTTCGGAATAGATATGATCTCGAATGGAATTGCAACTATATAAAGTGGAACTTCGATCTCATACAATGACTACGGTGTAACGACAGAACAACGATGGAGTAACGAGCGACGAACGACAAGAAAAAGAAAACGAGAGAGCTCTCTACATATATTCGTCATCACAGTTCTTTACCTAGTGTTTTACCTTCACATAGATCGTAGGTTATCTGTGTGAAGATTAGAAGAGTCGTTAGTACTAGTTTTTACTATCTTTACTATCCTTTTTGTAATCCATTCAAGTAGTGGAATTTTGCCCTGAAGGCGTGCAACAAGTTATTTAACTTGCTGCATATTTTAAAACTGCGTCTCCGTCGTTTTTACTGCTAAGTTTAAATTTTCCGCTGTGCAAAAATATTCTGATCCCGAATGTTGTTTCAACATTAGGGTCAACATTTAAGTTTACTTTTAACTTAGCTATTTCCATATCAATATATCGGGACCTTCCGCACCCGCTCCTTTTTCAGCATATTTTTACAAAAAGCAAATATAGATCTCAAATCATGCAATGTTTACATCGCAAGCAAAAGGAACAAACCCAAGCGATGGTGAATTTGGTAACCACCTTAGTGCTATCGGAGACTGCGTGCTTGAATCTCGCGGAAGGTAAATGTCAGCTTCTTGTTGTATATGGCGAGACACGAAGCCTCCTGAGCCAATTTCTCGAATATATCATGGACGAAGCTGTTTTAGAACCTTGAAGATGCAGGTCTTGTAGGTCTCTTCGCACCATCGCAACCACTGATTTGACAGAGATTAGAAATGAAGATGAGGTTCTTTTCTCTTTCATCTTGAGCCTTGTGCTTCTCTTTCAGTGAGGCAATTGATTGCACTCCTCTCTGTTCAAGGTTATCAATGATGTGCGAGTCAAAATGTTCATCGGTGGACTTTTATGAGGTTCATCAAACCACGGAAATTTTATGCAATTTTAGAAAACACAAACACATATTTTCGGTAGAAACGCATAATTTAATCCAAATGAGGAGAGAGAAAGTATTAAACCCATTTGGGTTTGCTTTTTGTGTTCGGGTGGAGTAATTGTAGTCTATATTTTGGATTTTGCACTATCATTAGAGATGGTGCTATATGGATTGGACCCAATTGATGAGGTGGGCTTGAGGAAGAGTAGGTCCATTACACTTACGCGCCCGAGATCGAACCCTGGCCCGTGACGTGTCAAGTTCGCAATGAATGCTTTGACGGCGGACTTTGAACATAATCATCATCGCGAGGAGCATAGGTTTATTGTCTGATTGGCATCAGCAATGATGTGTCAGCTACGTAGCACTCGTTATGATGGTGATTTGGCGAAATGATTACGTGTCAGTGACTTATGCAAAGGAATTGACATGGCTCTAAGTAGGCGCTGACTAGGCACGTGAGATGGCAAGATCCGTTAGGGTTGATAGGATGCAACATGTCGCAAGAAGATTCTATGACAGTCGTTGGATCTTTGAATCGGTTCATACATGTGATCGCCCAGCCCTGAAGAGTTTAGAAATGGACTCAATTCAATTCATGTATTCATACCATCAAGCATTCCACATCCCCAATCCCAACAACTAGAAAATTCCAAAAGATTGAGCAGTTTGCCAGAAAATTTATTTTGTTGTGCCATATAAAAAATGTTTAGAAGTTGTTGTATTTTGGGAACAATTATTGTATCGCGAGAAGCAAAAAATCTGGCCAATGATGTCTTGCGGGTAACATCTAAGTATATGCATTGACTTAGTGTAAACGGAGTTCCAGTTGAAGTCAAGCCATCGCCATACAACGACGTTCAGACCTAACAATCGTCAGAAAATACCATATTGTTTGATCGATGGCAACAACAGCAGCTAACCTTTCAGTAATTAGTGTGTTCGTGCCAAAGACCAGCGAAATTTAATGAAGATGATGTTCTACATGAGGTCTTGAACATGGTCCAATTTCTGAAGGAACTCCAGCATGCTAAACATAAGAACGCCAAAAGTTCCATTTCGGGAACATGGTAGATATTTCTAGCGACTTGTGCTCTCATGCAATTTGCCTTAGAAGTTTACTAAATGAACTTCATCTAACACAAGAAGAATTGACTAAGATTTGTATTGATAACAAATCCGGACTTGCGCTAGAAAAAAGCCTAGTGTTCCATGAGAAGAACAAAGACGTTGATACGAAATATCTTTAGATCTGCGTTCAACATTCATATGTGTAAAGCTTGTTGTTTACGACATGTTTGATTTAATAGCCACATTATAGTGGTGTTTTAAGTTTAGTTTGTTGTTAAAGTTATTTGAGTATTTCATAAATTTTATAATTTGCATTGGTTGATGCTTTTGGGTTTTTCTCGACTGGTTTTTTCATATCGTTAGAGATATGGCTGTAAGCGAGCTGAGAACGAGCCTAGCCTGATGAGAAATTAAGATCAAGTTCGTGCTCGGATAGAAGATGATGACTTACATGATCACACTTAAGTTTTGATGTTCTACTCTGTTGCAGTCATAATTGTGTTTTATTCCTAGCGCGCATTAGTTAGTAAGGGCATTTTAGGTATTTTAATAGTTTGCTAGTATATAATACATTTCTTGTATTGAGAGCGATATATGTAAAATACAATTTCAATTTCATCTTCAATATGCTCTTTGCAACTAACGACCGAAAATAGCTTCAATCGATTGTGGATCTTCACATGGCATCAGAGCAATATTTAATACAATTGCATCTGAAAACGAATCAATTGTTGAAGAAGAAATTGGTAACAAATCTGAAATGGAGAAAATGAAGAAACAAATATGAACTTTGAGGGCGAAATTCAGAATCATGATGATTCCGATCACAATAATCTAAATCATAACTTAGCAAACGATTTAATGAGATGTCCAGATTTTTCGACGTGTGTGATGGAATCAATCCGGGTATGCTACAGATTTCTTTCAAATTAAATGAAATTAACTATTAGAGTTGGTGCAAAGCCATGACAACTGCTCTTGAGTCGAAATTGAAGCTAGGATTCGAGGATGGAACATGTCATAAACCTAATCCTGATACAATCGACTAAAAAAAATGAAAACGATTTGATAGCACTGTAAAATTGTGGATTAGTGTTGTTATTTCATCAGAAATAATGGAAAACAGGGTGATTTAAAGATAACGAAGCACTAATGGTCCTATGTTGCCAAGGATGCGTGAGGAGCTAATCAATACAAAACAGGGTGATTTGCAGCTGATCAAATATTATAGTGCACAAAAGAAACTATGGGATCAATATGACCACTTCAGGTCTTTCTCAGAATGTCCTGTTGCAGTTGCCAAAATCTTGATTGTTAGGGAGGAAGAAGCTAAGCTTGTACAATTGGTGTTCGGGCTCAACGATTCTTTTCAAGCAGTCAAGGATCAAATAATGATGTTCGATCCTCTGCCTCCGGTTAATAAGACATACTCTATGGTGCAAAGAGTTGAAAGACAACTTATGCCAGCAAATCCAGTGCTGAAGATATCTGAGGAAGTTATCATGCTTGGTCACAAACTGTCTCAAGGACAAGACAAAAGAATTCCTAACAACTATGTCAGTTCTGAAAAGAGGAAGAAGGGCAGATCTAAACTCTTTTGCACTTACTGCAGCAAGAGTGACCATGATCGTGACTCATATTTCAAGCTAAAAGGATTTCCAGATTGGTAGAAAGGAAATTGAGATACTCAGCCGCATAAAATATTCGATGTTGGTGTTCCAAACAGAGAATTCAACACTCCTTTCCAGCCTGATCTGGATTCAATCATGATGAGGATGAATGAATGCAAGATGAGTAAAGCAAACTGGTTAAAGCAAAAGACAATGACAACATGAAGAACCAAAGCTCGCTCAACTTTGCGGGATATACTAATTTTGCAGGTCATGCATCTGACCTTAAGGCTAATTTACCTTGTTCTATGAAAAGTGCTATTGGATTCTGGACACTGGATCTACAAACCCCATACCTGCAAAGACCTACACCTAATGTCTCATCTGAAATCCCAAATTCCTACCATATTACCATATGGAAATGTTGAAAAGGTACGGTCCATAGGAAATATCTTCCTTAAGCCCAAAATAGTCCTTACATAATCCCTATACGTGCCCAATTTTAAATATAGCTTACTGTCAATAATGAAACTTGCATATAGTTCCAACATTTATTGTGGGTTCTCAGCTGATGTGCCTTTTTACATGGCCTTTGGACCGATGAAATCATTGGTGTTGGAACTCTAATCAAGGGACTTTATATTCTTCATAAACCTCTTTCTGTCCACATAGAATTTTCAAACACTTCAGTCATACCTCCCCTTTTCTCTGCTAAAAAAATTAAACAGTGACAATATGTTGTATGCATCATACTAGTGTGTCAAATCATGGATTCAATTAGAATTCTCGCGTAGGGCATCCTTCAAATAAAGTACTCAAGCTTATTCATGTTGCGAATGATCATGTTCATGATTTCTTTTTTACAAAAGACTGTGAAATCTGTCCATTAGCCAAACAACCTAGATTGAAATTCCCAACAAGATCTAATGTTTATGCTCAACCTTTTGAGTTGATTCATGATGATCTTTGGGGGCCTTATGCTCATCGCACATATTCATGTCATCACTACTTCTTAACAATAGTAGATGATCACTGTAGATCCACTTGGACATGCCAACTCAGATACAAAACACAAGTCACCAACCTACTGACAAATTTCTTAAACCTTGTCAAGCCTCAGTACACCAAAATTGTCCAGAAAATCAGGACATATAATGGTTCTGAATTTATCAGCTCTTCTAGTCAACATCTCTTGGATTCATCACAAAGCATGTCTTAATACCCCTCAACAAAAGGGAGTGATTGAAAGAAAACATAAGCACATATTACAAACAGCCCGAGCCATTATGTTTCAGTCTAATTTGCTTAAACAATTTTGGGGAGATGTTATTTCGAAATCTACATATATCATTAACAGGCTGCCCACTCCTCTTTTTCCATGAAAATCTCCTTATGAGGTTCTTCATTTAAGGGGGTCTGCTTTATCCCATTTAAGAACCTTTGGTTGTTTGTGTTATGCCACCAATAACCTACCTTCAAAAGATAAATTTAGTCATACATGTCATAAGGCCATATTTCTTGGTTATCATAGTGAACAAAACGCCTACAATTTATACTTTTTAGATAAGCACATAGCGCAAATCTCAAGAGATGTGACTTTTAAAGAGCATTTTTCCCTTATTCCAGTCTTCTCTCACCCTATAATACTGCTTCTAAACCAGTGTCTTCATCCATTGATAATTATTTCCCTTCTTTTGATCCAAGAGAGCATTTTCATACATCTCATGTCCTTGTATTAGAACCTGAGACCAATCAACCTTACAATCCTTCTTTAGTTCATGCTGTGAGAATTAAGTATAAGGCAGAAAACTTCTCCGGCTTGAATGTCATTATGTTCTTGCTAACTTCCCTTTTTTAGTCGAACATACTTCTTTTCCACCACCATCAACATTTTCTTTTCATCGCACATCATCTCTTAACCAGACATTCTCACTTTCTTAGTCAATGTGTCCGAAATTCAAGAGCCTTTCTCCTATGAGCAAGCTAAACTTAGTCCTGAATGGAAGGCTGCTGCGCAACAAGAGCTTCGGGCTTTAGAGAACAATAACACTTGGTCTCTAACAGATTTACCTAGGCTAGAAGCCTATTGGTTGTCGTTGGATCTATCGGGTCAAATATCATCCCGATGGTTCAATGGAAAAGTATAAAGCCTTGTTGGCAGCCAAGGGCTACACACAAGTTGGGGGAGAAGATTTTTATGAATCATTCTCCTCTGTAGCTAAATACATAACTGTTCGATTAGTCCTAGCAATTGTTGCATACATCAGTTGGACATTAATGATGCGTTTCTTCATAGGAATCTAGATGAAGTTGTCTACATGAAGGTTTCACCCAGCTATACAAAAGGGCTCCCACTTCAAGTCTGTCAGCTTCAAAGGTCTTTATATGGCCTCAAACAGGCTTCTAGATAGTGGACTTAGAATTTACTAGTAAGTTGCAATCCTTTGGCTTCACTAAATCCGTTCATAACTACTGCTTGTTCACCAAACGTCTAGACTTGATTTCTTGATATTACTAGTTTACGTGGATGATGTCTTGCTAACAGGTTCTAATAAGGATCCCATATCTGCTACTAATCACTTTCTTGATGAAGCATTCACCATCAAGGATATGAAGTATGTCAAATACTTCATGGAAATTGAGTTGGCACACTCCTCATCTGGTTTGTATCTTAATCAGAGGAAATATATCCCTGATATACTTCAAGGAGCATGATTACTTACATGTAAAGCTGCTGCAACGCCACTACCTACATGTTTTAATCTGAATGACACCACAACTGATGCTCTTGAAGATCCATTTGCTTATAGAAGATTAGTTGACAGATTACTTAATCTTGGTTTCCCACGCCCCCGACATCTCCCATGCTACTCAACAGTTAAGTCATTACCTTCAACGTCCTACCAATGTTCATTGGCAAGCTACTCTTCATACCCTTAGATATCTCAAAGGTTGTCAATCTCTAAGCATTTTCTATCCTGCAAGGACTGCTCTTCAGCTCCATTCTTATTGTGATTCAGATTGGGCTCATGCTCCTTACAAGGAAATCTATCCTTAGTTACTTTATCTTCCTGGGGAATGCCTTGGTTTCCTGGAAAACCAAGAAACAAGCCACATTTTCTCAGTCTTCTTGCGAAGCTAAATATCGAAGCATGGGGACAATCGTTTGTGAGTTGATATGGCTTTCTTACATCCTTAAAGATCTTCATATTCCTCTCCAGCATCTTATCCCATTCGCTTGTGACATTCAAACTTTCATCACGGCTTATCCTGTATTTCATGAAAGGACTAAGCACCTTGAGATTGATTGTCATATCGTTCGGAATCAATTCAAAGCCGACTTTATACTTCCTTATCATATTTGTTCTTCCTCCTAACCTGCAGATTTCTTCACAGAGACATTGGTTGCACCTCGCTTTCATGATCTTTTGTCCAAGCTTCGACTCTCAGATGTTCATCGGCCTTCGCTTGAGGGGAGGATGAAGAGAAATTCATATCAAGTCCGTGCTCATATGAAGATGATGACTTACATGATCACACGTTAGTTTTGATGTTCTACTATGTTCCATTCATAGTTGTGTTTTCATTCCTAGCGCTTTCTTTTTACTCGCATTAGTTAGTAAGGACATTTTAGGTAATTAATAGTGTGCTTATATATAAGTACATTTCTTGTATTGAGAACGATATATACAAAATACAATTTCAATTTCATCTTCAATATGTTCTCTGCAACAAAGGACCGGAAAGAGCTTCGATCGATTGTGGATCTTCATAGAGCCACTTATCGAGCTGGCTTGACTCAACTTTTTGGAGAGAACTATTACTTTTTTAACCATTTTAAATCAGTTTCAGCTAAATATCACTACGTTTAAAGGACAAAAATACACTAGAACATAACAAAGCAAAAGCCAACGTCAATACCTACTAGTGGGCCACGTAGAGGCCCAATTAGGAAAAGCAAAAGCTCATGAGAGCACATTAGTCCTTAAGTGGGGCAACTTCTCAATCAATTAGTCTCGGTAAACACACACGGATGCACGCACATCTTAGTTACGCAGCATTCATCACGTCACAATCAGGGTAGGCTCATGCGCTGAATGGCTTTTTCAAATGTGGAAGAAAATCGCGACCCTTGCTTGATCCATATTTCGAAGGTATGGTTGTCGCCATTTGCAATTGTTTGCCTGTTCTACGTTTCCTTCTCTCTATTTCATTTTATTTTAATTTTCCGTATTGTGCGTTCTCGATGAAGCTACCGCTCTCGTGATCTGGAAATTTCTCTCGATTTGTTCGACTTATATAGCTCGAGTTGTCCTAATTGAATAGTTTGACATGAGCAGAGAGAAAGAAAAGCCACCGGAGCCCCTTGACTTCTTCATTTGGACTGTCGAGGTAACTTCGCTTTCCCTTTACTTTCTGGGGTTTTCCTACGTTTTGTTCATCTTGTTGTTGCTCTTAGTCTTAGATCTTTAATTTTCTTGCTGGAATAATCGGACAGTTATCAAATCGAAGTATTTGTTTCATTTGAGTTGTGCGTTATGAAATTTTGTGTGTTTCTAGTGCAGCCACCAAGTAATGAAAACCCCTAAACGAATTATGTAAGAATTAGGGAAAATGAAATTGTTTCGGAGACAAGTTTTCTGATCAGTTACCTCCAATAATTGGTTTAGGATGTTGGGCTGTGGTTGGAAGAGATAAACCTCGGTAGCTATCGTGGGGTTTTCAAGGAAAATGGGGTAAACGGAGAGTATTTGGAAGGAATGTCCCTGTTTACCACGGAACAGATCCTTCGCTTCATAAGGAAATGCCACATGAAATGGGGGGATTTTATAACGCTGTGCAAGGAGCTGAGACGAATAAAAGGTTCCCCCTTTTTCCTTGATTTTCTCCTCTTGCTCTATGGATCCTCTATTTTGATGCGTAAACAACATTTCCGTCTTTTCGTTAAATTGTTTCTTGCTAGACTTTTTGCGTTTATGATCCAGTACTTTGCTAGAAATAGTGGAAAAAAACAAGGAACAAAGATGGAAGAAGATTAAGTTCTATATGTTTCCGACTGGGATAAAGCCAATTTTGATCCCCGATACTTCGATTGCCACATTTAGTTCCCGATGTTGTCTGATTTGGGACAAATTTGGTCCCTCTATTAGTTTTTCGTGACGGAATATTCCGAGAATATATCAATTTGCGGAACCAAAATTGTCTGACGGGCAAACATCGGGGACCAAAAGTGGTTCCAAAATAAATTAATAAAGAAGCCCACCCACTTTGCGACACTTGGCACTTATAGATCAATTTCATCTAAATTAACGGAAAATCAAGCGAGGGGCCAAAATTGTCCCAAATCAGACAACATCGGAGACTAAATATGGCAAATTGAAATGTTGTGGACCAAAACTGGCTTTATCTCGTTTCTGATTTCTATATGATATCTGAACAACACGCATCCCCCATTTCACCACTGATGTCAAGTGGGCAGATTCTTGATCTTGACTGACTCTTCTGTAATGAATCCATGTAGTGGCTTGCTTGAAAGGGGAGCAAAAGGTTCGAACACCTTGGTGGGCCCCGTCTTGTCTATCGATAGCATACACAAGGGCTGCGAAACGCAACAGGCAATCGAGAGTCGTTTCGTTGAAGCTGGAGCCTTGATGTGCAGATTTTGCTTCTTTTTCTTTCTGTTCTCGTGTATATTTCTTTTTGCTTTTTGCAAAATCCACGTGGAGAAACTAGTTGTAGGAAAAGACTGGATAAGTTATATTTACACCTCGAATTGTCTTAGTAATGTTGTGGTAAAAGCTTGTTGGTTCTTCTCCGGAGAGCCCCTCTTTCGGATCTTTTTAGGATGTCATTGTACTTGGCTTCTGTTGAGGAAAAACAGAGTTTTTTTGTGGGCATATAATGGTATGATTTTGGTAATGCTAGGTTACATTATTGTTGGAAATAATTAAGTAGAAATTATTATTTATGCCCGTCAGAAAAAAGAGGTAAATCTTAGCGGCAATGATGCCTTGGTCTCGTGGTCAAGGAAGATGTTTTAAGGATTTGTGGGTTATAGGTCGTGAGATCGAATCCCTTCTCTCACAATTCCTTTAGTAGTCCATGTAAACTTTATGGCCATGAATATCATTTTCAGGTGGGTTTGGGACGTATTCGCATGTCCCCGGTGATTAGTCCCACCAATGAGTGTGTGGCGCAATTAAGCCTTCGTCAGGTATGTGTTGCGCAAGCCCACGTCCGTATTTAGGGGCTAGCTCATATCCAGGTCGAGTGGGGATACCTTGAGCCAGCAAAAAAAAAAAGTAAATCTTAGCCAAAAGAGGTCTAATCAAGTGTCATGGCCTATCATGACTGAGATAAATTTGGTAAACTAAAATATTGGATGTCATGTAGTATTTTTCTTCGGGTACTACTATTTGCATTTCCTTTGGGGGTGTAAAAAATATTGGAATGCGTTAAACCACAAAAAAAATCATGGGTAAACTTAACTATATCCGCTTGTGGTTAAACTGAAAATCACGTTCCTACCTTGTGGTTTCCAACTTAGACTTTCAAATATATAGCCAGTGTTGAAATCATGAGAAATGAAAGAGGTTGCAGGCTAGAGAGGATGCAAGTTTAAAGACTCACAGACTCAGAGCAGCTGGCTCTGTAATTGTCTGTGTTGTAATTCTTTTAAGTGTATTTTTCATTATATATTATTAGTTGGGTCTAATAGATTGTTGGGCTTATTATAAATTGTGAATTGGCCCATGATAGGTTAAGTATAAATAGGCTTTTATTATTCTTTTGTAAAGAAGAAGAAAATACACACAGTTCACGCGGGATGATGTAATCTCCGAAGAATTCGATCGAATGAGAAAGTTTTTATTCTACACCTTTAATTTCTTGAGTTTCTACATGGCATCAGAGCTAGAATAATCAGCTCAATTGTGAAGATTAATGGCGGATGAAGAAAATACTTCAGGAGGTGGAAATGCATCAGGCGGCGGCGGAAATGCGAAGGTATCAAATTCATTAGATTACCACAATTCAATGTATATTCATCCGTCCGATACGCCTAATTTGGATTTAATTACAACAATCCAATGTAGACTACAAGATTTGGAGTATGAGAATGATAATTGCACTTGAGGCGAAAAACAAAATCGGTTTTGTTGATGGATCTTGTAAGTGTCCAGATAAAAATTCTTCGTTGTTATCGCAGTGGAAGCCTTGTGATGCATTGGTGAAGACCTGGATTCATCGTTCCATTTCAGAAGAGTTGATTTGGAGGATTGTCTATCATCAAAGCGCTTTTGAGGTATCGCATGATTTGAAGCAACGGTTTGACAAAATTAATGGTGCGAGGAATGATGAAATAGCTTCCGAAGTGAGTGGGGCTAAACAGGAACAAGAGGCATCCAATGCAGAAAATTCTTATCCTTCCTTTTTTTTCTGAAAAAGAGGAACCACATGCTCCACCGCTTGTGCGGGCCCCGTCAATTCATTTGAGTTTCATTCTTGCGAACATACTCCCCAGACGGGTCCTAACAATTTGATAATAAAGAAAGGAAAAAGTAACATTAGAGACCCCCAAGCCGTGCTTGCATTTTTCATTGCACACGGCTTTCCTATGTATACATTCTTTCTTTTCTTATAAAAACTTTTTGTCTCTTCTTTTCCCTCTGAATCAAACTTTTCCTTGCCATAATGGTTCCGGTCCTATTAGTATCCATGATACAAGTTAGAGTTATAAGAAGGCAGGGCTTTTCTCCATCGAAAGAAACGAGATTATCGTGGATATAACCCATTCAAAAATTAGCCAAATTTTCCTGATGTAGAGCAATCAAGAAAGCTGCTAAGTGAATGTATGGATTATTTCACGAAATTTATTCCAACACACAACGTGCTTCGACAGTCTCTGAATATTATAATCGGCCGAAGCCTCTTTGAGATGAATACGATTCCTTAACTCCTTCTCCAGCAGTCGAAGTAACAAAAGAGTACAAGAATTTTTGTAGTTGGCAAAGATGATGCAGTTTTTTATTGGACTAAACGATTGTTACCAGAACATCAGGTCGCATATACTCTTGATGTCTCCTTTGCCCTCGCATAATCAAGTTTTTTCAATGGTGATAAATGAGGAGGCACAACGAGGGATAAATCTTCAAGCTGCAAACAATGATTCTTCCATTGCACTGATGACAAACTATCCCTCCAACAACTACAACAACTCCAACATTCAGACTGCAAAGACCAATCTTCTCTGTGATCACTGCAATATGAGTAGACATACACGGGAAAACTGCTTCAGAATACATGGCTATCCACCTAACTATGTGAGAGGAGGCCGAAGAGGTGTTGGTGGCAGGAGAGGTGGTCTGGGCAGAGTTGGAGGAAGTAGAGGCAGAGCTAACAATGTCATGTTTTCTGAAGTCAATGGTGATAAGATGAAGGGGGAGAGCTCCGGAGTTCAACAAGGTTTTACTCATGATCAATATACACAAATCTTGAAGTTGCTGGAAAAAGGTGCAAAGAATGAGGATGCTAAAGTTATGGGGATTTCCTGCTAATGCAAATTCATCAGGTATATGTTTTAATGACATCTATTCAAGTTCCAGTGATTCATGGATAACAGACACATGTGCTAATCACCACATCACATGCAATAAAAATTTGCTAATTTCCATGGATACTGGTGTTAGTGATATTCATACTGTAAGCCTACCCAATGGTTCTTGTAGTAAAGTATCTTCATCCGGAGATGCTGTATTGATAAGCACTTGAAACTGATGAATGTATTATGTGTACCAGGTTTTAAACATAATCTATTATCAGTTTCAAAGTTAATAAAGGATGAAAATGTGTGCTTGAGCTTCTTTAATGATCATTGTATCATACAGGAAGTCTCGAGTGGCAAGATAACGGGAATTGGTCAACAAAAAAGTCTCTACTGTTTGAAGCCATCCCAAATTATCCTGTCAGATTATCCTTTGAAGAATATTGGTAGTTTATGTAATAATGCTAGTAAAGGATCTGTTTTCAGACCTAATAAGAATAATGATGTAGCTATGTGGCATTATAGACTTGGCCATATGTCCTTTGAGAGATTCAAGTATATGAATGATTTCCATTTAAATGTAAAAGATTCTATTGAATATTGTACATTGTGCCCATTAGCAAATCATGCAAGAACAAAATTTCATGTTAGAGATATTGTTGAGAATTCTGTGTCTAACCTCATTCACATTGATGTATGGGGACCCTCTAGGGAGATGACATTTAATAATGAAAGATATTTTCTAACAATAGTTGATGATTGTTCTAGAGCATGTTGGGTTATTTTTATGAAGAATAAATCTGATGTTGTCAATATTTTGAGAGATTTCATCCTGTATGCTGAAAATTAGTTTGGTGCAAGAATAAAGATTATAAGAAGTGATAATGCTAGTGATTTTTTTCACATGAGTGTCATACATCAAAGTTCTTGTGCCTATACTCCACAACAAAATGGCGTTGTGGAAAGAAAACATAGACACATTCTTGATGTTGCGATAGCATTAAAATTCCATTCGAATATACCCATTAAATTTTGGAGAGAATGCATAAAGACAATAGTTTACATTATAAATAGGACTCCTACTCCAAAGTTAGGAGGGAAAACACCTTTTGAGATATTATTTAAGAAGCCTTCACACTTGCATTTCAAAGTTTTTAGTTGTCTTTGTTTTGCCAAGGTTCTTACTGAAAAGGATAAGTTTCAACACAGATCTAAACCGTCTGTTCTTATGGACAGGAGTAAACATTTAACCCGTCGGACCGCTCCACCCAATCGTCCCAACCCAACCCAGACCGTAAGTATCGGGTTGATGACTTGATGGGTTGGTTTGGATTTTAAAAAATAAAATCGCAAATTCTGCAATCAGGTTTGGTTTTCTATTTTTAAAACCGCAAAAAAACGCATTCAACCGCATTTAATAATATTATACTTTTATTATGTTTTATTTAATAGTTAATAAATTAATAGATATCAGTCATAACTTGTCATAGTTAGGAAGCTGGAAGACCATAAGCACCAATGTAATAATACGAATTGAGAAGACTCATTTAGATGAAAATAAGTATGCACTAAATTATAAATTACTGGTTTATTTTCTAATGTTATTTGATTCTTCAATATTTTCTATTTTTTTATTCTTGATACAGAGAATGTGAGTTCATAGTCTTGTTAACTTTTATTTTTTATTATTTTGAATTTGATTCGAACTATTACTTGTTATTTATTTTTTCATTAAGTTTTTTTATTGTTACTGTTAATTGAATTTTTTCTATTAAAAATTTAATAAACTAACGTGCACCAATTTTGTAATTTTTTTTCTGTTTTACTTGTTACATGTTACTTTTTATTACTCGTAAAAGTTTATTAACTTTTTATTCTTGAATTTATTTTTACACTATCTATATTTCAGAATATTAGATTTTCGTTACAATTAAAAAAACCGCAAAAACCGCCCCAACCCAACCGAACCCAAGCAAATCGCGAAGTATCGGGTAGAAACTTTTATGATCGGGTTTGGGTACATTATTAAAAACTGCAATACATCGGGTCGGTTAAATGAAAACTGCCATAATCGCCCCAAGCTCAACCCTACTTATGGGATACTCAATTACTCAAAAGGATTACATGTTATTTGACTTATATTCTGAAAATTTTATTATATCTAGAGATGTTCTATTTTTTGAGAATGTGTCCCCATATGCTATGAATACAACAAATAATGAGAGGCAGGTATCACAACCTATGATCATCAGAGGTATGCTGATGATTTCATCACAGCATATCAAAAGTTCACTGAAGATGATGACTCAGAAAATTCAGGCTCTCAGCAGAATGTACCTGAGGAATATACATATGAAAATGCAGGAGCTGAGGATACACATGCCAAGCAAATTAATGAAGTCCCGACTTCAGATGAAAATCATGCAGGTGAGGTAAGGAGATCAGGTAGATTCACAAGACCTCCTTATTGGCATTCTGATTTCATTTCACCTTACATTTCGGATGCAAACATGGCTGGTAGTGCTAGATATTCTTTATCAAAAGTCATACAGTATGATAGAGTTAGTCCTAATTATAAGGCATATCTAGCAGCTATTTCTAGTGATTATATTCGTAGGTCATAAGAAGAAGCTAAACTAGATAAGAAATGGGTAGAGGTCATGAACTCTGAGAACAAAGCATTGGAAGCAAATGAAACTTGGAGGCTGGTTGATATACCACCAAAAAAAGCCTATTATAGGATGTAAATGGGTATATACAATTAAGTATAGATCCAATGGAGAGATAGAGAGATAAAAGGCTAAGCTTGTAGCTAAGGGATACACACAAAGAGAGGAAATAGATTATAATGAGACTTTTTCACCCGTAGTAAAAATGTGACCATAAGGCTGTCCTCTCACATGCTGCCATATATAATTGGCCATTATTTCAAATGGATGTTACTAACGCATTTCTTCAAGGGGACTTGAAAGAGGAAGTGTACATGGAAATTCCTCCAGGTTTTCAGGTTTCAGAAAAGAAATGTCAGGTCTGCAAGCTTCAAAAGACACACTATGGATTGAAGCAAGCTTCCAGGGAGTGGAACAATAAATTCATTCATGTTATCTGTAAGTTTGGTTTTCTTTTTTCAGTCAAAACATGATTATTCCTTATTTACTAAACAAAATGAGAATAAATTAGTGATATTATTAGTATATGTAGATGATATATTGATCACCGATAATGACATGTTGATGATAAATGAATGTAAAGAATACCTAACTAATACATTTCTTATGAAAGGTCTGGGGGAATGAAGTACTTCCTTGGGATTGAGGTAGCAAGATCCAAGGAAGGAATATGTTTAAATCAGAGAAAGTATATAATTGATCTTTTACGTGAGACTGACATGATTGGCTCTAAACCGGCCATTACACCTATGGAGCAAAATAATAGAATGATTAGAGAAAGTTGAGATGATCCTATTATCAATAATATATCTAGTTTCCAGAGATTGATTGGAAAGTTGCTCTATTTGTGTATTAGCAGTCCTGATATAGCATATCATGTACATGTGCTTAGCCAATACATGCATAAACCCAGGCAAATGCATTTTGATGCGGCATATAGAATACTGAGATATCTTAAATCAAAGTCAGGATTAGGCATTTTTATATCATCTAACAGTGAGCTGAAATTAAGTGTGTTTTGTGATGTGGATTGGGCTGCTTGTCCCAATACCATAAGATCATTAACAGGTTTTTTAGTAAAGCTTGGGGATTCCATTTTATCATGGAAATCAAAGAAGCAAACGGTGGTCGCAAGGAGCTTAGCTGAGGCTAAATACATGGCAATGTCTTCAGCTACATCAGAAGTGGTATGGATACTTGGTTTGTTTAAAGATCTTAAAATTCAAAGTTTATGTCCTGTGCAGGTTTATTCAGACAGTAAGTCAGTAATACAATTAGCTGCGAATCCAGTATTCCATGAAAGGATCAAACACATCGAAGTTGATTGTCATTTCATTCGAGACAAGGTTGAAGATGGAACTATCAAGACTTGTTATGTTCCAAGTTCATAACATGCTGCTGATTTGCTGACTAAGCCACAGCCGAAGGACCAATTTGAGTATGTCAAGTATGGTGTGATTAACTTATACGAACACCATACTTGAGGGGGAGTGTTAAAATCATGAGAAATGAAAGAGGTTGCAGGCTAAAGAGGATGCAAGTTTAAAGACTCAAAGCAGCTTGCTCTGTAATTGTCTGTGTTGTAATTCTTTTAAGTGTATTTTTCATTTTATATTATTAGTTGGGTCTAATAGATTGTTGGGCTTATTATAAATTGTGAATTTGACCTATGATAGCATTAAGTATAAATAGGCCTATTATCCTTTGTAAAGAAGAAGAAAATACACACAGTTCACGCGCGATGACGTAATCTCCGAAGAATTCGATCGAATGAGAAACTTTTGATTCTACA
The DNA here is from genome assembly GCA_004919715.1 of Linderniella brevidens. Classification (NCBI taxonomy): domain Eukaryota; kingdom Viridiplantae; phylum Streptophyta; class Magnoliopsida; order Lamiales; family Linderniaceae; genus Linderniella; species Linderniella brevidens. The sequence continues at coordinate 3,188,057 of SWDC01000150.1, read as the reverse complement.
TCTTTAATTTCTTGAGTTTCTACAATCAGACGTTCCAATTGATCTAATTATGTGAAAAAAGATGTTCTATTATTTAAATGTCTTTCGATATTTCTGAGTAATAATCTTATGTTTTTCCTTTAAAAAATGTATTCAAATTACCTAACATTAAAAGACGTTCACAAACCAAAGTCATTAATTATTGCTAACATTTAGGTGATAATTAATGGGGGTGTGAAGAGAATCAAGGAGGGTGTAGATTGAATTATCCTTTTCCTTCTTATCTTGAAATATCAAAACTTTCATGGGAGTCCGAAAAATATGAAATAAATTTGCTTTTCTCGAAATTCGCAGTGCTCCTTGTACGTATGAAATGCTTGCATCTTGGATGTTAAACGATTACGGAAAACAATTGCCATATTCCGTAAATATTGTGGGTGGCAGTATCTTTAACCTAACGTTCAATGCAAACTTCGTTAAGAAAATCATGTTTACATTATATATTATTCTATGCACAATCATATAAACGTACGTGCCAAATATTTACCCAACAATGCATATTGCAAACATTATTTAATTGAAATTGGGACAACACCTTTCCTTGCCCACTCTATGTGACCGATGTCCGTTTACAAATAATAATCGCACTCGAATAATCTATCTCTATTATGAAATATTATATTAAGATGTGGATGTTTTTAATGTTTATAAGATTAGGTTTATTAAATGTTGTAAAAATTAGTTGATTGTTGATGGGATGAGATAAGATGTATTTAATGTTGTAATGTTAGATGAAATAGGATTTTTTCTACTATAAATAGACCGATGTATTTGTATTGAATCATATCGAAAACATTATTATTTCTCTACAATCCCGTTTTTATATTTCTGTTCTGGTCCAATTATAATAGTTTTATAACACGTTATCAGCACGAGCGCTCTCCGGCAACGATCAACCTCCGGGCAAGATCTTATACAACTATAATCGAGGTATGGTAATTTTATTTTGTGTACGGTAAGTTTATTTATAACACTCGTACACTTATGTTACGGACAGTTTAAATTATATAAATATAACATATATACGACTAAAACGCCTTAGCCCGAGTGGTTTCGCGGAATATCGTCACTAAAAGTGATGTGAGGTCCAGATTTCGAATCTCAGTGGTGGCGAGTGGAATTTTATTTTTGACGAGATTTTGAAAAGAGCGATTTAAATAATATTATTTATTTTATTGATATCTCAAGTATATATCATATATATTTTGAATTAATTTTTGACTATACGGATGGAGAAATTTTATTACCACTGGGAGAAATTAAATTTATACATCTCTGATTATTATGATTTTCTTATTATAGAATCATGTCGTTTTATACAAAGATGAATCTTGCGCTTCTTACTTTATTTACCGTGATGCTTATCGGGTGGTGGATAATATTTACAGTTGTTTCCAAAATATAGTTATTAATTGTAATATTTTTCATTATTATGATTACCGAAATATATTTTATATTTTGAAGGATGTTGCTATATACGATGATTGATCTCCTGATTCTTACTCTACTCACGGCGATAATTATCTATATATGGATTATGTTTTTACCAAGATTTTACGAGAGTGATTAATTACGATATTTTTTTTATGTTATAATATATGTTTATTATGAAATATATTTTGTGATAGAAAGATGTCGCTCTACCTGATGATTGATCTTTTGACTACTATTATTTTTACGATGGCACTCCTCGGGATGTGGACTTTATTTTTCGTAAGGATTTTTACAAAAGAAGATTAATTGTAATTTTTCTTTAAAGTATTTTTTTTTACAATAAACTTGTATTGATATTTATATTGGAAATATTAATGTTATTCACATCATATATTTCTTTACTTTATGATTTGAATATTAAAACGTCTTTTGTATTTTATGATAGTATGACGAATTTGCAAAGCCTCGAGTTTGTTGCCCTTGATATCTCAGGGAAGAATTATTTATCTTGGCATCTAGACGCAGAAATTCATCTAAAAGCAAAAGGTTTGGGTGACACTATTGTCGACCCAAAAACCACAACGGGTGCAGGTGACGCCACTGATACGGTAAAAACCACAAGCGCTCAGGATAAGGCAAGAGCTTTGATAGTTCTTCGCCACCACATTCATGCGGATCTGAGGGATGAATACTTGAATGAACAAGATCCCGCTGAATTGTGGAAAAACCTGAAAGATCGATTTGACCACTTGACAATTGTTATCCTCCCTAAGGCAAGGTATGAATGGATGCATTTAAGATTACAGGATTTTAAATCCGTAACTGAATATAACTCGGCTGTTCATAAGGTGACTGCCACACTGAAATTGTGTGGAGAAACAGTCACCGAAGACAGTATGCTGGAGAAAACATTCAGTACTTTTCATCCATCAAATATGATATTGCAACAGCAATATAGGGAGAGGAGATTTAAAAAGCATTCAGAGTTAATCTCTTGTTTGTTATTGGCTGAACAAAACAATGAATTGTTGATGAAAAACCACTAATCCCGACCGACTGGTTCTACTGCAATCCCTGAAGCGAATGCAGTCAAAGGTAATAATGATAATAGTCGAAGCAATGACCGTGGACGTGGTCGTGGTGGACATCGCGGCGTGGACGTGGCCGTGGTCAAGGTCGTGGTCAAGGCCGTGGATGTGGCCGAGGAAATTACGGTGGTAGTTATCAGCATTTCCGTGGTGGTTATCATAGCAATCGTGGCGGTCATCAGAATTTTCCCCAGAAGAGGAAAAATTACGAAATAATGATGAGAAGAGGCACACTGAACAAAAGAACAACGATGAGCAATGCTATCGTTGCGGTGGTTCGAGCCATTGGTCACGTAACTGTCGCACGCCCAAACATTTGGTTGAATTATATCGACAAACTAAGGGCAAAGAAAAGATGATTGAAACGAATTTTGTTCAAAGTGATTTGGCCTCTGCTTCTGGGACAAAAGATGAAAATACACATTTCGAAACTGCGGATTTCTAGTTTTTCCTGAAGAAAACTAATCTACTATGTATTATTATTGTGTGCTTTATTGTTATGTGTATTGTATGGTTTATTATTGTGTGATTTATTATGTATCGTTTGGAGTGTTTTATTAAGTTATATATTTTCTGTGATATATCTGTTTATTTTAATAATTATTATTATGTGTTTGTTTATAAAGGAATTTCTCTGATGGAAACGAACATGTGCAATGGAGAATTATGTCTTGCAGACTGTGCAACGACTCATACGATTCTGAAGAATAAGAAATATTTCGATCATCTTGAAATGAAAGAAACAAGTGTTATTACAAAATCGGGTAGCACAAATATAATTGAAGGCTCCGGAAGAGCTAACATTTTACTACCCAGAGGAACGGGGCTGATAATTGAAAACGCCTTATATTCTCCTAAGTCTCAAAGAAATTTATTGAGCTTTAAAGCTATTCGACATAATGGATATCATGTTGAGACTGCAGAAAAGGGAGATGTTGAATATTTGCACATTACAAAGGGGATTTCTAATGATAAAAGAATTATGGAAACATTACCTTCCTTTGACTCTGGGTTGTATTACACATATCTTAGAACGATCGAATCGTATGCTACCGTAAACCAGAAGTTTACTAATGACAGTACATTTAGTGTTTGGCATGACCGGTTGGGCATCCCGGTGCAATTATAATGCGGAAAATAATTGAGCATTCACGTGGGCATTTAATGAAGAACCAGAGGATTCTTCAAAGTAATGAATTATCATGTGTCGCTTGCTCTAAAGGGACGTTAATTATTTGGCCATCACCAACGAAAATAAAGAATGAATCCATAACATTTTTGGAGCGTATACATGGTGATATTTGCGGACCGATACATCCATCATGTGGACCATTTAGGTATTTCACGGTATTAATTGATGCATCGACTAGATGGTCTCATGTATGTTTGTTATCAACACGCAACATGGCGTTTGCGAGATTGCTTGCACAAATGATCCGACTAAGAGCACATTTTCCAGATTATCCGATAAAGAAAATACGCCTTGATAATGCTGCTGAATTTACTTCCAAGGCATTTAATTATATTCGGAATTGATGTTGAATGATGTCTCCCCATTACAAATGGTCTTTCATGGTCAGGAACCAGATATTTCCCATCTAAGAATTTTTGGATGTGCAGTATATGTTCCAGTTGCTCCACCACAACGAACAAAGATGGGACCTCAAAGGAGGTTGGGAATATATGTCGGATATGAATCTCCATCGATAATAAAGTATTTGGAACCTCTAACTGGAGATTTATTTACGGCCAGATTTGCCGACTGTCATTTTGATGAATTGAATTTTCCGACATTAGGGGGAGAAAAGAAACAGCTGGAGAGAAATATTAGTTGGAATGAATTATCGCTAAATCATTATGATACTCGAACTAAAGAATGTGAACTAGAAGTTCAAAAGATAATTCATTTACAGAGTTTAGCTAATCAACTGCCAGAAAGTTTTACTGACCTTAAGAGTGACAAAGTCACATATACCAGCTGTTAATGCTCCTGCAAAAATAAATGTTCCTGCAGAACATATTATCGAGCCTAAGCCACAGCTAAAGCGTGGTAGGCCATCGGGTTCAAAAGATAAAAATCATCGAAAAAGAAAAGGAGCAAATAATAATAAGAATGGTCCAACCGAGGATTTATCGACTAGAGAAGAGTCGATGGGCAATGAGAATGAAACTCATGTACCTGAACGTTCAGAAAATAATGATAATGAAGAGATCTCGATAAACTATGCCCAAAATGGAATTAGATGGAACCGAGATGAAGTCAACGTTGACGATAAATTCTCATTTGACGTAGCGCTACATGAAATGAATGAGATTAATGAGAATGAGGATCATGAACCAAACTCTGTACAAGAATGCTGACAAAGAAATGATTGGCCAAAATGGAAAAATGCAATCGAGGCCGAATTGAAATCACTTGAGAAACGAAATGTTTTCGGACTTGTAGTCCGTATACCAGAAAATGTAAAGCCGGTTAGATATAAATGGGTTTTCATTAGAAAGAGGAATGAAAACGGCGAAATTGTAAGATACAAAGCACGGCTTGTTGCACAAGGTTTTTGGCAACGACCAGGTATTGATTATGAGAAGACATATTCTCCTGTGGTGGATGCAACTACTTTTCGTTACATAGTGAGTCTGGCAGTAAGAGAAGATCTCGATATGCGTCTTATGGATGTTGTCACTGCTTATCTATATGGAACACTTGACAGTGACATATATATGAAGCTTCCCGAGGGATTTCAGTTGCCTAAAAATTTAGGGCCCAGAAACGAGTACTCAGTTAAGTTGAATAAATCGCTTTATGGATTAAAGCAATCTGGGCGAATGTGGTATAATCGCCTAAGGGAGTTTTTAGTAAAAGAAGGGTATCGGAATGATCAAACTTGTCCCTGCATATTTCTGAGAAGATGTGAAAATGAGTTTGTCCTTATAGCAGTTTATGTTGATGATATCAATATAATTGGAACTCCTGAAGAGTTGACCAAAGCTGTTGATTGTTTGAAAAGGGAGTTTGAAATGAAAGATCTCGGAAAAACAAAATTTTGTCTTGGACTTCAAATTGAATTATTTGAAAAGTTGAATATTTGTACATCAAGAGACTTATACGAAAAAGGTGTTGAAAATATTTTACATGGATGAATCTCATCCACTGGATACTCCAATGATTGTTAGATCGTTAGACGTAAATAAAGATCCCTTCAGACCACACGAAAATGATGAAGATCTACTTGGTCCTGAAGTACCATATCTTAGTGCTATTGGAGCACTAATGTATCTTACGAGTCATACGCGACCTGATATAGCGTTCGCTGTAAACTTATTGGCAAGATATAGTTCTTCGCCGACTCGTAGACACTGGAATGGAGTTAAACGGATTTTTCGATACCTTAAAGGAACACCTGATATGGGATTGTTCTATTCTAATGAGTCGAAAGCAAATTTAGCTGGGTATGCAGATGCTGGATATTTGTCTGACCCACATAATGATCGATCGCAAACAGGTTATTTATTTACATATGGTGGAACCGCTATTTCATGGCGGTCAGTGAAACAAACTTTAACAACTACTTCATCTAACCATGCGGAAATTCTCGCTATTCATGAAGCTAGCCGAGAATGTGTTTGGTTGCGATCGATAATTGAGCATATTTAACAGACTTGTGGGCTGCTTTCTGAGAAATTACTTCCAACGATCTTATATGAAGATAATGCGGCATGTATTGCCCAATTAAAGGAAGGATATATTAAAGGGGATAGAACAAAGCATATTTCACCGAAGTTTTTCTTCACCTATGATTTGGAGAAAAATGGTGATATTGATGTACAACAAGTGCGATCAAGTGAAAATCTTGCATATTTATTTACGAAAGCACTTCCCCCAATTAGTTTCAGGAAATTGGTATATTCAATTGGAGTTCGAAGACTCCGAGATTTATAATGATGTTATCATCAGGGGGAGAAAATACGCGTTGCACTCTTTTTCCCTTCACTGTGGTTCCCATGTGGTTTTCCCAGTAAGGTTTTTAATGAGGCAACAAATTAATCAGCACTAAGGTTTTCCCAGTAAGGTTTTCCCAGTAAGGTTTTTCCTTCACTAGGTTTTTATCCCACTGCGTTTTTCCTAGTAAGGTTTGAACGAGGCAAATTCTTTGAAAAACATCCAAGGGGGAGTATTATGAAATATTATATTAAGATGTGGATGTTTTTAATGTTGATAAGATTATGTTTATTAAATGTTGTAAAAATGAGTTGATTGTTGATGGGATGAGATAAGATGTATTTAATGTTGTAAATGTGAGATGAAATAGTAGAATTTTTTCTACTATAAATAGACCGATGTATTTGTATTGAATCATATGGAAAACATTATTATCTCTCTACAATCCCGTTTTTATATTTATGTTCTTGTCCAATTATAATAGTTTTATAACAATCTCCATGATTTATTACTATTGTATTCTCATATTAGTTAGCTGCCGAAGGATACATTAGTACAAAAACAAATCGATGAACCTAACCGACAAAATCCCATTGAAGCTATCTCTTTGTTGTTGCAAGGAAGAATAAACTGAGTGCTGATGAAGACAAGCCGACGCTTACATCACAGCCAACCTTAGATTCTGCTAAGCACATCCTTCCAATGACTCTCTTGGTCTCTCCTTTTGTCCCTTTCTCCTCAACACTTTGCTTCCTATTGATTGTAATCATCAGCTCCCTTCGTTGGCTTCTTCTTGGACTTTCGCTCTACGGTCGCCCTATTCTCCTTCTCATTGACGTCATCAACAGATCCATCGATATATCCACCAAGTTGGCCGAAAAAAAAAGAATAAAATAGAATAAATGTTTATATATATATATATATATAGGTACATATGGATTCGAGCGAAACACACCAACAATTCCATAGAGATATAATAAGAATATGGGAAGCTGCTGCCGGCAAAACAAGGATGAAGCAGCAGTGTTTGGCTCATCGATTGTGCTGCTGCAGGAGAGATTCAAGCAGCTGCAGAGGTTGAAAGAGACGAGACAAGAGAAGCAGCAGCTGCTTCAATTGATGTTGCTCCATGACGACGATGATGATGATGATTATGGTGATGGAAAGGCAAAGTCCACAAGCAAGATTCTTTCTCCATCGTCGTCGTATGAGGACGACCCTCTTGCGCTTGGACTCAGCATGAATAATGCTTCTTATTCTTCTTCTTATGATTTGCATAGGTTGTCCAAATACCACCTTCCTTCTTCTAATAGAGCAGCCAAGGGTTTTACTAGTTTTGCTGCAAAACATGATATCGATACTTCCCTTCGTCTGTAAAAACATGCACGTGTGTAGCTCGATATGTCTGTGTGTGTATGGGATTGGTTCTTATCTTTTCTTTATTTTCTTAAATTTCTTTTTTTTTTCTCGTTGCCTTATACAACATTTCAGTAAGGGTTTCCAGAAGACAAGACCAATAAAGTTTATTATTACATGTTTTTATGAGTATCATCTTCTCGGGATATTTTTTTGTGTGGGACACCGGATGAAGATATGTATATGGCATTTTATTTTGGGACGTCCAATGATATGCAGTAGATAAGCCCGATTAACTTATATTCGATTATTTAAAAAACGATGATGGTTTAGGCCGATCCCAACATGAAGATAAGACGCTAAATTAATAATTCGCTAATACATTTTTTACAATTTCAATAGAGTAAGTATAAAATATAAATTAATGGCTTCTTATAGATTCATACAGTTACATGAAGAGTTTATGACTCAATTTCTTTTTAAAAAAATATAAATAAATTCACATTGAATCTTGTATCTACTTTTTCTTTTCATCACAAAAAATCTAGTGTTTTTTTTCCTTTCTAAAACGTCAGTTAGAAATTACTAAATAAGAAGTCTTGATGTTGAATAAATGTTTGAGAGATTGAAAGCTTCTTTCAAATTGGACCATTTATTTGATTGACATACTACATGATGCAGTAATTGAATGAAAGTTTAAACAGATGAGGTTTTCACTGTAAATTAATAAGTATTAATTTATATATTAATTAAGACTCTTTAGATTAATAAATTTTGATGGCATAATGCCTTTTCACAAGCCTTTTCACAAAATGCATGGTTTTTTTCTATCCTTTTCCTTATCAGCATATCCCTTGTCGGATTATATAGAAGCATGATGCTAAATTGTTTCCCCAAGACAGACACATATGCTTTCCCTAAATTCTTGCATATCATCGTAGTACTCAGCAGATACACTGTAAGTATTCATTCCTACTTGATTAGGAATGATACCCACAGAAGAGAATCAATCAATCAATCACCATGACGACTTGTGCCTCGTCTGATATGAGAAATCAACTAGTACACACTGCAACATGATATCGAGCCCCGGCTCTTGTTTATGGAGGTTAAAGACTTGCAAACGTATATTTCGTCAAAATATTTGCCAGATCGATACCTCCGTAACGAATGAAATCATCACAGTCCACACTTTTTTCAAATGACTAAAGGATAAATACGTCTTTAGAAACCTGGTTACCACAAATTGAAGGACGGGGGAACAAACAGAAGAAGAGAAATTACATTAAGACATGCCACCGTGCTTTTCTGTTGAGCCCTCCTCCTTAGATCTGTGCTTTCGTTTCTTGCTCCTGCAGACACAAAGGTCGCATCAACCAAGTTGATATTCGTGTTATATATTATTAAAGGTTCCAAGCATTATAGTTAGTTACTTGTCGTGTGAAGCGGGATCCAAGCACGATTTAAGCTTCTTATCGATGTGCTTCACATCTCTCGAGGTGGGGGTCTCGAGTTTATTTACCTGTGTAGCCGATAATGTATTAGAAGCCCACACGGGAGGAAAAAAAAATCGACAAAAAAGATAATGGAAAAGAAGGGGATAAAGAGCTTAGTAATACAAGTGTGTCAATTGCATTCAGCAGACCGTGGAGGTCTGAAACAGCACGAGCAGGGTGCTGCCTCCCAATCATGTCTTTGAGGTATCTGCACGAGGTTTTCGGTTTAGGGTTACTTCTGATAAAAATTTATAGGGGAGAAAAAACCCAAAAGGTTCTCAATGTTTACCTTGTGGACCAACTTAGTCACTGATGTTGTTGTCGATTTTATCACGATTTAACGTCGGTTTTAGTGGAGATCTCTCACATGCCCACACGTGGTCAACGTACTAAATCATGTCTGGACCGATAAGTTGAAAGGGCTACTGAAATCAGGGCACATAACTGAAATTTATCCTCCAAAATTGAACATTAGCTCTAGTGTTTGTGGGTTATTCTCGTGCCCTAGATTCTATTCAATCTTTCAATCCACATGATTTAGTGAGTTTTAAGAGACCACGTGTGGCGCACATGCGGGATTCCCGTTAAAATTGACAATAATCATGGACGAAATGATCAAACTGGTCCAAAATCGACAACATCGGGGACTAAATTGATTCGCGCGAAACATCAGGGACTAAATTGGATCACATGATATATATACTGGAGACCAAATTTATAGAAACGAAACTAGTCATAAGCAGGTAACCTGTCGAAGTCGATGATTTTATGAACCTCAGAAGACCGACGCAGAGCTGCCAGTGCAAGCTGCAGAGTACAGAAACCTTAAAGAGCTGCTGATATTGAAAAGCTAAAATAAAATTGATAAGCCTATTCACAGTTAGGGAGATCAGAATTTCCAGTTCATACAAAAAATGGCGTCTTGACAACAAAAGTGCATGGCTAAGCATACTATACCGACGAGTTTTAGTAGACAAAATCATTATCGGTCATCACAACTTAAAGATCATCCAACAAAAGCAAGAACAAGTAGCATTTTTTACACGTCGCTTTTGAAAATAAATAACATTTCATACAAACCTGCCCAGGTGGGAAGAGAAGGGGGCCATCGGTACGCATTATTTTATCTACTTCAGCTTTCGCAGTCCCCAGAAATTCCTAGAATTAGAGATACGAAGGAAAGTGTGAACGATAAAACATAAAAGATCACAAAAGCAGAATGTATAGCAAGGCAGTTTGTGGAAATAGATTTGAACATTTAAATAGTGATGAATAGATAAAAGAGATGCTAGCTAGCATCTTGCAATTATAAGAAGAAAAAAACAGAAAAGGACCTTTATTATCTCAGACTGCAACAAATTACCATCATGAACTTCCTGCACGGTTGACAATTAAGTTCAATCAGCACATGAAATTAAAATAAGCAGAAACTATAATTAAGAAAAGAACGAGCAATAGCGAAAAATACCTCCACATCACAAACAAAGCCTTCCAGTGCCCGGTAGGGAGCAAAGACAATAAGATCAAACCCAAGACTCTGCAGTTATCAATGATACTGGGTTGCAATCATTTCTAGGGAAAAAAAAGAGTAGACTAAAAAACATAACTGTGCGAGATATGCATGCCTGAAGAACCAGCATCTCATTATTAAGTATTATCTGATGATCTTGATCGATTCCTTTCCCAAGTTCCTCAGCTGATACATGGTTCTCCTCAGCTTTACAAGCAGCATATATGCACGTTAACCTGCATGACAAGGAGTTAACAAAACTAAGGAAAGATGACCCGATAATGACTTAAAAAAAGGTTTTCTTAATGCAACAATCAAAAGGGGAAAATATATTCCGGCAAAGGAGGTAAATTGAGATGATGTACATGATATTCTTGGGATGATGCTCCATCACGGACCAATGCAAATAAAACCTCTTGAAGTAAATAAGAGCAGTTGCCTGCACGACCAAAAAAATTTTTGATAAGCTTTGATTTGCAAAGATCGGTAGATTGTTTTATCTCGAATACGCCCACAACGAACCGCAATACCTGGATTTTACGAGGAAACTTAAAAGCATCACAAACGTCCTGAATTTTAAACTCATAAAAAGCGCGGAGCAGCTGTTCTTCCTCGATCTTCAGTGCTTTGGGACGCGAATGCTTCTCAGCTATGAAACAACAGATATAAATAATTAAGTTCTATCGCTTTATGAATCAACAATGTAACGGAACTTGGCATACAAAGATGAAGTGCTTACTTTTCTCATTTGCTTCGCTCTGCGGTTCAACATATGACAAGGATCCATCGACATCTACCTCCATCCGTGTGGCACCGTACTTTCATGACATATACAGTATTAGCCTTATTTGAAACAGTAATTTGGCATGGAAAATACTAATCGCATAATGTTTGTGAATGTTATCAAATGAACTTGACGAAGAACAATAGGAGATCAATAACAATGAATACAGAGCAAAATAAGAGACCCTTCAAGTTCTAACTAGAAACGTGATAATCATCAAACAAACAATATTTACTAAGGCACATAGATGTACCCGCTCAAGCGCTTGCTTAGCTCTCTTGTTAACATCTTTGTATTTTTCCTTCTGCAGCCAAAACGAGAGGGAAACAATAAGGCTGAAGCTCCATAACTTTCACATCACTACCGCCAAATCAGAAAAAACAACAAAATCAATAGAAGAAATTTCAAACCAAACAAGTGGAATAAAGAGACATTACGAGCTCGTGCGGAGTGAATATCCACTTTGCCCTGTGCGTTGAAGTCATGAAGTCCGCCATTGATCCGTTCCTTACCTAACAAATAATTACAGAAACACGATGCTAAGAAGCATGCAATTTCGTTCTTCGTGATTCTGTTTCGTCAATTATCGAGCACCTAGCTCTCACTTCGATCCCTCTTTGGAACGATTATTTTGTATTCTGTACTGTTGTGTACGCCTTCTTCTTCAGCGGCTGCCCCTTTTCTTTATTTTAACTTTCTAATTTCTTTTTAGAGTTCTTTCTTTTCACTGTATATATCAATTTCTGGGGGAATCCAAAATTATCGTCCTTGAACAATTTCAGCTAATTATATCGTCAATAATTTCTCTTAATATATAAAAATATATTGATGAGAGGTTGAAATGAATTTTGTTGTAGACGATTAAGTGATTAGTTGTACTTAAGTGATTAGTTGTACTTGAGGAAAATAAATAAACATTTTATGTCAATGTGTTCAATACATAGATCTATTTTCTCTCTCTGAATAGAGTTTCTTTTCCTTTTTTTCATTGAAATTAGATGGAATCATAATCTCCTCTCTCGTTGTAGATATTGTTCATCGTCGAGTATTTCATTAGTCATTATCATACCAAGTTTCAATATGTTAAAAACATGAATCCGTATGAAAATAAACACGAGACACTTTCAATCGATTTATTGAAAAGCTGTAAAACAATTTTTCACGAGAGCTCGCAAATAAAACATAAACACAAAGGAATAAATGTTGCTTTGAGACGGCGACTGCAAGGAGAAGAAACTCAGTCAGTGACTACAGATTTTGGCCGAAAAATCAAAGATCGGTGGGAGAATAATTTTGAAAAAGAGCAGCAGCTAGGGTTCAATCACACGATTTGATCTAAAAGACCTGATAAAAAAATGAAACAAAAATGGTTTTTTTCTATTTATATAAAACAGTCACCGCTGAAAGTTTTTAAGATAAAAAAGAAAAATATAATTTTTGCAAAAAAAGTCCTTGCGTAAAATACTACTGCCACCTCTAAAGTCTCAAAGCTTTTTCTTTTGGACCTACAACTTTGTTATCAAATTTTCAGCCCTCGACTGTTAATTAATCGGGTCAGAAAATTTAAGTCCAAACCATTCCAACAATGTTGAGCCCACGACCGAGCATGGCCTAATAGGCCCCGTCAACACAATACCACCAAACTTTATCTTCAAAATATCCATCGAAGTTACACACTCCTGATGACAACTAAAGTGACGTTTTCACTAGTTGGTTACTTTCCGTTGCTTTCCATGCAAGAGCTATGATGGTGTCAAAATGTAATGTCTCTCTTACTCGAACAAGTCAGAGGATTAAGTGGAGCTAAGGAATAAAATTACACTATCGGAGGTGGAACAAGTTGGCATGACTATCGAGGAAGCAAATATTCTCCATAGCGAGTGCAAGAGATGCCTTGTAGGCAAGGTGTTCGGAGAAAAGCATGTTAGCTTCCAAGGCCTGAATAACACCTTGTACATTATTTAGGCGGTTAAGGAAAGCTTCCGAGTGGTTGAATTGGGAACAAACATGTTTCAGTTCAGTGGCGGATCTAGTATAGGAGCCGGGGGGGAACAAGAGATTTCATTATTTGCACGATTTCGTTTAATATCTATATATACATATTAGTTACCTTAAATTCATTTTTTTTTCAGCTTAATTAATTTAAGCTTAGAACTATTAAGTGAAATACTAATTATTTAACCATATGATGTAATAATAATAAACATATAAATAATTTTAGATATATACAATGTTTTAAAGATAATCGAAAAGTTCTATATTGTATAAATCATTAAAATTTTAACAACGAGGATGACATTTCAATTATTATAAATGTTTGCTATGAACGACATTTACATATTATTGTCATGAAATGAACATTTTATTATTATTTAGATTATATATTATTCGTCCTTCCAAATTAAAAATTCTGGTTTCATCTAACTCTCATTTAAATTTTTATTATAGACTTGCTATACAAAAAAAAGACGTAAAAAATTCTCATTCCAATTTTAAATATAATGAACCTTATTAAATTAAAATAATCAGATGCCAAATACATAATATTAAATAAATATTGCACTTTATCTTAACACAACACGTGACTTGTGTTATTTTCTCTTATATTTTCTTTATATCATATTTTTATTTTAATGTTATATTATACAAATACAGGGCTAGTGTTTTCGTTGTTCGACCTACCTCAAGAATATGATATGTTGATGGTACTAAATTTAAGATTTTTTTATCAGATGTTTCAATGGAAAAATTTATTCAATTGAAAATCTTTTTTTAACAGAAGAAAGCAATGGGAATTAATCTTCTACATTGATCTCATCACTGACGCCGAGAGACACATTTATATTACGGTCCCCCAATCCGAAAATCCTGGATCCGCCCCAGTTTCAATTCATCTTTCACACCATGGCTGATAAAAAAATAATCCTTAAAGCACGACAAGGGACCTTTTATCAACAATAACTCATCATTAAGGTAGGATGAATAAATAGCGCTAAAAGGAGATAAGTTTCACTTTATTTAGATATGGGTTTAAGTGTGGGGCGTTTTCAGACATTGACACTCAAGAAATGCGGCCTTAAAGATTGGAAATTTTTTTTTTCCCCAGCTGCTTGGACGTGCTTCTCACAGAGACCGTGAAAATCAAGGTTGTCATATCAAACTAAAAGTGATGTTGGACCTCAGCAAACGTCTCATTAGAGGTACACACATCAACCTTAACTATGACTCTCACTGGATTATGTTCAAATATGAGCATCGGGCAACGATTTGTTTCTATTGCGGAAGAGTGGGTAGCCTAGAAAAAATGATGAAAGAGCTCTTGCAGCCAAAGCGGGTAGCCTAATAGCTGGACAATTTGGAGAATGGATCAAGGAAGACACTATTAGGGAGAAGGCTCGTTCTTCAAAAAGAGCTCTCCACAAACACTGAGAAGGATGAGGGAGTGTGTTGGACTCACGGATCAAGGAGACTGTCTAGGAGACCCAGATCCAAGATCAACGCAGCAGCCACAACCATAAAGAAGATAAAGGTGAAGGACTAGCTACGAGGAATATGAAGAACATAATCACATATGAAGTAGTTGCCAAGGAGAACACATATGATCAGGAGTTGCTGAAGACCTAATATGCGAGGTGACTACATCATCAACCCAACAGTACATGTCTTAGGCTAGGGTATAGAGGAGGAGGAGGAGGAGGAGGAGAAGCCACATAACACGCTCTATGTGATAAAAAGCCCCATGAAGGAAACTATCCGGAACCTACTCTCAATGCCACATACTAGACCCGACAAGATGGTGCGGAGGAGGCCAAATAAGTGAAGCACTATGCAATAGTACATAATAGGGGTGAAAATGAGCCGAGCCGCTCGCGAGCAGCTCGGTCAAAGCTTGATTCGAGTTCGATCAAATTCAAGCTCGAGCCGAGCTTCGAGCATATCACAAATAGGCTCGTGGCTCGTCGAGCCATTATCGAGCCTAAGATTTTATTTTTAATATATTAACTATTTTATAATATATATTAAATAAGTATTTTATTTAATAATATATACCGAACTCGAGTTCGAGCTCGATTTCGAGCTCAAATCCTCGAATTCCATTAACCTTATCGAGCTTATCCAGTCGAGCCCAGTAACACTTAATTTAGCTGAACTCGAGCTGGGCCATGTTAGGGTTCGACTCAGCTCGTTTACACCTCTAGTACGTAATGAGTTATGGGCCACAGCACTATCGACGCCAAACCGACACCTTTACCACATGCAGTGGCATTTGGTAATATTTTTAAAGTTTTGTTCACTATAGGCGACGGTTGTTAGTCCGTAAGTTTGATACAAATATACGCGACCGTTGTTTTGCAAAACCGTCGCCTATTATTATTTTAGTTTTTTTATTTATATAGGCGACAGTTGCAATTTAAAACCGTCAACCACTTTAATAACCCTAATTTCCCATTGCATTTATACAAGCTAAGCCGTCACTCTCACCACCACCAAACCCACGTCTCCCTCTCTACATCTCTCCCCAGCGACACGTTCTCTCCTCAGCGGAAACCTCAACCTCACCCTGGATGTTTGACGCCGGGAGCTCGTGACAGGCTGCGGCGGCGGGAATATGGGGGAAGGGCCTGGGTGGCGTGGCGCAGACGATGGTGGCAACGATGATGTCTAGTCCAAAGATTTTGACGAGGATGATGAAGGACTGAAGGTCTGGAGGGTTACAAATGCGTCAGGGGCAGCGGGATGGTCTGCGTCGGAGCTCAACAAAGATGAGTCGGGGCTGAGGCTGCTCTGCGTCTGGGTGGCCGTGGGATGGTGTTGTTGCGAGCTCGTCGGAGCTGCGGGTGGGCTGGGCTCCTCGGGGCAGCAGGTCGGCATGGCTCGAGGGTGTTGGTGACGAGGGACAAGGCGATGGGGAAGGCCGTGGCTGTGGGTGGTGGTGGTGGCCCGAGTGGTGGCTGCGAGGCTTGGGTTGCTAGGGCATGCGAGCGGAGAGGGGAGGGCGGTTTGAAGCTGGTGAGTGAGAGTGTTTTTTAGGGATTTGTTTTTGTTTGTTACGTGTTTGTTTGTTTGCGATTTAGGGTTTGGTGTGATGTGAAGAATTCTGCTCGGTCATGGCACTGGACAATAAAACTGGACTGAGTGAAGAAGGTTCTTTTAAAAAATTGGCCCTTACTGGGTCAATTTTAAAAAAATGGTCTCGTTGACGATTTTTTTTGTCAATAGCCCTCATTTTGTTTAAATGTTAACCATATTAACTAATTTTCATAAACTCATTAAAATTAAAAAAAAAAACAAAAATATGGCCGTACAGATGCAATAACTGAACATAGGTCTATCTTCCTCTTTAACCATAACCATACAATCGATATGAATGCATTATGTTCTCCATTTTAAAGAACATTGGGTAACCACACACACCTCTCTCACAGACCTAAAGCGACGCGAGCTGTTCTCTTCGTTTAGTGCCGGAAAACAACGTCTCAAACAAAGAAAACAGCAAGCATTTCAGCATATTTTACCAGTAAACATTCGTTACATGAAAACTACAATTTTAACGTCGAAAATGGTGAATTTCCAGTCCATTACCCTCGAAAATGTATGGGTTATTTAGTAGATCATGTGTACTAGTCAGAGTTGCGATATACTGGGTTATTACGAAAATTCGGACATGAAAATACAGACTCTGAGGTCCAGTTTTTGTGCAGGGAACCCATGCGAAAATGCAGGGGACCCAAACGTATATACAGGGTACCCGAGCATATATACATGGTACCCGCGCATATGGACTACTGTTTTTTAAGTGCATGGGACCCAGGCTAAAAAATGCAGGGGGACCCAAACGTAAAAGCATGGTACCCAATTATAATTGTAGGGTCCCCGCTAATGTTGTGCGCGGGTCCCCTGCCTTGATGCGCGGGTCCCCTGCATTTATGCGCGGGTACCATGCGCTATACGTGCAGGTACCATGCGCTATACGCTCGGGTCCCCTGCCTTAATGCGCGGGTACCTTGCCGTTATGCGCGGGTACCTTGCGTTTACGCTCGGGTTCCATGATCCCATGCTCGGGTCCCCTGCATGTATGCACAGGTTCCGTGATCCCATATTCGGATCCCATGCGCTGAAAATCATACATAAGCACGGTACATGACGACAATCGTTTTCTAAACAATAACTTTGCATAATATTGGAGGTGCTCAATATGACAATTACCAACATTGTATTTCAATTCGATGGTCGGTGGTTAATCGGCGAGGACAATACCTCGACTTGGTCCCCTGCGTCAAATTGTAGTTGACATTCAATTTTGGTGGATGAGGACGCATGCACGTTACAAGACGTGAAGGAGCAAATGGTAGCGGTGTTGTCGTTTCGCAACGACAATGCGAGGTTGACGCTAAGCTATATGCCAAATGTAGCCTACAGTTATCACAGACCCATATACATCGATAACGACTATGCTCTACGTGCGTAATTGGGTTTTGGTGGCCCTCAATCGAGACCCGTGGTTCATGTCGAGGTGGTGGAATGTGCGCGTGTGGCTCCGTCGGACACAGTTGCTGGTTCTTCTAGTTATAATAATGGATTCATAGCCGATTGCGATGAAAATACGCAAATCGAACCGTTTGAGGGGTATGGTTGCATCCCATCCAACACACCCTACTGCCATTCGAATGAAAATGAAGATGAGGGTCTTGAAAAAGATCTCGCCGGACCGACCGGGAGTAGGGATGACTCGGATTGGCATTCGAACGAAAATAAAGATGAGACAATCGAACACATTGACGAGTCGGAGGAGGAATTTGTAGCACGTGATCACAACGACGATGAAGATGACGATGTAGATCGTATCCCTGTAGATGAGGCTGATGATGGTAATTTTGCATTTCCGAACGGTTCAAGCCTACACGTTGGACAACAGTTTCGTGACAAGGCCGAAGTTATCGAGGAGATATCCAAAATTGCCTTGGCGGCGGCGTTCGAGTGCAAATTAGTAAAGTCGAACAAGACTTTGTATGTATTAAGATGTGCGATGGAGCAATGTTCGTGCCGTTTTGGAGCTGCAAAAGATACGGATTCCCCTTTCTTCTCGATACGGACATATTGCGGCACACACACATGCGGCGTGTCTCATCGACGTCGAAGACATCGTCAAGAAAGTTCATCGGTTGTGTCTAGGATGCTTCTTGACAATTTTAGCGGGCCTAAAGACATTTCCACGCCAAAGGCTATCATGTCTATGATGCAAAGTAGGGGGTTGAATGTTTCTTATTACAAGGCTTGGAAAGGGAAGAATCTCGCTACAGAGGAGTTGGTCGGTAACGGGGACGATTGTTACGCGTTGATCCCGGCGTACTTGGAAGCTGTGAAGCAAATGAACGTGAGAAGTGTCGTGGATTGGGAGATGGACGAGGAAAACAGATTCAAATATCTGTTTTGGCATACGATGCATGCATAGCGAGATTTGCTTTCATGCGTAAGGTAATTTCTATAGACGCCACCATTTTGAAGGGAAAGTATAAAGGGGTGATACTCATTGCAACGGCGCAAGACGGCGATTACCATCAGTATCCTATCGCATGGGGTATTGCGAGCACCGAATCTACCGAATATTCAACAAAATATAAAGACCCGTATGATGGAGAAAGATGTGTGTGCGTTATTCCTTAATATTGCATACGCCTACAAGACGAGCGATTGCGATCGATTGTTGGAAACGTTAAAAGAACGATACTTAAACGTGCATACGTATCTTGATGTCAGCACGAAGGCAAAATGGACAAGATCGTATTACCCCAGAACAAGGTACAACATCATGACCACTAACGGCTCGGAATCGATAAATGCCGCTTTACGTGCGGATAGAGAGCTTCCACTCATAGGATTGTTGGATTCGATACAACGTTTGACGACAAGTTGGTATAGTAAGTATCGAAGAACTTGCGAATCTTCGATGACAGCCAATGTCACGTCATTTACGCCGAAGGTCGAGTCAATCCTACGATCACACTACATAAATTCACAAAATCTACATGTGTCGAAAATTGACATTCAACGGTATAATGTATACGGCCATAGAGTCAACGAGGTGGTCGATATCGAGACGAAGTCATGTAGTTGTAAGATGTTCGATATCGATCGTATCCCCTGTGCGCACGTCATTGCGGCTTGTAGTGTCGCTAATGTAGGTGTTTATTCGGTAGTCCATGCGTATTACAGCTTGGAGACATGGTAATTAGTGTACGAGGGTACCATATGGCCTATCACCGAGCGCGTTGAAGGAATTGTGAATATGTTACCACCTATCGTTGACCCAAAACGCGGAAGAGCACAAAAAAAAATAGAATGTGTTCCGTCGAAGAATTCGGTAGGAGGAGGTAAATCCTATGAGTTTGATTTGTACATGTGTATATGTATGATTGATATGGAAATTCGGTATGTTGGAATGTTTGGTACGTATAATGTAATAGACATGAAAATTTAGTGGTTCAATGGATGTTGGCGTGTTTGGTATGTTGGCTTGTGTGGTATGTTGTCGGGTAGCGTGCGCCATATGTGCGGGTACCTTGCGCCATATGTGCGGGTACCGTGCACACACAGTCGGAGTCTCGTGCGCGTACAGTTGTCAGATGCTTTCAGTAAGTTACATCAATCAACTCAGCACGATACGTCAGTCGTTGTCAGTATGTTAAATCATAAAATAATATAATCACTCAGATCAAATGATCGGGATAATCATTAACCAATTATTCTGAAATTATTAAACTATCATTAAACAATTCTGAATAATCGCAGTAATCATTAAACAATTATTCTGATTTTATTGTTAAAATAATTATCTTTTTAAAATAATCGTGCATTAGTGTACGGGTACCGTGCATTAGTGTGCGGGTACCTTGTGCTATATGTGCGGGTACCGTGCATTAGTGTGCGGGTACGGTGCATATACAACTCCAAATACAACATCTAACATATCAACATCCATCATTACATAAACATGTTCCATCTTTACAAAATACCCGAATACAACTTATTGATACCAAGAAGCTCATCATTAAGGCGAATGGAAATACATAGGTATTCTGGAAATTGCGTCATCTGCCGCCCGTTAAGCTCCACAACGTTATCGCTACGAAAGAGCATAGAAAATGCTGCCCGCAACACATGAGCCCCACAATCGCCGCTGAAAACAACCAAAAGTTTAATATGAGATATGATGTCCTAAACTCAACTTCAAATTGAAATATGCTACACTTACGAATTTTCTTGCTTCTTGAAATTGGGGATCCTCTCCACCTTCCATTTCCTAAATGCACTTGGAATTAAACCAAGATTCTTGAGTACGATCGGGACCACTAATTGTAGCCCGCTCAAGGCCGCGTTCATGTTGCGCATGTCGACATCGCAGGACAGATCCGAGTCGAATACCCGTATGGTCTTGTTCTTCCAATCGAGGACTGCAAGAGCCCAGTGAGCGATGGTCTGCACCGGCACCACAATATATTCAGCAACTTGCCATGACACCGCCGGTCAGTCCCGATCACGTCCCTCTGCATAGTGGACCAAATATGCAAGCATGTCCTTGACAAACTTCTCATTTACTACGCAGTCTCGGTCGATGCTCTCCTTCAACCCGAATCCCATGAAGGCAATATCACGAGAGCAGAAGGTATGAACCCTCGGCATTTCGACGAACCCTCTAATGCATTCGTCAATGTGCTATAAAATAAAAGGAAACAAGTTAAGTAAAAAATTTATTAAAGGATTAGTACAAATTGGTTATGTCTCCTTCGTACAGCGTCGTCGAGCCACCACGAAGGCGTGTACAGCTGTTGGAACCACGTCTTGGTTCGGTACGAATTGGACAACCAAAGTAGGCGCTCATTATCTTCCATCGTAACGATCCTCTGCTTTATCCGAGGCCATAGCTTCAGCTTTCTCTTCATGTGCCTCTCCAGCTGTGGATTTCGGCTGTTCTGCACGCGATTCTGATTCGGATCGGTGAATGGGGTCACCTGGTACTTGGAAGGCCTGCTTTCGCGAGGCGGCGTCGACTCCACCGTGGCCTTGGCTTCCACCGCGACCTCAGTCTCTCAGGCTGCTTTGGGTTCCGAAGGATAGAAAGCTTGGTTGGAGCCACTGGCTTCAAAACCTAACAAGATAACACTTCAACGTCAAAAACTATACTATAGAAAACCTAATGCAACAAATTATTTATAAGGTTTTTATCATGCGACGTGTGAGTCAGAAACTCTCGGTTGCTCCCGTACCACCCCTGCTGCAGGTTTTGCTGCAAGTCATGCATCGACTCCTGCAAGCCGAAGATACTCGCGCCCCACTCTTGAGCCGTGGACCATCGTTCGTCATAAGAGTCTCGGAACTGCGAGATACTCGTGATAACGTCGTCGAACCGACTATTCGCCATCTCGAAATTGTGGTCCACGCGTCGTGTGAACTAATCGAATTGATCCCACGAGGGGCCTGAGTTCTGCTGTGGAGGAGGGGATGGGTACCGTGGGGGTGAGGGGGGACGAAATTGGTCCGCCTATTCCTCGTAATGCGACCGATGCGATAGTTGCGGGATGGACTGTGCGACATGCGTTTGTGCGACATCGTCCGCGGCTGCCAAATGGCGTACACACTTTACCTCCACACCATCCTCAAGGAGCCTCGTTAGACGGTCGATGACTTCATGCCGCTCCTCCACTTGGAAACGGCTATATCGGAAGTAAGGCTCGTTCATCTCCGATATTGTGGGGCTCAGCAACCCAAATACGAGTGACCCCTTTGCGGCGTTGACGATCATCTCCATCTTCGGAGAAGCCTTCGTTAACTACTCATTGGTGATCCACCGGCAGATATGTGGGGTCACCACATCCGCCTCGTTCCTACGATAGGCGAGTGCGTACCGAATACCCGATATGCACTCGTACCCCAGAACCTAAAATGATAACTCGTACCCCAGAACCTAAAATGCAAAGAAACAGCAATATATAATCACAATTAAATAAATATTTATAACGATTTGAAATAACGAATGACCTGAATCGGATGTACGAAGCCACTAATCAGTAGCCCGCAGTGTTCGCTGCCCCCGTTTTGGGCTCGTTCCCGAACAAAATCCCTCTTCTCCCTTAGATTTATCTTCAGCAAGCGTATCACCTCTTTGAAAGCTACGCTGCCCCAAGGATAGTTGACGAAGGCGACTTCGTCTTCGACTAATGAAAGCAGCCACGGCCGAACAACTGTGTCCTTCTTCGACGATCGGGGCAGCAACACGGATGCGGCAAAGTATAGATCAGCCAACTTCAGCTTATCGATGTTGATGTTTACGTCATCGTTGGCTCCCAACTCTCGCAGGCGATCCTCAACGTACGATAGACGGATTGTGAATCTTCCCGGAAAGTTTCTCTCCGCAAAATCACCATTGGGGTTTACTTCCGGGATTTCGTCCGAGAACCTAAGGCCGATAATCAGACAATACTCCGCGTTAGAAAATCGGAGTGGTCGGTTCCCAATGATCATCCACAACTCCTCGCGATCTGAAGCGTAGTCTGCCTCCTCGTGAGAACAAAATGATATGGGCAGATAGATTAAAATCGGTGGCAGCGTCGACGAGTCTACCAAATGGACTCCCCGCCCTGACTCTCCCGCTCATTGCCGTTGAGACTGTTCCTTATCTTTGCACTCGCCTCCGTGTACATCCCGGTCATTGTCAAGCGAAACTTGAAGTCATCGTCTCGGGATGATGACAATTGCTTCTTCAGCACAACCTGGTAATCATAAGAGTAAATAACCAATTAGAAAAATTCGTCGATGGTACACTTACACACGCTCATGGTACCCGTGCAAACGCGCATGGTACCTATACAGACTCTCATGGTACCCGCACAGGAAAGCATGGTATCCGCACAGAAGAGCATGGTACCCGCGCACAAGAGCATGGTACCCGCACACAAGAGCATGGTACCCGCGCGCACTATCGTCGTACCCGCCAACACATACGCACATGGTACCCGCGCGCAAGAGCATGGTACCCGCACGCGATAGCATGGTACCCGCACTCAATCGCATGGTACCCGCACACAATCGCAAGGGGTTGGGCGCGTATGAGTACCGTGCGACTGTGCTCGGGTCCCAAGCATGCAATCACGGGTCCCCTGATTTGCCCGTAGGTTTGGATCCCAATTGGTTCATCGCACGGTTTCCTTGCGAACAAGTGTCCAAATTACACAATTGGAAACCATGCGCCGGACCCAACCAATTCGACGCACGAGACCTGCTCTTGAGGAAGACGAAAGCACAGTAAAATTACCGGCACTCTTTCGCGACGTGCGTTCATTGCCATTGTAGTCGGTTTGGACGTGCTTGCAGTGTGAAGAAGTTAGTTTCGTGGATCTGGAGAATTTTCTGCTTTGTTATGTGTCATTCGGATTCAATTTTAACTGTCAAATATTGTACTTGGTGAAGAAGAAGAAGTCCCGTGACGCTACATTGAGTGGAATCGATTAAACCTAATTAATTTTACTTTGAGTAGTTGAATGGGTTAAATAAGGGTAAAGACGTCTTTTTCGCTGAGTTAGTAAGGGTAGAATAGACTTCAAACATTATGGAGGCCATTTTTTTAAAATTGACTCACTCAAATGCCATTTACTTAAATAATCCAATGAAGAATGCCCTCGAGCTCTTCGTCAAAATGCATTAATGAAAAAAATAAAAAAAAAATGAAGATCTATGACGTGCAACTGTTCGACAAAATGACTCAATGAAGAAAGCAGACCATAAGAACCGTGCCTCGCCTCAATGAAGAAACATTAGCCCAAACACATTAATCTCACATTCGACGGCGTTGGCCGATTCATTATTCTTCTCTTTGATCTCATTTTAATTTTTTCCCGATGTTAAGTTAGTGATGCTTTAGGGGTCATAGTATTGTAACAATGTTAATGATTTGTCTAGTAACTTGCCTTTTATTTTCTAATGGTTGATTTTGTTGAATTAGTGGGCGTTTTGTTTGATTAAATTATTGGTCGATTGTTAGATTGAATTGGTCGTATAATATGTATTTAATTGAGATATAAAAAGAAAAACAATATATGAAAAAATATGTATATGTGACGGTTGTTGTAACAACCATTGCCAATTCGTATAGTATAGGTTAATGTTATTATAACAACCACCGCCTATAGTCAAGTATGGGCAACAGTTAACAACAGTTACCTATTAATTGAAGTATGAGCGTCGGGGCTCTAGGCGTCGCCCAGAAACCAGCGCCCATGCCCCGTAACAACCGTCGCCCATGACTAATTCAGTACTAGTGATGTGTTATAATGATTTCTAAAAGGAGCATATGGGTGTGATAAGAGTGAAAGCGGCAGAGAACCAAATGAGATTTTAATTCAAGAAGAGGATCAAACATAATGTGTAAGAAGAGGAAAGATTCAGAAACCAAGGGTTAAATTCTAAAGGTGGATACTACCGGTGGGAACTAGCCCAACCAGCCCCAATAATTATCATCATGTGGAATTGTAGAGGCTAACTATCCGCGAACGGCTCTCTACGCGGGATAAGCCATGAGTTGCTTAAATTGCTGGTTCTACTTCGTGTCTCTTATGCGGTACTGATTCCCTTGAGACGGCGGACCACTTGTTCTTTAATTGCCCCTTCTCGAAACGCTGCCTCCATCTTCTTCGGCGGAAGACTAAGTTGCATTGGCCATATCCGAAATGACAGCGTATTGGCTGAGCATCTTCCCGGTGGCGTAGCGGACACCTATGCAACTTGGTCATACGACACCTTTTTGCGTCATCAGTGTATCACATTTGAATGGAACGTAATTGACATTGGCGAGAAGGCAAGTTTTGCTCACCAGAGTGCTTAGTTGAGGAGGTGTTGCGCCTTGCTTGTCTGCGACTTACCACTATTCACACTACTTTTTAGTTGCTAGCCTTACGTAGACTGTGGCGAGCTGCTTGGTGATTCTTTACCTTTATACATGGAAGCATGTTGCCGTTTGTGTGCAGTGACTCTACCGCCCTTTTGTTTTGTACATATTTTCTTATTAATATAAGGGAACATTCCAAAAAAAAAAAAGAAGTTTGTAGAGGTATGGAAGGGCTCTATACAATTTCACATAGGAGTCGCATTGACTCAACCTCCCCAATCTTTCTAAGTGAGGTTAAGAAGAAGAACGCTTTTGTTGAGGTGGCTTGCAAACAACTGAAATTTCAAGACGGATGGCATTTTGTGGATCCTATGGGGCCCAAAGGAGGCTTATTGGTGGGACGAAGTAATGAGGTTACTATCATCATCATTTCTACTAGCTTTTGAGTTGAGGTCTACTGCAAGCTACATGATATTTAAGAACAAATGTGGATCACTTTCGTGCATAGCAGCATTTGTGAACAAGAGAGAAATGAATAGTATCAGTTCTTGTTGCATGAGAGTAAACGGGGAAGTTTGGTCTTTGGATGGGGATTTTAACGAAATCATGGCCCCAAATGAAAAAAAAAAAAAACAGTGGCCAAGTCAATGGTGAAGCAAACTTTTAGATGTTAGGTGAGATGGAGATGAGTAAATTTAGATTTCTTGGTAGGAGCTTCACTTGGACTTACAATGAGGGGATGACTTTGCCAAAGAGAGGTTTGATAAGATCTTTGGCTCTCACTATTGGATATTTCATTTCCCTATATCATATGTGAATCATATCGA
Organism: Linderniella brevidens; assembly: GCA_004919715.1. Lineage (NCBI taxonomy): Eukaryota > Viridiplantae > Streptophyta > Magnoliopsida > Lamiales > Linderniaceae > Linderniella > Linderniella brevidens. The sequence goes on along the minus strand of SWDC01000150.1, from coordinate 3,161,704 downwards.
CAATCATTCATCCGATCACAGTTTACTCCTGCTTACTTTCAAACATCAGAAGAGAAGACATAAAAACTATTTATCTTTGACATGAGATGAATTAGTAATATTGGTATCCAGGATGTGGTGTAGCGTGCATGGTCGGCCTGCATAGTTGGAAATCCTCCCTACCAGCTGTTTCAAAAAACAAAAATCTTCAGACTGATACCCTTGAGGTTGGCTGGAACTGTAAGACCAACATAGGGCTTGTTATTGACTAGATTAACAACAAACTCTCTGAGCTCAAGGAGGACAGTGGATCAAGAGATTGGAAGGCATGGATATCTCTCAAAATTGATAGTCATATAGGCTACAAAGATGAAGAAAATTTTTTGGACTACAAAAAGCTAGAGTGCAATGGCTCATTGAGGGAGATAAGAGCACCAAATTCTTCCATGCCTCTACCATTCAAAGAAGGAAGAGTAATACACGGCATGTTGGTTATAAGCCGTCAAAATGCACAAGACATAATATTATTTATCAGGTCGGTGCTATTTTATCTTATCCTTCTTATCATACTTATTATAATTAAAGTCCGTTTTATTTTAACGGGCTTTTTTTTAATATCTGAGATGCAAAAAGAGAAACCAAACAGCATATATTTGGTCCGTTAAACTTTCATATCCTTTAATCGAGATATTGGGCTTGAGCTTATTGTAAACCCATTAAAGCCATGTCTAACCAATCAAAAAAATATTTGAACTTTTGATATAATCAATTAAACCGATGGGACAACATTATACTAGAATAAAGTCTCCGCCGGGTCAGCCCATGCTGCTATTTCGAGGCTAGTCTATAGCTAGATCGGGCATGAAAAAAAAACATCCTCCCTTTAAAACAGAATACTATTCTTTCCGATAATCAAGTAATACATTGACTGTTTCATCATTCGTACGTGTCTTTTTCTTAGCGTCACACTCACGTGCATTTACTAAAGAAAAATAGATATATTATTTATTTAAAAAATTAAAAATAGATGTACTTTCTTATTTGTTTTTTATTTCTGAAATTAGTTGTCAATGAAGTTTTTATAATGAATGTGTTATTAAGCATCTAATATACTATGAAAATATAAAGTCGATGTATTCTTTTTCGGAGGGATAAAATCGATGTTATATCAAGTATCAACAAAAAGAGAAGGAAGAAAAACCATGAATAATTCCCTTATTTTGTTCCTCCATAACATAACAATAATAATAAATTAAATAAGTTAATGAACCGAAAGAATATATCAAGACACGGGATTCACAGCGTCGCACAGAAACATCAGAGACGACGTCGTCCCTCCACCAACACCGCCGCCGCCACCGAGAAACACCCTCTCGTAATAATCAACACAGAACAAAGACAAAGACAAAGAAAGCTCCACCTCGTGCCTCCTCTTCATCACACCACTAACATCACTGCTCTTCTTTTTCCTCGTGAGCGTGGCGAGCACTGGCTTCACGCACACGGTGTACAGCCTCCTGTAGCCGCCCAGCGCCACCACCACCGTCTTCACCCTCGAGCTTTGCGCCGGCGGGGACACGTGGCGGAAGCAGAGATGCTCCCACAGCGCCTCGCTGCTCGTCAGCGCACACCACAGGCGGCACACGCACGCCGCTACGCCCAAAGACCTCTCGTCGAGTCTCGTCAGAATCTCTATCAACAAGTCCACATTATCGTTGATGCAAAACTCGTCTTCTTCGCTTGAAAACTTGCCCCTTTTCATCAAAGCAGTTTCTCGAATTCCAACCACCATTAATTATATTTAATCTTCAATGAGTTAATATATATATATATATATATTTCACGTTCGTGTTATTGATGAATGAGAAAAAGAATGTGTGCCTGCAATAAATAGTATGGGGAGGGCTGTAAATGGTCTGTGTTTTAATGCTATAATAGGGTTAACGAGAGAGGAGAGAAGAGGATCAGAGAGACAAAGGAAGACGACAAGTAAGAAGGTGACAAAGAAATAAGGAGAACTGTGACCAAGGCATTGAATATGCATCGTAGATTAATTAATTAATTGGTTTACAATAATACCTTTTTCTTTCTTTCGTGCCGTTGCTGAAAATATATAATTCAAAGCGGTGAAAACTAAAAGTAAACGTTGTGATTCTTCGTTTCGAGGTTCGAATTTTTTTTTTCTGGAATTGAAAACATTAATTTATGTGTATGAAATCTAACAGTAGCTAGCCCCACAAGACTATACCAGTATTTATACTACAAAATAGATCATATTTTGACGGAAAATCGATCCCCGCATATTTTGAGGAAAATTGACATAAGAATCTATACTCTTTCGTCCAAATCCGAGGAGAACTCAAACGCTTTGTTGTTTGATGATTTCGAAATTCGACGTCAAGTGGTCCGCTTTCGAAATCCAAATTCTCGCCATAATAATTTTCGTAAATAATAATACTAATAATACTAATACTAATAATAATAATAATAATAATAATAATAATAATAATAATAATAATAATAATAATAATAATAATTATGAGTGAACGATGAGTCGAGCCGACTCGCATGCTCGATGAGGCGGCTCGAGCTTGACGAACGACGAGTCGAGCCGGATCGACAAAAGCTCGGCTCGAGCTCGACCAACGATGAGTCGAGCCGGCTCGCGAGCTGGACGAGGCTGTTCGAGCTCGACGTAAGACGTCGAGTTGGTTTGAAGATAGCTTGGCTTAAGCTCGACGAACGACGAACGATGATCGAAAGCTCGCGAGCCGACTCACGAGCTTATTTTATTTTATTAGTTTTTTATTTTATTTTTGTACATTTTAATTTTTAATAAAAAGTTTGAGGTCGAAGTGGACGAGCTTAATGAGTTGGAGCTCGAGCTCAAGCTCCATTTTGAAATCCGGATTACGAAATCCTAACGTTTGTCAAACGATGAATTTGAATTTGAAATTAGAATTTTAAAATTTATAACTTGAAATCACGGATTTCAATTTAAATACATCAATCCAAACGCAGATAATTCGTAAATGTAGCTAGGTATCCAATGCAAATATTACTTCGACGAAAATGATCTTAAATGTACTCCACCAAACATATATTATATCTACACATATTGGGCCCCACTCCATCAGATTATGAAAGTGCAATGGAAGAAAAACTTTAAAGATACGATGCTATCGCACCTTCATGCGTGCATGGTAAGGTCTCCATCCTATTCAACTTTGATCCTATAATAGAAAACCCCCAACTCCTATGAGACAGAACGCATGTATTCAATTAAGCTTTACAATCGTGATTTGACGATTGATATATATATATATATATATATATATGTGCGCGCGCGCGCGTGCGCATGCACACACGTGTGTGAAAAATTATAAATTTCGGTCATAAATATACAAATTTTTTATTTTTGATCAATATATTTTATGATTGAAAAATAAATCACTATTTCTGAGGGTTGGATTCTATTATGGATTTGTGACCATATTTTTCAGAGGACCTTTTCCATTGCTTCTCCAAATTCAAATTAGGATCTTCCATCGTTTTTCCAACAGAAAGTAGAAATCTTCTACTTCCAATCACTAGACTAGAATGCTGATTTGGGATACGAACAATGATATGGATATTTTGACTTTTTTCACTCAAATTACTCGGCTATATGAATTAAGTGACCTATTTTTTTCTTATCAAATAAAGTGATTAAGAATAGAATATTATTTTGCCAATATATATGAATATGAATACAATTTAATTGCCACATGATCAGAATGACCAACAGCGACTTCTTTTTTTTTTTCCACACACACATTACCTATATAAACTATCATGTGAACCGTCGTAGTTGGGGATTCCTTCGATGGTTCACTGCAAGCTTACAACTACATAAGGCTCGCAAAGTCAGCAAAAGGTAATCTATTCACATTATAAAATTTCTTGGACCGCTATCTCTGTGTACTTATGTTGTTCTAAATTAGAGTAAAAGTCAAACACATGCACGTTCATATTTAAATTATTTTGATCAATCATATACACGCCCTTGGTATTACCGTCAATTATGATTTTTTGTGTGTGTTTTTACCCTCTCGGCTAAATAAGTTTTTCTTTTCCCGGTTGTGTGCGTCTAACTAACGTTCATGTACGCTAGTTGTACACTATATTATTATGATAAATATATGTGAAAATTTCCCAAAAAAAATTGTCAAGTAAGGAGTATTCCCCACAATGTATAGGTAGTTTTCACATTCTTATTAAATTTAGTCTGACTTGAATCAGAACTTCTTTGTTGGTTATGAGATGACCTCAATTTTCAGCGAGACTAATTAATATTATCTATGTATTATTCCAAATCAACATAAACTACGATGACAAAGAGTTGGAGTGAGCATGAACCCTAATTGACTTTATGTTTATTTGGAGATATTAATAGCTTGGCCGCGTTATTTTATCTCTTGTAAACCAGTTAATTATGTTGTAGTTGACCGCTTTCTTGTCCCAACAACGTCTCATCGGATAATAAGCATCTGTGTGTTCAACTTCTCATTTGAAATATCTTGTAACAAGCTATGTTCTATCTTGTGAACATATGTTTTGTTCTTTTTTCTCTTGACCATGTAGGAGGCTTTAATTATATACTCGTTGAAAAACAATGAGCATGGAATAAAAATTATACGAATTACATGTGAAGTAATAAGACAATTAGGATCTGATGATTATATTTCCATTCTCTAATAAGACAAGAATAAAAGCCAATGGGAATCAACAAATGAACGTCTGTGTTTCCATGTTAGCTCGTAATAAACTAAGCAAGGAGCGAAGATTTGAACAAAACAAAGGAAACAAGAGAGAAAATGGTAAGCACAAGAAGACCTTTGGATCCACACACAAAGAGAAGAAGCCGTGTGCTTCTAACTGCTCTCTAACCAGAACTCACTGTCATCTATGTTTTAGGTTATATAATTTCTTTTTTTTTTAATGAGCTTCGTTTTGTAATAATAATAATTATATTTTTTTTTCAAACGGAAAATGACTTTGAGAAAGGTTGCGTTTTACTACGATTCTAAACGCTCTTAGCAAATCAGCGTAAAGCCAAAAAGCCTACTGCTATGATGAGTCGTAGTCGTTTATCTGTGGACATTGGATTCTTACGTTTGACATTTTGTACCTTAGCGGGTTTGATTCAATTTGAAATTATTGTTACTGCCTTTTAAAATAATTTAATGCGTGTTCTAGTTTTGTGGCCGCTTCTTAAAATAATTTAATGCGTGTTCTAGTTTTGTTCCTGGCTAGAGATTCTATCACTTTTTATTTAGACTGAGATATTCAGGACATCGATGGTTTTTTTTCTTGGTAAAAGTAGAATTAGGTATTTTAAATAGTATATATGTGTGTATGATATATGACGATAATGTAAATCAAGACATTTTAGACCATCTCCGACCTAAAAACGTCTTCTCAAACTCAAACGCATTCTCAAAATCAAAATGCAGTAATTTTCTTCAATCATTAAAGTCATTCTCAAACTAAATATAATATATTTTAGTATTCTCTTTCACACAACTTTTAAAACGACCTACATATTTACATTATTTTAAATAAGACCACGATATTATTGTAAATTCGACTAAGACAATATTTAAATTATTAATAAAACATTATTTGTACATATAAAATAACATTTATTAAATCCACTGAAATCATTAAAGAGAAATAACTATATTTTTTAAAGATAAATTTTCAAGTCTCGAATTGGTGCATTCCTTCAATAAAAGATCAATTAGGACATTCAGAAGTATAATATAATCAGATATTTTTTAGAAATATTTCTAATTTTGTGGTTGCAGTCAATTACATATAAATAAAAGATAAAAATTTGAATAATAAGTTATAAAAAATTTATTACAAAAAACTGAGGAGTAATGTTAAATAATTGTTTATTTTCTACTTTTATAGTTATAATTATTAATATCGTTTTATATACTTTTATGTTTTTCTACATTGGTGATTTAATAAGTGAATATAAGTAAAAGGACTTGTTTGTACTTTTGAAACATCAAATCTATTTTTTACGTTCAAATGCAAATTGTGGTTTCAAAGAGGAAAGAGAAACCAAAAAACGCATTTTGAGTTTGCGCTTGTAGTTCGCTTGAGGTGTTTTTACTCCAATTTTTTTTAGTTTTGTGTATCGGTGGAGATGGTCCTAGATTCATCGAGTCTTTTTTCCGGGGGCCAGACTCGTATCCAGTTAGTAAGAAAATCTAATCCGTGTTTAATATATGCAAAACTTCCCCATGATCTAAATTTGAAATATTGGAGCATGGTCTTGTTAGGATTTTTTATCATTATTCATTTCAATCGGAATTTTTCTGCATTGAATGGTTTTACCATCTTTATACAAGAAAAGGGTGACCGGAATTTTGTCGAGATATCATTGGTAACTTATAAATAGAAGGAACACAGGCACAAATACGATATATTTATTTATACATATATACCTATATTCGTGGGAATGTTTGGCATTACACGAATCATGTACTGTATGGTTCTAGTGGGGTACCACTCTTCGGAGATCATAATAGACCAGCCCATTACAAGCCCAGAACATTGGTCCATTAATACCAAATGCGCTAGAAAAATATTAGGAAATTACTTTTTTATCAATACGTACCGTGATTGGTCCAAGTGGTAAGCGGCTATGTATTGTTTAAGCAATGTCTCGGGTTTGAAATGTTGTGAATGCAGAACCCCCTTTGGGAGCCTCACCCACCCATGTATGTGTGCGACCGGATTAATTGGGGCAATCCGGATACCGGCAGTCATTCGAAAAAAAATAAATAGCATATCCTTGTTTATTCCTTATTAAGTCCTACTAAACATTATTAATACTCATTAGTCTACCTAGAACATCTCCAGAGATCCTCTATTCTAACTTTGGTATTCCACTACGTATTTCAACCTACGGAAAATCAATAAATCTTCCTCGTCACGTGTTTAAACACTCATAAGTATCAGTATTCCGATGTTTAAACACACACACAAAAAATCAATTATAATATTGATTTTATTGTGTTAAAACAATCGGTGTAGAATAGTTCAGTAATTTATTTAGTCTACTAATTGTCATAAAAAAATGGATCAGAGATCCCACGGACGAAGAATATGACCTCTGTTCCCGCTAAGGGAAGAAAATTTCTCGCATCAGCACCCAAACGTAGAGAAAAATGGGAATTCTGCCCAACAAGGCCGGATCCTTGCAAGAAATAGGGAACCATATCCGAAGAGAATAGCTAATCTAATGCTAATCTAAATGCAAAAGTTGATAACATTCTACAACCGTTGCAAAACTAGTTAATTATTTTAATTTTTAACTATGATTATTCCTATTTTCACCACAAAAATTGTTTCAAATTGCATTTTGCACTATCATTTCATATAAGCCAAATAGTTACTAATATTTATTTTTTTAATTACAATTATTTTACTAACGACAATTATTTTTAACATGATGGAGTGATTCAACTAAACACTAATTAGGTATTTGTCTCTTAAAATCCCTTAATATAAAATAAACATGATGCTTTTCTCCTAAAATTTCTTGTAAAGTTGCACTATAAAAATCCCCGAACTAATCAACATGGAAGATGTCGGGTCTTTTAAAAAAATAGCCCTTGACTGGGTCAAAAATGGCCTCGTTGACGATTTTTTGGTCAATAGCCCTCACTTTGTTTAAACGTTAACCATATTAACTAATTCTCATACTTAACACATTAAAATAAATAAAAGAAAAAAGAAAAACGAAAATATGTCCGTACATGTTGCAATAACTGAACATGAGTCCATCTCCCTCTTTAACCATAACCATACAAACGATATGAATCCATTATCTTCTCCATTTTAAAGAACAAGGGAATCACACACCTCTCTCACAAACCTAAAGCGACGCGAGCTGTTCTCCTCGTTTAGTGCCGGAAAATAACTTCTCAAACCAAGAAAACAGCAAGCATTTCAGCCGAGTTTTACCAGTAAGCATTTGTTACATGAAAATTGCAATTTTAACGTCAAAAATGGTGAATTTCCATTCCATTATCCCCAAAAATGAATGGGTTATCTCGTAGATGTTGTGTACTTGCCAGATATGCAATTTTTCAGTTGTTTTTACGAAAATTCGGAACTGAAAATACAGTCTGAGGTCCAATTTTTGTACAGGGGACCCATGCAAAAAACGCAGGGGACCCAAACGTATATACAGGGTATCCGAGCATATATCAGAGTACCCGCGCATATAGGCTGCTGTTTCTTAAGTGCAGGGGACCCAGGCTTAAAAACACAAGGGACCCAAACGTAAAAGCATGGTACCCAAGTATAAGTGCAGGGTCCCTGCTAGTGTTGTGGGGTGTCCCCTGCCTTTATGTGCGGGTACCCTGATTTTACGCTCGGGTCCCCTGCCTTTATGCGCAGGTACCCTGCTTTTATGCTCGGATCCCATGCATTTATGCGCAGGTCCCTTGCCTGTATGTGTGGTCCCGTGGTTCTCTTCTCGGGTCCCATGTGTCGAAAATCACACATGATGATCCCCTGCATTTATGCACAGGTCCCCTAATCCCATGTTCGGGTCCCATGCGCTGAAAATCAGACATACGCATGTTATACGACGATAAACGTTTTCTAAACAATAACTTTGCATAATATTGAAGGTGTTCAATATGACAATTACTAACATTGTATTTCAATTTGATGGCCGGTGGTTAATAGACGAGGACAATACCTCGACTTGGTCCCTGCGACAAATAGTAGCTGACATTCAATTTTGGTGGTTGAGGACGCATGCACGTTACAAGACGTGAAGGACTACATTGTAGCGGTGTTGTCGTTTCGCAACGACAATGCGAGACTGACGCTAAGCTATATGCCAAATGTAGCTTACAGTTATCTCATGCCCATATACATCGATAACGATTATGCTATACGTGCCTACTTGGCTTTCGGTGGCCCTCAATCGAGACCCGTGGTTCATGTCGAGGTGGTTGAATTTGTCAATGTAGCTCCGTCGGTCGCAGTTGTTGGTTCCTCTAGTTATAATATCAAACTCATAGCCGATTGCGATGAAAATGCGCAAACCGAACCGTTTGAGGGATACGGTTGCAACCCATCTAACAAACAATATTGCCATGTTACCGAAGATGAGGGTTTTCAAGAAGACATCGTTGGACCGTCCGGGCGTAGGAATGACTCGAGTTTGCATTCGAACGAAAATGAAGATGAGCCAATCGAACACCTTGACGACTCGGAAGTGGAATTCATCGCACGTGATCAGAACGACGATGAAGATGATGATGTGGATCGTAACCCTGGAGATGAGGCTGCTGATGGTACTTTCGCATTTCCGGACGGTTCACGCCTACACGTTGGGCAGTAGTTTCGTGACAAGGCGGAAGTTATTGAGGAGATCTCCAAAATCGCCTTGACTGCGTCGTTCGAGTGCAAATTAGTAAAGTCGAATAAGAATTTGTATGTAGTGAGATGCGCGATGGAGCAATGTTCGTGGCACTTACGAGCTGTAAAAGATAGGGATTCCCCTTTCTTCTCGATACGGACATATTGCGGCACACACACATGCGGCGTGTCTCATCGACGTCGAAGACATCGACAAGGAAGTTCATCGGTTGTATCGAGGATGCTGACACGCTCAAATACTAGCAAGTGTACTAGGTCGTGCAAGTAGTATAAAACGGACGTGTGTCCGAGTACCGAATCCACATGGACATCTCGATTAATTCTAAAATATTGTTCCTAATTGTAATTTAGACAAAAAAGAAATTTTTATATTTTTGAATGATTTGATAAAAGAGATAAAAACGTAAATAATGATAAAAACGAATAAAATAAAGATAGTGAGAATCAAATAACGACAAGCGTGATTAAAGCACATAATCGACACAGATTAATCCTACATCGTCATGCAATCGACTTTACCTAATCAATATAATCTAGTTAAGGTAGAAATTCCTAACACATGTGCTACCCGTTATCCACATATCTAGCAACCCTATGCGAGAGCGAACTAATCAACTATATTCCTATATGACTGTAGTTACTCCTCACGCATTTGACTTTATGAATTTCCCCGAGTTTAGACGCTTTTGACGCCTAAGGTCTCGGAAACCACACATACGAAACTGAATTCCATCTCTGGTCGGTTTTACGTCGTGGTATTCCTTGTTTATTGTTCTAACCGTTCTAATCACTTATACGGTCTAAAAAAACCAATCAAAAATCACACATATGGTGATCAAGCATAAGCAAGAATTAAACACAAACAAGAAATACGTAACTCTACGCATACGATTAAATAAAATACGAATAACATTAATACGAATTCATAATCCGACCTAATATGGCCTCAATCACAAAAGAGATTACGCTAGCATATTCATAAACGATAAACACAAAATATTCGACATAGACGTAGAGAAAATTATAAATAATATAGAACTTCGCTTATCACGATGAACGGATCATGTCGTGTCGTGGCTTGGCGTGTTTCTCTGCCCAACGAGAGATCTGTTTCGTTCCTTTTGAGGCTGCACTAGCGAGAAGGATGAAAGCTGCCTGCTTCGGGTTTTTGGGGCTGCGCTGGCGAGGAGGGAGAGAGTTGCTTGGTTATATGTGGGAGATTCAAGCTATTTCTTTTTCTTCGGTTGTCTCCCTTTAAATAGAAAAATAAAGCCCATGACCGATTCAAGCAACCAACTCCTATTTTTTAGCAACCATCCGATCCTTTCTCTCGTCTGAATTTTCGCACAATAGGAGTTTGAATTTCTTTATTGTTGACCGAGTTCTTTGACTAAGCCATGGACTTTAGCGTGTATATCTTCGTTTTCTGTTCCGATTTTTTTCTCCGACAAATCTTCCTTGCTACTTATGAGTTCCTTATTTCCAAAACAAAAAATGAAATTGCACATCTGCCCCAAAAGTTTCTAAAATTGCAAAAGGATCCGAAAAGACTAAAATAAGAATGATTTTACCCATCAATGAGAAATAGCACACAACGTAAGATTTTCCATGAAATTCGGATAAATAAGAACCAAATAATACGCTTTTACGGGGTATAATTAATAGTAAAATCCTAACTTATCAATAACCCCCAAACCAACTTCGATCTTCCTCTATCATAAAAGCGGAATAAAACTAAATCAAGTTAGGATTCACAACATCATCAAATGAATTACTCATGTTTTATCTCAGAAAATGTAAAAGCATAATATGTCAAAATCATCACCAACTAGTGAATGATTCGGCGAAGCATGAAACATGAAGTGATATTTAGCAATCATATCATAACTACAAGACATTTCTAAAATTCTAACGCGCATCACTCAACAACTCTTACATGTATCGCTCAAGTCACTCAAAGTGTTTACGAGATGTGTATAAAAGCGCTCAATAAACGACACAGAAAGATATTACTCTAGGCTTACAAATATATCACATCACAATTACTTAGTAGAAATCGTGTACGAACCGAATGTCTTTTATCAAAGGTTGTAATGGGGCTCGGGTCAAAAAGATATGTCATATATAGGATAAGTGAGCTAAAATAATCAAACACATTAATCACTGAATTGCTCTTTTCGCTTTGCTCACGTTGATGTTTTTTTTTTCTTTCTAAGCCCTTCTTCTCTCCGTTTTCCGTTTCCGAAATGAGATTATCGCAGGAAGGGTTCTTAGCAATATATTAATATATATTTTTTAATAAGCTCTTCTTCTCTTGGTTTTCCGTTTCGGGAATGAGATTATCGCAGGAATGGTTCTTAGCGTTTTTTTTTTCAAATCTATACCAACATAAGATTTTTTTTTCTCGCTCCTCTCCAACCAAGCGACCAATGAAGTAACATGTTGATAACAGACTGTATCAGCTAAATTTGAGGCTACATGGCTAAATATCTAGGCTCCACGTGAATAAATAAGGCAAATAAGGCTCAAAGTGGTTCACGAAGTGGTAAACAAGCAAGGTACGGAGATGTTTAGGCCAATGACTCAATCCTAGGTGCCCTTCTCATTTTCGCACACAAAAATCCACAAAGTAACGTCGACATGCATAACAAAATAAGTTCGAAAATATTCAATCCACATGTGACACTCATGAAAAAATACATTGAGCAAGTAACGAGTTGCTCAAGAAATTCTGTATTGGCTCAAAAACTCACAAATATAGCTGGATTTGTGTTTCGTGATACACATTATTTTTCTAGAGCAGTCTATGTAGCCAGATAATCATGCTAGTATCAAAACACGAAATATGCAAGACTCTCACATCGAATCTTCTCACAACACAAGCAAAAATTTAAATTTTTTTATCATTGACAGGAGATTTCACAGGTGATGTTCAAATCAAAACTTTCATCAATATAAACCACTCAAAAATTCGAGAACATCAATACCTAGGCGTGTAAGCATATAAAAATCTAGCATGTGTCACCCCACCCCAAACTGATTAGCACATTGTCCTCAATGTGTAAAAACTTAAAGCAAAGAAGAGTTTAAGTGACATTGCCCTGAATAATGCATTGATCGATGTAGGGTGGGACGTGAGAAAACTTGGTCGCTCCACAGTAACGAGCTATTTTCGTAAATGGACCACCTCCAAACTGGTTACGAGCCTGATCAAGGGGGGTTGGTAGTTAGGCCTGCTTCATCGTTCTGAAATACGAAATAATATATATGCATCGAGAAGACTTGGGTTGCCTCCCTAGAAGCGCTGGTTTTATAGTCGTTAGCTCGACTCTCAAACCGATCAAGGGGGGTTAGTAGCTAGGCCTGCTTCATTGTTCTGAAGGTCCTTCAACTCGCTGGTATTCTCTCGAGACGAGGTGTCACTGAAGGATACAGAACAACTAGAAGCAAAAATGTCAGAACTATTGGCCTCCACAAGATATACCGACTTTGTTTCCCCAATTTCTCCCTCATCGTACAGCTTCAAGCGTGTCCATTAATAAGAACTTGCACAGCTCTGGATGGAAACACCTTTTCCACTACATAGGGTCCGCACCACTTACTCTTCAGCTTACCGGGAAATAGTCGTAGACGTGAATTGTAGACGAGGACTTGATCTCCGACTTTGAACTCCCTTTTAACGATCCTCTTGTCATGCCACCTCTTAGTTCGTTCTTTGTACAACTTCGCATTTTCATACGCGTGATGTCGAAATTCTTCCATTTCATTTAACTGGAGCAACCTGTTTTTACCTGCAACTGGATAATCAAAGTTAAGCTTTTTAATAGCCCAATATGCACGATGTTCTAACTCAACAACTAGATGACATGTTTTTCCATAAACTAATCTAAAAGGTGAAGTTCCTATAGGAGTTTTAAATGCAGTGCGATATGCCCATAGCGCGTCATCTAACTAAGGACCAGTCCTTCCTAGAGGCATTCACCGTCTTTTCTAAAATCTGCTTAAGCTCCCTCTTCGACACTTCTACTTGCCCACTGGTTTGAGGATGGTATGGGGTAGACACTTTATGCTTAACACCATATTTGCACAATAGATTAGTAAACAACTAATTGCAAAAATGAGTACCACCGTCACTGATTATCGCACGAGGTGTACCAAAACGAGTAAGAATATGCTTCTTAAGAAAGCGAATAACAACACGCGCATCGTTAGTCCTACATGCTTCGGCCTCTACCCACTGAGACACATAATCAACTACAACTAAAATATACTTATAAGAGCACGAAGTGAAAAAAGGTCCCATGAAATCTATACCCCATACATCAAAGAGCTCAACTTCTAACATACAATTCAGAGGCATTTCATGATTTCTAGAGATATTGCCAGTACGTTGACAACGATCACATGAAGCTACATAAGTATGAGCATCTTTAAATAGAGTAGGCCAGAATAAACCTGATTGAAGTGCTTTAAAAGCGGTTCTGGTGGGTCAATGGTGTTCACCCGTCAAACCAGTATGACAATGCGTTAGGACAGAATTTACCTCTTCGGCTGGAATGCATCTCCGGAGTACGTGATCGGAGCAGATTTTGAATAATAAAGGATCGTCCCACAAGTAATGCTTAGCATCCGAAAGAAACTTCTTTTTCTGATGAAAGGTCAAACCTGCGGGAATCTCACCTGTACTAACATAATTCGCAAAATCCGCGTACCAAGGTAAAGATGTATCAAGAAAGCATATAATTGTTCATCCGGAAAATACTCAGCAATAGGTAACCCCCTATCATGCTCATGCGAAGTCTCTAACCTAGATAAATGATCAGCTATCACATTTTCGTCTTATTTCTTATCGAGTAAATCCAAATCATAGTCTTGAAGAAGTAAAACCCAACGAATCAACCTAGGCTTAGCATCTCTCTTAACAAATAGGTATCTAAGGGCAGCATGATCGGTATATACGATTACTTTATTCAACACAAGATAAGAGCGAAATCTGTCTACCGCAAATACCACAGCTAGTAACTCTTCCTCGGTGGTAGCGTAGTTCCTCTGTGCATCGTCAAGAGTTTTGCTATCGTAGTAAATCGTCTGAAATATCTTGTCCTTGCGTTGTCCTAAAACAGCGCCAACTGCACCATCGGTCGCGTCGCACATCAATAGGAAAGGTAAAGTCCAATCCGGTGCAACCATCACGGGGGCGGTGGTGAGTATCTCCTTTAGGGTTCGAAAAGCCTGCAAACACTCATCCGTGAAGTAAAAAAAAACATCCTTAACAAGTAAATTAGATAATGGCTTAGCTATTTTTGGGAAGTCTTTTATGAAGCGTCGGTAAAATCCTGCATATCCTAAGAAGCTTCGAACCGCCTTCACTGATGTGGGTGGTGGCAGCTGCTCGATTGCGTCAACCTTGGCTCGATATACCTCGATTCCCTTGTGTGATACCTTGTGACCGAGAACTATACCTTTATGCACCATAAAATGACACTTCTCCCAATTCAAGACAAGGTTAGTCTCTTCAAAGCGTTTAAGAATAAAAGCTAAGTTATCGAGACATGTATCGAATGAGGAACCGAACACAGAAAAATCATCCATGAAAATCTCCATAAACTTTTCTACTATGTCATGAAAAATAGCTAACATGCATCTCTGAAAAGTAGCCGGTGCATTACATAATCCAAATGGCATACGTCTATATGCAAAAGTACCATAAGGGCAGGTAAAAGTAGTTTTTTCCTGATCCTCTGGTGCTATACAAATCTGATTATAGCCTGAGTAACCATCTAGAAAACAATAAAACTCACGTACAGCTAATCTTTCTAACATCTGATCAATAAAAGGGAGTGGGAAGTGATCCTTACGGGTAGCGTCATTTAACTTCCTATAATCTATGCAATACACGCCACCTCGTAACTGTCCTAGTAGGAATCAACTCATTAGACGCATTTCTAATCACTATCATACCTCCTTTTTTAGGAACAATCTGAGTCGGACTAACCCATGCACTATCAGAGATACGATAAATAATACATGCATCCAAGAGCTTGATTACCTCCTTTTTCACTACCTCTTGCATCGTGAGATTTAAACGTCTTTGTGGTTGCACCACTGGTTTGTACGAGTCTTCCATCAAATTCTTGTGCATGCAAACAGTAGGGCTTATACCTTTGATATCGGCTACCTTCCACGCAAACGCCAGTTTTTGTTCTCTTAGTACTCTTAATAGCTTTTCTTCCATGATAACAACCGGTGCTGCAACCACAAAGGCGTTTAAAGAGGAAGAGATAACAACTGGTAAAGTATCGAAAGTACCAAGAAAAACATATTTAAGATAACTAGGTAAATGTTTGAGATCTGAAGTAGGAGGATCTTCAATCGATGGTCGTGGTTGTGGTTTCGTCGTCCGGTCAAGGGGTTCGAATTTTGGCCTAAACGTCTTCCGATGAGATGGATTCGCCTCGAGGCTCGCCATAATGTGTTCTACTTCTACTTGGTCCTCGGTAGCTTCTCCGGTTAAGCATGCCTCTAATTCGTCCTTGTTCTTGAAAGTCTTGAAATACTCATACGCACATGAATCAATAATATCGGCAAAGGAACAAGAATCGTCATCTATAAACGTGTAGAATGAGTTTACCGTTACCGACATCTATAAGAGTTCTACCCGTGTTTAGGAACGGCCTTCCGAGTATGAGTGGCATGTCGGTGTCGTCCTCCATGTCTAGTACGACGAAATCGGCCGGAAAATAGTGTTCACCTACTTTTACTAGTACGTCCTCTACCATTCTTCGTGGGTATGTGATCGATCTATCGGCCAGCTGGAGGATCGTAGAAGTGGGTTTTGGCTCGCCAACTCCTAACTTTTTAAGCAGAGAAAAAGGTAACAAGTTAATGCTTGCACATAAATCACAAAGTACATTAGTAAATGAGAGTGAGCCTATAGAGCAGGGAATAGAGAAACTCCCTCTATATTTTATCTTCGGAGGTAACTTCCTTTGTAAAACAACCGATCATTCTTCATTGAGGGCTATTGTTCCATGTTGCTCGAGCTTGTTCCGGTTTGATAATAGCTCCTTCATGAACTTGGCGTACTTTGGAATCTGCAAAAGAGCTCCACAAAAAGGGATATTAATTTCTAATTTCCTAAAAATATTAAGAAAACGCTCAAAATGCTTAGTAGGTTTTCCCCTTCATATTGCTGCAGGAAATGGAGGTCAATCTTTATAGGTGGTAGTGGCTCGGCGCTCTTCTTCTCCGGAGGAGGGTCTGAATTATCTTTGACCTCATGTGAGTTCTGATCGGCATCTTTCGTCTCGGTTTCCTTTTCCGTCTTCTTAGTCTCCGGAACTGACTCAAGCGTCTTCCCACTCCTCAATTGAATAACTTTAGTGTACTCTCGCGGATTCTTCTCTGTGTCGCTCGGAAGTGTGCCCTTTTTACGTTCAAACATTGAGCTATTTTGATGTTCCATTAAATCAGTCAACCTTTTTATAGTATTCTCTATCCTGTTGAATCGCTCATCCATTTTACGTTGTTGATCAACTTGGTAGCCTGTCATCTTCTCGAATGCTATCTCCCAATCAGCTTTCTGCTTTGGTGGCGGTGCACTTTGTTGTCTGTAATGTTTAGATATGGAGATCGCCCTTGTTGATTCTCTTCCTCTGGAGGCTTCAAGTAGTGTGAATTCCCATACGATAGGTTAGGGAGATCTGTCCAGCTTGGGTCGTATGTGTCGGAGTACGGTTTTCTTGGTCGTATGTGTGAAGTCCCAAGAAGAAAGATTGCATTTGTACGATTAGAGGTATGCTATGGTTCGAGCAATGTCGTAAAAGACTTTTATATCCGTGCCATGCATCGCTCGGAGATTCGCCACCCTCTTGTTTAAAGTTCACCAGTTGGCTTGAATCTCGCTCGTCCTTGACAATGAGTAATATTTTCCGAGAAATACTTCCACCATTTGCTCCCAGGTAGTAATAGACGCGTGTGGAAGTGGAGAGAACCATTTCGAAGCATTACCTGTCCGAGAAAAAGGAAAGAACGTTAGTCGTATTGCTTCTGTAGAGGCTCCGGGATATTTAATAGTTCTGCAAATTTGAGTAAATTTTAAAATGTGTGAATTGGCATCCTCGTTTGTCCTCCCGTGGAACTGTACTGCGCCGGTAACCATCTGTATAGGAGCCGGTTTGATCTCGAACTGGTTATGTGGTCCCGCGGGAATGACAATCGGGTCATTGTCATCAAAGAGTCCCGGAAGTGCTTGGCTTAGTAGAGTGGGTCGTGGAGGAACCTACTGATTCTATTGTTCTTGATTCTTCATCCTTTGTATGCGGTTTCGATTATTGCGTCGACACGTAGCTTCGATTTCTGCATCGAATAGTAGTGGTTCGCTCATTGAGCTCCGTGTCATGCACCAACAAGAATTCCTATCAAAGATGAAGAATCAATGTAACCTGATAGTGAAGAATATATAAAATGAAAGTAAAAGAATAAAAGAAAATGAAATAAAATATCTAAATTAACTCAGAATAAATCTCAAAATTAATAATACCGCTGTCCCCGACAACGGCGCCAAAAACTTGACACGCTCAAGTACTAGCAAATGTACTAGGTCATGCAAGTAGTATAAAACGGACGTGAGTCCGAGTATCGAATCCACAGGGACATCTCGATTAATTCTATTCCTATTCTAATTTAGACAAAAAAGATATTTTTATATTTTTGAATGATTTGATAAAAGAGGTAAAAACGCAAATAATGATAAAAACAAATAAAATAAAGATAGTGAGAATCAAATAACGACAAGCGTGATTAAAGCACATAATCGACAAAGATTAATCCTACATCGTCATGCAATCGACTTTACCTAATCAATATAAATCTAGTTAAGGTAGAAATTCCTAACACATGTGCTACCCGTTATCCACGTATCTAGCAACCCTATGCGAGAATGAACCAATCAACTATATTCCTCTATGACGGTAGTTACTCCGCACACATTTGACTTTCTGAATCTCCCCGATTTAGAAGCTTTTGGTGCCTAAGGTCTCGGAAATGACACATACGAAACTGAATTCCATCTCTGGTCGGTTTTACGTCGTGGTATTCCCATTTTATTGTTCTAACCAGTCTAATCACTTATACAGTCTCATAAACCAATCAAAAATCAAACATATGGTGATCAAGCATAGACAAGAATTAAACGCAAACAAGAAATACGCAACTCTACTCATACGATTAAATAAAATACGAATAACATTAATACGAATTCATAATCCGGCCTAATATGGCCTCAATCACAAAACAGATTACACTAACATATTCATAAATGATAAACACAAAATATTCGACATAGACGTAGAGAAAATTATAAATAATATAGAACTTCGCTTATCACGATAAACGGATCACGCCGTGTCGTGGCTTGACGTGTTTCTCTGCCCAACGAGAGATCTGTTTCGTTCCTTTTGAGGCTGCACTGGCGAGAAGGATGAAAGCTGCCTGCTTCGGGTTTTTGGGGCTGCTCTGGCGAGGAGGGAGAGAGATGCGTGCTTATATGTGGGAGATTCAAGCTATTTCTTTTTCTTCAGCCGTCTCCCTTTAAATAGAAAAATAAAGCCCATGACCGATCAAGCTCCTATTTTTTAGCAACCACCGATCCTTTCTCTCGTTTGGATTTTCGCACAATAGGAGTATGAATTTCATTATTGTTGACCGAGGGCTTTGACTAAGCCATGGACTTTAGCGTGCATATCTCTGTTTTCTGTTCCGATTTTTTTTCTCCGGCAAATTTTCCTTGCTGCTTATGCGTTCCTTATTTCCAAAACAAAAAAACGAAATCGCACATCTGTCCCAAAGTTTCTAAAATTGCAAAATGATTCGAAAAGACTAAAATAAGAATGATTTTACCCATTATTTATCAAATGAGAAATAGCACACAACGTAAGATTTCCATGAAATTAAGATAAATAAGAATCAAATAATACGCTTTTACGGGGTATAATTACTAGTAAAATCCTAACTTATCAGATGCTTCTTGACAATTTTAGCGGCATGAAAGATATTCCCGCACCAAAGGCTATCATGTCTATGATGCAATGTAGGGGGTTGGATGTTTCTTATTACAAGGCTTGGAAAGGGAAGAATCTCACTGCAGAGGAGTTGGTCGGTAACGGGGACGATTGTTATGCTTTGATCCCGGCATAATTGGAAGTTGTAAGCAAGTGAACGTGGGATGTATCACGGATTGGGAGACGGACGAGGAAAATAGATTCAAATATCTGTTTTTGGCATACGGTGCATGCATAGTGGGATTTGCTTTCATGCATAAGGTAATTTCTATAGACGCCACATTTTTAAAGGGAAAGTGCAAATGGGTGATGCTCGTTGCAATGACGCAAGACGGTGATTACCATCAATATCCTATCGCATGGGAAATTGCGGGCACCGAATCTACCGAATCATGGACGTGGTTCTTGACGAGATTAAGACGGTTCGTGACCGACACAAATGATCTTGTCATAATTTCTGACAGACATGACGGTATAAAGATAGTCGTCCCGACAGTATTCCCAAATGCATTTCACGGATTCTATGCGTGACATATTCAGCAAAATATAAAGACCCGTATGAAGGAGAAATGTGCGTGTGCGTTATCCCTTAATATAGCATATGTCTACACCAAGAGCGAATGCGATCGATTGTTGGAAACTCTAAAGGAACGATACTAAAACGTGCATACATATCTTCATGTCGGCACCAAGGAAAAATGGACAAGATCATATTGCCCGAGATCAAGGTACAACATCATGACCACAGCGGCTCGGAGTCGATAAATGTCGCTCTACGTGCGGATAGAGAGTTTTCACTTGTAGGATTGTTGGATTCGATCCAAAGTTTGATGACAA
Organism: Linderniella brevidens; assembly: GCA_004919715.1. NCBI lineage: Eukaryota > Viridiplantae > Streptophyta > Magnoliopsida > Lamiales > Linderniaceae > Linderniella > Linderniella brevidens. The sequence continues at coordinate 3,141,368 of SWDC01000150.1, read as the reverse complement.
GTTGGTTTAGTAAGCATCGAAGAACTTGTAAATCTTCGATGGCAGCAAAATGCCACATCATTTATGTCGAAGGTCGAGTAAATCCTACGGTCTCACTATATAAATTCACAAAATCTACACGTGGCGGAAATTGGCCTTCATAGGTATAATGTATACGTGCATGGAGTCAACGAGGTGGTCGATATCGAGACAAAGTCTTGTGGTTGTAAGATGTTCGATATCGATCGTATCCCCTGTGTGCACGCCATTGCAGCTTGTGGTGTCGCTCATGTAGGTGTTTATTCGCTAGTGCATGCGTATTACAGTTTAGAGACATGAAAATTAGCGTACGAGGGTACCATATGGCCTGTCACTGAGTGTGTTGAAGGAAGTGTGAATATGCTTCCATATCGTTGAATGCCTTCCGTCGGAGAATTCGGTAGGAGGAGATAAATTGTAAAACATTTGTACGTGTGTATTGGAAATTTATTGGATCAATGTATGTTGGCATGTTGGTATGTTGATTTGTGCGGGTACCGTGCGCGCTTGTGCGGGTACCGTGCGCCATATATGCATGTACCGTGGCCTCTTGTACGGGTACCATGCGCCGTATGTGCGCGTACCATGCGCGCATTGGCGCGGTACCAATCGCGCACATGGGCGGGTCCCGTGTGCGCATGTGTGGGTACCGTGCGCGAATGGTTGGGGCCCGTGCGTATGCAATCGGGTCTCATGCACGTACAGTTTGTAAGGCGATAATTTGTGATAATTCTTTGTCAGACGCTGTCTGTACGTTACATCAGTCGAGTCAACACTTTACATCAATCGTTGTCAGTACGTTAAATTATTCAAAAATGAAATCTTTGAGATCAAATCATCGGGATAATCATTCACCCATAATTGTAAATGGCAAAATCATTGCGATAATCATTCAACAATTATGCTGAAATTATTGTTAAAATTTTGAATTTTTTTACAGACGGGTACCGTGCATGTTTGGACGGGTCCAATGCGCACAGGCACGGGTACAATGCCTGCATGTGCGGGTACCATGCGCGTATGTGCGGGTACCACACGCATATGTGCGGGTACCATGTATGAGTGTGCGGGTGCCATGCATGAGTGTGCGGGTACCATGCGAACAAAATCAAAATCCAACATTACAAAATCCAACTTTACAAAATCAAAATCCAACATTAGAAAATCAAATCCAACATCCAACATCTGCAATACGCGAACAACTTATTCATACCAAGCAGCCCAATCAATTTAGGCGAATGGAGGTGCAAAGAAATTCCCGAAATTGCGTCATTTGGCGCCCGGTAAGATCCGCAACGGGGTCACCACAAAAGAGCATATGAAATGCAGCCCGCAACACTTGAACCCCAAAGTCGCCACTGAAAACTAGCGAAAGTTTAATAATGAGATAAGAGGTACTGAACTCAACTACTAATGGAATTATGACAACTACACTTACGAATTTTCTTACTTCTTTAAATTTGGGACCTCTCGACCTTCCACTTTTTAAAGGCGCTTGGAATTATTCCATGTTTCTTGAGTATAAGCGGTACTACTACTTGTAGCCCGCTCAACGCCTTGATCATGTTGCGCATGTCAACATCGCAGGACAGATCTGCGTCGAATACCCGTATGGACTTGTTATTCCAGTCGAGGATTGCAAGAACCCAGTGAGCAATGGTCTGCACCGGCACCGCGATGTACTCAGCAACTCGTCACTACACCGCCGGCCAGTCCTGATTACGTCCCTCTGCATACTGGACCAAATACGTCATCATGTCCTTTACAAACTTCCCGTTTACTATGCAGTCCCGGTCGATGCTCTCCTTCAATGCGAATCTCACGAAAGCAATAGCACGAGAGCAGAAGTTATGAATCATCTGCATTTCGATGAACCCTCTAATGGATTTGTCAATGTGCTACAACATAAAAGGAAATAAGTTACTTCAAGAAACGTATTAAAGGATTAGTACGTGCGTATAAGTCTCCTTCATACCGCGGTCGTCGAGCCAGAATGAAGGGGTGAATAGCTGTTGGAACAACTCCTTGGTTCAGTACGAACCAAGCAAACAGAATTGGTGCTCATTCTCAACCATCGAATCGATCCTCTGCTTTACCCGCGGCCACAGCTTCAGCTTTCCCTTCATGTGCCTCTCGAGCTGTTGATTGTGACTGTTTGGTACGCGATTTTGACTCGAATCAGTGAACGGGGTCACCTAGTACTTGGAAGGCCAATTCTCGCGAGGTGGCGTCGACTCCGCCACGAAGCCTTTACCCGTATCGCAGGGCATGGGCGACTCGACCGGGACCTCGACTTCCACCGGGACCTCGGTTGCCAATGGGACCTCATGTTGTGCCGTGCACTCGGGCTCTACCGGTACCTCGGGTTCCAACGGGTAGAACGCTTGGTTCGAGCCACCGATGTCAAAACCTTACAAGTAAACACTTCAACGTCAAAACTTACACTTTAGAAAAACTAATGTAACAAATTAATTATACGGATTTTACCATGCGACTGGTGCATCAAAAACTCTCGAGGGACCTCGTACCACCCCTGCTGCTGGTTTTGCTGCAACTGCTGCATCGATTGCTGCAAGTCGGAGATACTCGCGTCCCACTCTTGAGCCGTGGACCAACGTTCCTCGTACGAGTCCCAGAACTGCGAGATGCTCGTGCAAACATCGTCGAAATGGCCATTCACCATCTCGAAATAGTGGAGGAGGGTGTTGTATCGTGGCGATGATGGGGGGCGAAATTGGTCCGCCTCTTCCTCATAATGCGATCGCTGCTATAGTTGCGGGATGGACTGTGCTACATGCGTGCGTGTGAGCTCGTCCACGGCCGTCACATGACACACGCACTTTACCTCCGCACCTTGTTCAAGCATCGTTGTAATATGGTCGAGGACTTCATGCGGCTCAACGTGGAAAACGCTAAGCCGGAAGTAGTGCGCGTTCATCTACGATAACGTGGAGCTCATCAACCCAGATACGGGTGACCCTTTAGTAGCATTGATGATCGTCTCCATATTCAGAGAACCCTTCGATACGTGGGGTCAACACATCCGCCTCCTCTTTCCGATGGGCAAGCGCGTACCGAATACCCGATACGCACTCGTACGCCAAAACCTAAAATGCAACGAAACAAAATTAGCAAATATATAATCAAATTAAATATATCTACGATTTTAATGAATCGTATGTACGAACCTAATAATCAGTAGCCCGCAATGTTCGTTCCCCCCCATTTCGGGCTCGTTCCCGAACAAAATCCCTCTTCTTCCTTAGGTTTATCTTCAGCGGCAACGCTGCCCATGGATAGTTGGCGAAGGCGACGTCGTTCTCGACTAATGAAAGCAGCCACGGCCGAACAATTGTGTCCTTCTTCGACGTCGGGGTAGAAAGACGGCGGCGACAAAATAAATATCTGCCAACTTTAACTTATTGATGTTGACGTTTCCGTCATCGTTCGCTGGCGATCCTCAACGTACTACAGACGGATTGTGAATCGTCCCGAAAAGTTTCTCTTTGCGAACTCTCCATTGGGGTTTACTTCCGGGATTTCGTCCGAGAACCTAAGGCTAGTAATCAAGCAATACTCCGCTTTAGAAAATCGGAGTGGTCGGTTTCCAATAATCATCCAAAACTCCTCGCAGTCGTGAAGCGTAGTCTGTCTCCTCATGAGAAACAAAATCAGCTGGACAGATAGATTAAAATCGGTTGCAGCATCGACGAGTCGGCCAAATGGACTCCCCGCCCTATAATTGTCACGCTCATTGCCGTTGAGACTGTTCCTTATCTTTGCACTAGCCTCTGTGTACATTCCGGTCATTGTCAAGCGAACCTCGAAGTCATCGTCTCGGAATGACAGATGCTTCTTTAGCACAAACTGAGAATCATAAAGAGTAAATAACAAATTAGCCAAATTCATCGATGGTACCCGCACACACGCTCATGGTACCCGCACAAAAGTGCATGGTACCTATACACACTCGCATGGTACCCGCACATGCGCGAATGGTACCCGCACGCTGTCAGTATGGTACCCGCACACATGTGCGCATGGTACCCGAACATGAGCGCATGGTACCCGCACAGACGCGCATGGTACCTAGCGTGCACTTGCGTCGTAACCGCCAACACAGACGCGCATGGTACCTGCGCGTAAGAGCATGGTACCCACGCGCAAGAGCATGATACCCTCACACAATCGCATGGTACCCTCACCCAAGCGCATGGTACCCGCACCCAACCGCATGGGGCCGCACGCGTATGTGTACCGTGCGAGTGTGCTCGGGTCCCAAGCATGCAATCACGAGTCCACTGAGTTGCGCGTAGGTTTGGGTCCCAGGTGGTTCGCCGCACGGTTCCCTTGCGAACAAGAGTCCCAATTGCACAATTGAAAAAGCATGCGCCGGACCCAACCAATTCTACGCACTAGACCTGCTTTTGTAGCCTGAGGAAGAAGATAGCCAATAAAAATTAGCGGCACTCGACGCGCGTTTATTGCCATTGTAGTCGATTTGGACGTGTTTTCAGTTTGTCGAAGTGAATATCGTGGATCTGGAGAAGTTTTGCTTCGTTATGTGTCTTTCGGATTCAGTTTTAACTGTCAAGTGAAGTTAAACACGGTGAAGAAGAAGACCAGTGATGCTACAGTGAAGATGTACCGATTAAACCTAATTAATTTTACTTTGAGTTGTTGAATGGATTAAATAAGGGTAAAATCGTCTTTTTTGCTGAGTTAGTAAGGGCAGAATAGACTTCAAATATTTTGGAGGCCATTTTTTTAAAAATTGACACAGTCAAAAGCCATTTACTTAAATATTCCGAAGATGTCATTCTCGATAACTACATCTTGGACTAGATTTATGAATTTTTTTTGATTAACTAATACTACAAAACAATCCACAAAGCTAAAGTAGATGGAGATACTAGAAGATTAACAACCGGATTGTTAGTTAAAAATAATTGTGATTAAAAATATAATTTAATAATTATTTTGCTTATATGAAATAATGATAGTGAAAATGTAATATTAAACAATTTTGTGGTAAAAATGAAAATAATTATAGTTAAAATGAAAAAAAAGTTTAGTTTTGCAATGGTTGTAGAATGTTATCCACTTATGCAATCAAAATTTTAGAATAGAATTCGTTTCGCTATTCTCTCCCATTTCCGACGGTCAAATATAGTAGCATTTCATCATCATGTAAAGAAATGAAAAATATCTATAACCCAATTCGAAAAACTCCATCAAAGTGTATTGAACTATGTGGTTGTAAGCTTCTATTTATTACATATGTCCATGTCAACCTGCTGAGAGTAGTCTAATTTCTGTCCATGTCCACGCTTGTTGGAATATCGTTATCACCATACGTATAAACAAACACAAAGAACTTCACTTTCCGATAATTACACACCAAAGCGTATGCTTCGAAGTACATAATTTCATTTAATATAATTTAACTTGCGCTGGCGAAACTGAAGCTACTGCTTACTATTAGCATCACCACACTGAATTTCTAGTTTCACTTTCTTGATGAAATCCTCGCATTTCTTGTGCAGCTCATCCGCACTCAACTCATCACCACCATCATCGTCGTCGTCTTCGAGATATTTGTCACCACCGACCTGGAAATTCTCTTCATTTTCATCAGTTCCGTGATAATCTCCTTTCTCCTTATCTCCATGATCCTGAAGATCAACTGCAGCAACCTTCTTATTACCTCCGCGTTCTTGAAATCCAAGGCTTAATTCTGCTTTATTACCAACTTCGTCTGAGCTTGATGAACTCACAGGTGTGATCCTTCTTCTGATGAGCCCAGATGCGTTGATGATGAGGGCAAGAATCCCGTTGCAGAGAAGGAAAGCACAGTTCCTTTCCACGTGGGTACACGCGAACAGCTTCTTAAGGGAGAAAAATTTATTGGAGATATGGTAATAATCGGAGTAATACAGCAGAGAAGACTGATACTGGGAAAACAGGAAACTGAACACCGACACAGAAAGTATAAGCTGCGCCGCTTTCTTCCAGCGGTGGAAGCTTCTCGAATGATAGCCCTCCATGCTAGTCTCGATTCAGACACTAGAATTGAATTTGATTTCTCTGTGTAATTTGTGGAGGAAAAAAAAATGAAAAAGAAACCCTTTGAAAGGGAAATGGGCGTTTGCTTTGAGAGAGTTCTACAGTGTTATGTAATAATCAATTATGGGCTGCTGAGCAGAGGTGTGAACGTTTTATGTAACATATACTATTAAGTCCTAAGTTAGGAAGAGGTTGAAATAGTTGGTCATTTAATGGGCTTGAGTTATAAATAAGGATTTGATTCGTTTGCTTTACAGGCGTGGATGTCAACGGGGCGGGTGGGAGCCGAGATGGTGAGTGGAATAATTGATTGAAACACCAAATGTGAACATAAGATCCAAATTAGGAACTGAGATCTAATCCCGACTCCGTCCCGTCAGGTAAACCGGGACAAAATTGTCCTTATACAATTTAAATGATATTTTAAACGAGATTCGTGCCCCACGAGATTTTATTTTTAAAATATTATTTATCTTACAATGTATAAAGTATACAAAATTTAATGATATTTAAAATATTATCTATATTATAATAGTAATAATCGATATATATAAGAGCTGGATGGGAGACTCTTCTGACGCGACATGTGGCCGAGCGAACATCCCAACCTTGCGACGGGCCTTTTAAAAAAATGGCCCTTGACTGGGTCAATTTTAAAAAAATGGCCTCGTTGACGATTTTTTTTGGTCAATAGCCCTCACTTTGTTTAAACGTTAACCATATTAACTAATTCTCATACTTAACTCATTAAAATAAAAAAAAAAAAGAAAAACGAAAAAATGGCCGCAATAACTGACTGAACAGAACATGGGTCCATCTCCCTCTTTAACCATAACCTTACAATCGATATGAATGCATTATCTTCTCCATTTTAAAGAACAAAGGGTAACAACACACACCTCTCTCACAAACCTAAAGCGACGCGAGCTGTTCTCTTCGTTTAGTGCCGGAAAACAACTTTTCAAACCAAGAAAACAGCAAGCATTTCAGCATATTTACCAGTAAGCATTCGTTACATGAAAACTGCAATTTTAACGTCGAAAATGGTGAATTTCCAGTCCATTACCCCCTAAAATGTATGGGTTATTTATTAGATCACGTGTACTAGCCAGAGTAGCGATATTTCAGTGGTTATTACGAGAAATCGGACCTGAAAATATATATTCTGAGGTCTACTGTTTGTGCATGGGACCCCTGCGTGCGGGTACCATGCGATATAGGTGCGTGTACCGTGAGATATAGGTGCGGGTACCATGCGCGCGGGTACCCTGCGCCAGTGTGCGGGTACCATGCGCCCAGTGTGCGGGTACCATGCGCTTGTGTGCGGGTACCCTGCGCCAGTGTGCGGGTCCCCTGTGCCAGTGTGCGAGTCCCCTGCGCTAGTGTACGGGTAGCATGCGCTAGTGCGCGGGTCCCCTGCGCTAGTGCGCGGGTCTCCTGCGCTTATGCGCAGGTCCCCTGCGTTGTGTGCGGGTACCGTGATCCCATGTTCGGGATCCATGCGCTGAAGATCATATATAAGCACGATATATGACGATAATCGTTTTCTAAACAGTAACATTGCATAATATTGCAGGTGTTCAATCAAAATGACAATTACCAACATTGTATTTCAATTCGACGGTCGGTGGTTAATCGGCGAGGACAATACCTCGACTTGGTCTCCTGCGTCAAATTGTAGCTGGCATTCAATTTTGGTGGATGAGGACGCATGCACGTTAGAAGACGTAAAGGAGCAAATTGTATCCGTGTTAGCGTTTCGCAACGACAATGCGAGGCTAACACTAAGCTATATGTCAAATGTACCCTATAGTTATCCGAGGCCCATATACATCGATAACGACTATGCTCTACGTGCGTACTTGGGTTTTGGTGGCCCTCAATCGAGACCCGTGATTCATGTCGAGGTGGTGGGAATGTGCGCTTGTGGCTCCGTCGGACGCATTTGCTGGTTCTTCTAGTAATAATATCGGGCTCATAGCCGATTGCGATGAAAATGCGCAAATCGAACCGTTTGAGGGGTACGGTTGCAGCCCTTCTAACCAAATGAAGATGAGGGTCTTGAAGATATCGCTGGATCGCTGGACCGTCTGGGGTAGGGATTACTCTGGTTGGCATTCGAATGAAAATGAAGAGATGCAATTGAAAACACTAGCGAGTCGGAAGAGGAATTCGTAGCCCGTGATCACAATGACGATAAGATGACGATGTAGATCGAAAACCCGGTAGAAGAGGCTGCCGATGGTACTTTTGCATTTCCGGATGGTTCAAGCCTACACGTTGGGCAGCAGTTTCGTGATAAGGCGGAAGTTATCGAGGAAATATATAAAATCGCATTGGCTGCGTCGTTCGAGTGCAAATTAGTCAAGTCGAACAAGACTTTGTATGTAGTAAGATGTGCGATGGAGCAATGTTCGTGGCGCTTTCGAGCTGCAAAAGATAGAGATTCCCCTTTTTTCTCGGTACGGACATATTGCGGCACACACACATGCGGCGTGTCTCATCGACGTCGAAGTCATCGTCAAGGAACTTCATCGGTTGTGTCTAGGATGCTTCTTGACAATTTTAGCGGGCCTAAAGACATTCCCGCGCCAAAGGCTATCATGTCTATGATGCAAAATAGGAGGTGAATGTTTCTTATTACAAGGCTTGGAAGGGGAAGAATATCGCTACGGAGGAGTTGGTCGGTAACGGGGACGATTGTTACGCGTTGATCCCGGCGTACTTGGAGGCCGTGAAGCAAATGAACGCCGGAAGTGTCACGGATTGGGAGATGGACGAGGAAAACAGATTTAAATATCTGTTTTTGGCATACGGTGCATGCATAGCGGGATTTGCTTTCATCCGTAAGGTAATTTCTATCGACGCCACCTTTTTAAAGGGAAATATAAGGGGTGATGCTTGTTGCTACGGCGCAAGACGGCGATTACCACCAATATCTATCGCATGGGGTATTGCGAGCACCGAATCTACCGAATCTTGGTCCATGGTTCTTAACGAGATTGAACGAATCGTGGCCGATTCAAATGACATCGTCATAATTTCTGACAGACATGGTGGGATAAAGACAGCCGTCCCGGCATTTTCCCAAATGCGTTTCACGGGTTCTGTGCGTGGCATATTCCAAAATATAAAGACCCGTATGAAGGAGAAAGGTGCGTGTGCGTTATTCCTTAATATTGCATACGCCTACAAGACGAGCGATTGCGATCGATTGTTGGAAACGCTAAAGGAACGGTACGAAAACGTGCATACGTATCTTGAGGAGGGTACGAAGGCAAAATGGACGAGATCGTATTGCCCGAGCGAGGTAACATCATGACCCACAAACGGATCGGAATCGATAAATGCCCTCTACGTGCGGATAGAGAGCTTCCACTCATAGGATTTGTGGATTCGATACAACATTTGACGACTAGTTGGTTTAGTATCATCGAGACTTGCGAAGCTTCGATGACAGCCATGTCACGTCATTTACGCCGAAGGTCGAGTCAATCCTACGTTTCACTACATAAATTCTCAAATCTACACGTCTCGAAAATTGGCATTCAACGGTATAATGTATACGGCATGGAGCCAACGAGGTGGTCGATATCGAGACGAAGTCATGTAGTTGTAAGATGTTTGATATCGATCGTATCCCGTTGCACACGCCATTGCGGCTTGTGGACACGTAATGTAGGGGTATATTCGCTAGTCCATGCGTATTACAGCTTGGAGACATGGAAATCAGCGTACGAGGGTACCATATGGCCTGTAACCGAGCGCGTTGAAGGAATTGTCAATATGTTACCACCACTCGTTGACCCAAAACGCGGAAGAGCACAAAAAAATAGAATGCCATCCGTCGGAGAATTCGGTAGGAGGGGGTAAATCCTATGAGTTTGATTTGTACATGTGGTTATGTATAATTGATATGGATATTAGGTATGTTGTAATTTTTGGTATCGTATAATGTATGCGGGTACCCGCACATTTAGAACTCATTTTAGTTGCCATCATGTGCGCGAGTGTCCGGGTACCGTGCGTTTGTGTGCGGGTACCGTGAGCTTCTGTGCGGGTACCGTGAGCTTGTGTGCGGGTACCGTGCGCTTGTGTGCGGGTACCCCGCGCTTGTGTGCGGGTACCGTGACCTTGTGCGCGGGTACCGTGCGCTTGTGTGCGGGTACCGTGAGCTTGTGCGCGGGTACCGTGAGCTTCTGTGCGGGTACCCTGCGCTTGTGTGCGGGTACCGTGCGCGAGTGTGCGGGTACCCTGCGCTTGTGTGCGGGTACCGTGAGCTTGTGCGCGGGTACCGTGCGCTAGTGTGCAAGTACCGTGAGCTTGTGTGCGGGTACCGTGCCTTTGTGTGCGGGTACCGTGCGTTTGTGTGCGGGTACAGTACAGTTATCAAATGCTTTCAACATTAAATATGTTACATCAATCAAGTCAGCCTCGCAGTAGGTAGGTCTTGTCTGTACGTTAAATCATATAATAATAATTTTTATCAGGATAAAAGTAATCATTAATCATTATTCGATAATCATAAATAATAATTATTTTTTTATTATATTAATATGTTATATATCAATCACGTCAGTGCTTTACGTCTTTGTCTGTACGTTAACTCATAAAATAATTTTATCATGATCGAGATAATCATTAACCAATTATTCTGATAATCATAAATTACCAAATTATGTTTTCAAAATAACGGCGCCATGTTGCGGGAGGGACACTGCGCTTGTGTGCAAGTACCCTGCGCTAGTGTGCGGGTACCGTGCGCCATGGGTTATTTGAACCCGAATAAGATTTATTCGAGTTCGAATAAGGTTATTCGAGTTCGAATACGCTTATTCGAACTCAAATAACCCTTATTCGGATCCGAATAACCTTTTTGAACCCGAATATGCTATTTAAACCCGAATAAGGCTTAATTGAATGGTGAAATCTTTAAAAACTAATATTTGAATTCGCTCTTCGTATTTTGCTCTCACTTCTCTCTAACTCTTATCAAGACTAATTAAAGTTACGCTTATTTGAATGTCTTAGTTGAATTCATATAAGCTTATTTGTATTCGAATATTACAAATTTCAAGAATTAATCAGTTATGGTAAAAATAATCAAATTTAACTCAAGATAAAGATTAAACTCGATTCAAGATGAACATTATACGAAGAAGCTTATGAAAGTTTTGTGTATCACAATATAATTAATAAACATTATTCAATAAGTTCATCGAAGTTTGTATCACATTGACACAACTCATTTAGTTGTCATCATGTAGCACAAGTTTAGAACTCATTTTAGTTGCCATCATGTGCGCGAGTGTGCGGGTACCGTGCGTTTGTGTGCGGGTACCGTGAGCTTGTGTGCGGGTACCGTGCGCTTGTGCGCGGGTACCTGTGCTAGTGTGCGGGACCGTGAGCTTGTGTGCGGGTACCCTGCGCTTGTGTGCGGGTACCGTGAGCTTGTGTGCGGTACCGTGCGCGAGTGTGCGGGTACCCTGCTTGTGTGCGGGTACCCTGCGCTTGTGCGGGTACCGTGCGCTAGTGTGCGGGTACCGTGCCTATACAACTCGAAATCCAACTTATAAGATAATACAACTTCCCGAATATACAACTCGAAATTCCATTATGACATAAAATTTATCCAGATTTACAAAATTCCCAAATACAAAATTATTGAAATACATATAAATTATTGATACCAAGCACCCCAATCTTTCATGCGAATCGAAATCATAAAATTCACGAAATTGGGTCACTTGCCGCCCCGTAAGCTCCGCGACGTTATCGCTCCGGAATAACATAAAAATGCGGCCCGCAACACGTGAACCCCACAATCGCCTCTGAAAACAACCAAATTTAATGAGATATGAAGTACTAAAATCACTTAATATCAAATATGATACACTTACGAATTTTCTGCTTCTTGAAGTTGGGGATCCGCTCGACCTTCCACTTCCTAAAGGCTGCTGCAATCAGACCGAGCTTTTTGAGCACGATCGGGACAACTACTTGGAGACCGGCGAGGGCTGCGTGCATGTTGCGCATGTCGACATCGCAAGACGGATCCGAGTCGAATACTCGTATCGTCTTGTTCTTCCAGTCGAGGACTGCAAAACCCAATGGGCGATGGTCTGCACCGGCACCACGATGTAGTCCGATGTTTCCATGACACGCACGGCCAGTCCTGATCCCGTCCCTCTGCGTAGTGGACCAAAAAGGCCAGCATGCCCTTGACAAATTTGCCATCCTCTATGCAGTCCCGATCGATGCTCTCCTTCATCGAAACACTCATGAAGGATGGCACGAGAGCAGAAGGTATGAACCCTCTGCATCTCGAGGAACCCTCTGATGCTTTCGTCAATGTAACAAGTTAATTAATAAAACGTATTAATGCATTTAGAAGTATTGAAGTTATCAATTGTTCTTACCGCGTCGTCGAGCCAAAACGAAGGCGTGTACAGCTGCTGAAACCACGTCTTGGTTCGGTACGATAGGGACAAGCAAAGGAGCCGCTCGTATCTTCCATCGTATCGATCATCTGTTTTTGCCGTGGCCATAACTTCAGCTTTCTCTTCATGTGCCGTTCCAGCATTGGGTTTATGCTGTTCCGGACACAGTTCTGGTTCGGGTCGGTGAATGGGTCACCTGATACTTGGAGGGCCTGGTTTCCCGAGGCGGCGTCGACTCCACCGCGGCCTCGGGTTCCTCCTCGGGCTCGGGTTCCTCCGCGGCCTCGGGTTCCTCCTTGGCCTCGGATTCCTCCTCGGGCTCTGGTTCCTTCGCGGCCTCGGGTTCCTCCGCGGCAGCGGCTTCCTCCGCAGCCTCGGGTTCAAGCGGGAACTCGGCCTCTCGGGCTGCCTCGGGTTCCGAGGGACAGAACGCCTGGTTGGATCCACCGGCCTCATAATCTAACAAGATAAAACTCCAACGTCAGAAACTATCGAAATTGCAGCAAATTATTTATAGGGGCGTACCGTGCGACGCGTGCGTCGGAAAGTCTCGGTTGGGCCTGTACCACCCCTGTTGCAAGTTCTGCTGCAATTCAGTCATCGACTGCTGCAACCCGAATATACTCGCGCCCCACTCTTGAGCCGTGGACCATCGTTCATCATACGAGTTCTGTAACTGCGAGATGCTCGTACAAACGTCGTCGAATCGATGATTCACCGTCTCGAAATTTTGGTCCACGCGTCTTGTGAACTCATCGAATTGCTCGAAGGTGGGGCCCGAGTAATGCTGTGGAGGAGGGGACGGGTACCCTGGGTGTGAAGGGGCCGAGTAATGCTGTGGAGGAGGGCTCGGGTTCTGTGGAGGTGAGAGGGGACGAAATTGGTCCGCCTCTTCCTCGTAGAATGACCGCTGCGATAGTTGCGGCATGATTGGCGAAGGCTGCGTTGGTGCGACGTCCACCGCGGCTGGCAGATGCCGTACGCACTTAAGCTCGACACCATCATCGAGGAGACTCGTTATACGGTCAAGGACTTCATGCCGCTCCTCCACTTCGAACCGACTATATCGGAAATACGGCTCGTTCATCTCCGATACAGTCGGGCTCAACATCCCCGAGACGGGTGACCCCTTTACGGCTTGGAGGATCGTCTCCATCTTCGGAGCTCCCTTCGTCGACCAATCTTTGGTGACGTGCCGGCATATCCGCGGGTTCACCACGTCCGCCTCGTTGATACGATCTGCGAACGCGTACCGAATGCCTGGTATGCACTCGTACGCCAAAACCTACAATGCAAAGAAACCAAATTAGCAAATATATAATGACAATTAAATATATATTATAAGGATTTTATATAATTAACGACCTGAAGCGGATGAACGAAGCCACTAATCAGTAGCCCGCAGTGTTCGCTGCCCCCGTTGCGGGTTCGTTCCCGCACAAAATCCCTCTTCTCCCTGAGGTTTATCTTCAGCAGCGTATCACCTCTTTGAACGCTACGCTGCCCCAAGGATAGTTGGCGAATGCGACTTCGTCTTCGACCAACGAAAGCAGCCACGATCGAAGAACCGTGTCCTTCTTCGACGGTCGAGGCAGCACCACAGCTGCGGCAAAGAGAATGTCCGCCAACTTCAACTTATCGAAGTTGATGTTTCCGTCATCGTTGGCTCCCAACTCTCGCAGCCGATCCTCGACGTACGACAAACGGATGGTGGATCTTCCCGGAAGTTTCTCTGAGCGAAATCACCATTGGGGTCTACTTCCGGGATATCGTCGGAGAACCTTAGTCCGGTAATCAAGCAATACTCCGCTTTACAAAAACGGAGAGGTCGGTTGTTTATGACCATCCACAACTCCTCGCGCTAGTGAAGAGTAGTCTGCCTCCTCGTCAAAAACGTAATGAGCTGAGCGGATAAATTGAAATCGGCCGCAGCCTCGACGAGTCTACCAAACGGACTCCCCGCCCTGTAACTCTCCCACTCATTTTCATTTAGATTGTTCCTGATCTTCGCGCTTGTCTCCGTGTACATCCCAGTCATTGTCAATCGGAACTCGAAGTCGTCGTCTCGAGATGACAATTGCTTCTTCAGCACAACCTGGGAATCATAAGAGTAAATAACCAGTTAGTACATGCATGGTACCCGCACATGAAAGCATGATACCCGCACATGAAAGCATGGTACCCGCGCTGGCGAGCATGGTACCCGCACAGGAAAGCATGGTACCCGCGCAAAAGCGCATGGTACCCGCGCTTGCGAGCATGGTACCCGCGCATGCACGCATGGTACCCGCGCACTAGAGCATGGTACCCGCGCATGCGCGCATGGTACCCGCGCACTATAGCATGGTACCCGCGCTCACTATCGCATGGTACCCGCACACAAAAGCATGGTACCCGCGCTCACTATCGCATGGTACCCGCACGCAATCGCATGGTACCCGCACACAATCGCAAGGTACCTGCCCGTATGGGTACCGTGCGTATGGGTACCATGCGACTGTGCTCGGGTCCCAACCTGCTATCACGGGTACCCTGATTTGCGCGACTGTTTGGGTCCCAATTGGTTCGACGCACGGTTCCCTTGCGAACAAGGTCCCAAATTGCAGAATTGGGAAACCATGCGCCGGACCCAATCAATTCGACGCACGAGACCTGCTCCTGAGGAAGACGAAGTCACAGTGAAATTTACCGGCACTCTTTCGGGACGCGCGCTCATTGCCATTGTAGTCGGTTTGGAGATTTTTTCTGCTTCGGGTAGAGGTTGTTTCGTGGATCTGGAAATTTACTGCTTCGTTTCCGTTATGTGTATTTCTTCACTTTTAACTGTCAATTATTGTACTGTACTCGGTTATGAAGAAGAAGACGACCCGTGACGCTACAGTGGGGGAATCGATTAAACCTAATTAATTTTACTTTGGGTAGTTGAATGGGTTAAATAAGGGTAAAGACGTCTTTTTCCCTGAGTTAGTAAGGGTAGAATAGACTTCAAACATTATGGAGGTCATTTTTTTAAAATTGACCCAGTCAAAGGCCATTTACTTAAATATTCCCCTTGCGACACGTGGACGGGAATGTTTACATATCCACGTCAGCGACCAATGTATCTTAAAGGTATATGTGGTGGCTTTATAATTAGAGTAATTTATTAGCACTAATAATATATTAGCATCTTGAAGGTCGCATCAATAACGTTGAATGATTATACATATAACCCATGTATTTTTATATGAATAATGTGTTATTATAATGGTTATACTTATTGATGCATAAAGGTTATACATATTAGTGTGATTATAAAGTATGCTGCTGCTACACGATTACTGAAATATGGCAGTTGATCAGTCATGCCTATTGGTTTTCTTTATAATTAAGCTGCATCCATCGAAACAGTCTTGCAAATACCATTGCTACCGGTGTCCGTTAAAGATTTTGATTAATCGCCGAGAACGATGCGTGTAAAGAG
Organism: Linderniella brevidens; assembly: GCA_004919715.1. Lineage (NCBI taxonomy): Eukaryota > Viridiplantae > Streptophyta > Magnoliopsida > Lamiales > Linderniaceae > Linderniella > Linderniella brevidens. The sequence goes on along the minus strand of SWDC01000150.1, from coordinate 3,125,381 downwards.
TAGCTCTAGCATTGAAGCATTAGGTCCTAAGGTTAATTTTCCCATTGTTGTTGTTTGCCTCTTACGATCTGATAAGTTAGGATTTTACGCTATATTTATACCCCGTAAAAGTGTGTTTCCGGTCGTTATTTTAATAATATACATGGAGATCCTATTTTTAGGTGTAGATTTCATATGTTACGGATATCGGAACAAAAGGACCAATAACCATGGGAAGATGATTACTTAAATCCATCACATATTATTTTTAGTCCATTAAGCCTCTCTTTAGGTCCGTTATTAGCCCATGAAAGAGCCCAACAGCAGCCCAGCCCAAGCCATCGTCCACGTGCATGCATGTCTTCTAGAAGAAATTTCAAACTCTGAACAACAAACGATCGCTTCTTTTGATGCTGAAAAATTGGGATTCAAAGACTTGATTTAGATCTTTATTTGAATGCTTAAGTCGGTTAATTTCTATTATGAAAAGGCAACATCGAGGGAGAGAAGAGAAGGGCAGAAAAATCTTTCCCGCACATATAATAACCAAGCAGCTGTTGGAGAAGGCAGTTTTCATCCATCTCACCAGCGCAGCCCAAAAACCCGAAGCAGCTCTCATCCATCTCGCTCCGAGCACCCACGTCAGAAGCAAGCAGCTCTCATCCATCTCACGAACGCATCCCCAAAACCCGAAGCAGCTCTCGTCCATCTCTCTCTCGAAGGCATCTCACGAACGGGTGCATACACGGGCAACGACGGGAGATTCCGAGGGAACACGGCGTGACAATCCGAACACCGTGAGGGACGAATTTTATATTTTTCTTTAGAAGTTTCAATGATGTTCTCTTTGATTTCATCCTTGTTTTCGTTTAAGACTATGCTAGCTTAATTTATTATGTGATTGAGCCCATGTTAGGCCGAATTATGACTACGTGCTAATGCTATTTTTATTCTATTTTATCGTATGAATTGAGTGATGTGTTCTATGTTTGAGTTTAATGTTTTTGTGTGATTGACAACCATATGCATGATCTTTGACCAGTTTATGAGACGAACAAAGTGATTAGACTAGTTAGAACAATAAACATCGAGCACCACTACGTAAAACCGACCAGACCTGAAATTTAGTTTCATATGTGTGGTTTCCGAGATCTTAGGCGCCGAAAGCGTTTAAACTCGGGGAATTTCATAGAGATTGAATGTGTGCGTAGAAACTACAATTTCTATAGACATATAGAAATTGTTTCCTTATCGCACAGGATCGCAATTGCGGGAGATAGATATTTTTATAATTTTTTTTATGATTTGATAAAAGAGATAAAAACACAAATAATGATAAAAACAAATAAATAATAAAGATAGCAAAGATAACGGCTTAAATAAAATAATGGAAACGTGATAAAGGCATATGCTCGTCACAAATTATTCCTACGTTTTCATGCAATTTATTCTATCTAACCAATAAGAATCTCAGTTAAGGTAGAATTTTCTAAAATAATCGCTACCCGTTTGTCCCGCAATAGCGATCATATGCGATAGGGAACCAATTTATATATTTCTAAAGAAATTGTAGTTTCTACGCACGCATTCAATCTCTATGAAATTCTCCGAGTTTAAACGCTTTCGACACCTAAGATCTCGGAAACCACACATATGAAACTGAATCCAGATCTGGTCGATTTTACGTAGTGGTGCTCAATGTTTATTGTTCTAACTAGTCTAATCACTTTGTCCGCCTCATAAACCGGTCAAGGATCATGCATATGGTGGCCAATCACACAAAAGCATTAAACTCAAACATAGAACACATAACTCAATTCATACGATAAAATAGAATAAAAATAACATCAGCACGTAGTCATAATTCGGCCTAACACGGGCTCATTCACATAATAAATTAAGCTAGCATAGTCTTAAACGAAAACAACGATGAAATCAAAGAGAACATCATTGAAACTTCTAAAGAAAAATATAAAATTCGTCCCTCACGATGTTCGGGTTGTCACATCGTGTTCCCTCGGAATCTCCCGTCGTTGCCCGTGTTTGCACCCCTTCGTGAGATGCCTCGATAGAGAGATGGACGAGAGCTGCTTCGGGTTTTGGGGCTGCGCTAGTGAGATGGATGAGAGCTGCCTGCTTCTGACGTCGATGCTCCGAGCGAGATGGATGAGAGCTGCTTCGGGTTTTTGGGCTGCGCTGGTGAGATGGATGAGAACTGCCTTCTCCAAAAGGATTCTTCTGCCCTTCTCTTCTATGCCTCGATGGTGCCTTTTTATAATAGAAATTGACCGACTTAAGCATTCAAATAAAGATCTAAATCAAGTCTTTGAATCCCAATTTTTCAGCATCAAAAGAAGTGATCGTTTGTTGTTCAGAGTTTGAAATTTCTTCTAGAAGACATGCATGCACGTGGACGATGGCGTGGGCTGGGCTGCTGTTGGGCTCTTTCATGGGCTAATAATGGACCTAAAGAGAGGCTTAAAGGACTAAAAATAATATGTGATGGATTTAAGTAATCATCTTCCCATGGTTATTGGTCCTTTTGTTCCGATATTTAAAACATATGAAAACTAAACCTAAAAATAGGTTCTCCAAGTATATTAGGTAAAATAACGACCGAAAACACACTTTTACGGGGTGTAAATATAGTGTAAAATCCTAAATTAGCACGATTTTGGAAGGCAAACAACCTTAAGAAAAACGGGGAACTTATGAGCTTGGATATGCTGTTATTGGATGAAAAGGTTTGGTGTATGGTTATTTATCGGTTTGATATGTTGTCCGAGAATTCATATTTCTATTTGTTGAGTTCTCAAGCATGATACATTTGCAGGCTTCTATTCACCGTCACATGGTGGATGTCTTCCGCGAATTGATTGAAGATGGACGCGTATTTGCCATCTCGGACTTCAAAGTCATTGGTGCTCCTTTACGTTTTTGGCTGACGAAGTACCAATATATGATGCGTTTCACCGACCGTACGACCATGGTTCCTCTCGATGCAGTCGATTATCAGTAAATGATGAGAAATTCTGATTTCGTCCGTATGAAGCTTTGTTAAAGCTCACAGACCAGAGTAACGAATTACTTGGTGTGTTTTGTTATTATTTCACTTATTCATGTTGCTATACAAGGAATGGTTTTGTCATGCCGGTTCAATGAATTATTTGGCAACATATAGACATTTTACTGGGTTGCTTTCCCGAGTCCAGAGGTCGACAAGGATGGTGTTGTTACGATGCGAGTCACTTTGAAGGTTATTTTGGATGGGTGAGTTTTATAACGTGTTACTATCGGTCGTTGGGCAGAAAGGTGTTGTCATTGTAAAAGGTATCAACCGAAAGACATATGGAGGTAATGTTACGTCTATTTTGTTTTTATTTAGATATTTCATTACGGTGTCTTTTTCAGGTAATCTATATCTTAATACAACGTTCTCAACAAAACTCTATGTAAATTATGCCAGTGATGTAGTTTCCAGTTTTCGAGAGAGGTAGGTTGATGGCTATTTTGATGATACATTATGTAATTTGTTTCTTATGTTTTATGTAATTATTTTAGTCCTTTCCTGAATCAGAATGAAGATTGTTGATGGACTAAACGCGGTTTTTCTAGTGGCCAGCAGTGTAGAAATGCTGTCATGCAGTATTTCAGATGTTTATGATATTCTATGCAATGAAAGAGAACATGTATTTTTCTAAATTATTTGTCCATCTTCATTATCTCTTCGGAATATTGTCATATCCACTTTAAGAATGGAAAACTACAAGGTTCCAAGATTGTAATATTAATGATGTAAGACTGTTGAATTGTGATACTGCAAGGCTTCATAATGCAAGTATTTGCGATGTGATCGTCACGTACTTTGTAATTATGTAGGAACGGGATTTCATTTGCGTATCTAGGATTACAAACGTTGTGACTGGGAGTGGATGGAACTACGTTTCTTGCTCAAAGTGTTCAAGCAAGTTGGGGAGTCGGATGGTTATTTAATTTGTAATTACTGTCGAACTACAATGTTGTTGGAGTGTTGTGGTAATCAGCTATGTTTCCCTGCTCGTCAAGTGATATGGTTATATCGTGTTACATTTTTTTGTTTTTAATATAACTTTCGAATCGAAACGGTTCTTGACGATGAGGGTGTCACGACCCAACCCGCATCGAAGGCGCGACAACCGCCATGTTTCTCAATAAATTTAAGGCTCGATATCAACTCACACGTCAAGAATTCAAATGACATGAAAGACGTTGTAATGAAAATTAGTGAAAATGTATTTATATAACAAAAACGATTTTACATTGTACAACATCGACCACAGAAGGGATATGTATAATCGAAATCTCTATCCAAAATATGTCTCCGCCAATGGATCCGACATAAAAAAAAAATAATATACCAAGAACGAAGGAGTGACAACGGAAACGATGATCGAAGAAAGGCAACCTCCGGCCAAAGTGATGTCAACAACCTGGAAAAATATATATATGGGGGTGAGCAAACCACTAGCTCAATGAGATGATAATACTGAGACACTTTCTCCTCACATTGCGTGTCTTCACAATCATACCATTGAAACCAAATAAACTGACTACTCACATTTACAAGGTAAATGTTACCACCACTTATACAAGAGAAATACAATAGTAAAAACAAATTACAATACCACCACTAGTCATCAATCGATTATTTTTATTTTTATCTTTATTTTTATTTTTTATATATTTTTTTTCATGACCTTGTTTAACCGACCATAGTCAATACACATTCTAAGCGATCCATCTTTTTTCAAGACGAAATGACTAGGGGCACCCCACGATGATGTGATGGGTCGGATGAATCCTTTATCTAATACCTCTCCCCATTACGTCTTAGGTTCTTTAAGTTCCGTTGGAGATCCCGCATAGGAATGGGATAGTAGTCTCCGGAGCGTATCAATGACAACTTGACTTCTTGAGTAGGTGATCGTCTCGGTAAATCATTGGGAAACACATGAATGAATTCTTTCACAATGAGAATATCGTCTATCGTGTTGGCAGATTGAGAAGTGTCAAGATCGAAGCTAAGAATGCTTCACATTCTTTGTGGATAACTTTATGAGTTGAGAGCATTGAAATGATAACAACTGAAATATAATTTCATTCACCTTAAAAAAAATTAGTTCTAAAAGTCCATGCCTACGGAAAGTAGCAAGTTTTTGTCGACAATCAAGAACTGTCTGATAACCGTTTGATTTTAGAAGCATGTACCGTAGTTTTGATGTATCCCGTAAGTCAGAAGTTGTGGCCGAGAGTAGTGGATTGGATTCTCCGAAACATGTGAAGGTATTTGAAATTTCTAAACTCCTAATTTTTCAATTCCCAAGTCTTTTCGCTAACAGTGTTGCTTTCGCGAGGTGAAGGGTCTGATTGTTGACTGTAAAGTCTAGGATCTCCGAGGGAGATGTCGTATGGAGCAAAACTTCAGATGGTTAGGGGGGAAATAACTGGAGCTGGTAATTACAATAAGTCTCTTAAGGAAGTAAAATACACTGATGGTTGCGATGGCATGCCACCAAAAAAGAGTTGAATGGCCAATGTAAAAATTGAGGATGTTTCCCACGGGATTAATTGGATATACAGACTACTCAAACAAAAAGTTTAAAAAAATAGACTCCTCCTTCTAAAAGTACAACTACAACCCTTACTAATGTGACGTAAAAGACAACATTGACCTTATTTAGTGTAGTCCTAACTGTTAACCTCTTACAATTAATAAATATCTAATTTTCTTTTTTAATCGAAAACCAGTAAAAACGTGTCAGAGTGTCAGTTCATTCCACCTTAACTATTCTTCCCCAAATTCACCCGTCACTTCCATCGTCGATTTTACTGCAATTCATGGGAGTGCGACTCAATTTCTCAGAGACCCAGACCCATAATAACACAAAAATATCGATGGCAATCAGTGCGATTGTCGAGAAGGTGAGTTTTGTCTCCTCGAAATATTCATTTCTCTGATATTTTGCAGCGTTGTTAGCATTTCGTTTATGCGGGTGTAGTCACGGTCGTGTGGACTGTAGGGGAGTCATACACAGGGTACCCTGCGCTCTGTGAGGAATGGAAATGGGTCCCTATCTCATATCTGGGTCCCCTGAGTATTCGTGTTTGGATCTACTGGGTCCCCTGAACATTCGTGTTTAGGTCCCACGGGCATTCATGTTTGGGTCTCCTGAGAATTCATGTTTGGATCCCCTGAGCATTCGTGTGAGGGTCCCCTGAGAGAGTCCGTGTTTAGGTCCCCTGAGAGTTCGTATTTGGGTCCCTCAACGCTCGTGTTTGGGTCCCTATAGCGCTTGTGTTTGGGTCCCCAGATCATATGCACGGGACCTGCACACGTTGCCTAGGGGACCCGTGAATATATCATTCTCATGAATTTTAATATGATAGTTTTACAAGTTGTGGTGAGGACTCAAATGACCAATCAAGATCGAGATTTCGTATGCAGATTAATTTTGAGCTGTCCGAATTTATCGAGAGCAGTTCGTTCAGATATCTTGTAGCATTAGCCGAAAACTTTAACCTCTCCAACCAACTGAACATACGCAGGGGACCCGTGCACATCTGTACAGGGGACCCATACACATATGCAAGGGACTCACACATATATGCAAGGGACCCACACATATATGCAGTTGATAGAATAACATTAACTTTAGTGTACCCTAAGCCTAATACCCTAAATCATAAACATTATACCATAAAACCCTAAATCATATACCATAAACCTTTAATCCGAAACTGCTAAAGTCCCTAAATCTTAGCCGACTTGGTATGTGGCAGAAACACATTACTCAAATATCAACACATTACTAGCATATTTATTGATTGGAATCAAATATGTTGATTGATGAAATTGATTGAATTTCCATATTCCATAAATGCAAAGAATCATACTCTAGCATATATAAATGTAGGTATATGTATCATTATTAGGATAAACTACTTTAGATTCATCGCTATTAATTACATGTGAAACTATAAATTAATGTTACATGTGTACAATACCACATAGACTTTTACTCATAATACTAACTTGGATACCACTTCAAGTATAAAGTAAATGTTAGTATTTCAAAACATTTCAAGTATGTAATATAAATCGATTAGTAAAAATATAACACTAATTTGATTAGTATTTATAAATTTTTAGTAAATCTATGATATAAATTTGTTAGTATTTCAAGTATAAACAATGTTCAAAACTATTCGGCAAAGTTTCAAACTTCAAACACCAAATTAATATGTACATACATCTCATATATTATAAATATTTTGTTGTCCGCACGTTTTCTTGTAAAATATTTTAAATTATATCATATTTAAATACAATATTAATGAAATCAATTATGTAGGATAATTGTCTCAATTAAGGAAATTTGCATTTGACACGTGATTCTTGTATTTTTTTTTTGGGATAATTACAGTATTATATGATATATTCTATCACATCTTCATCCTTTGTTTAATATACAATATAGTATTAAAGAAATGAAAAAAGTTACATAATAAAGTACAATATTACTTCAGTCTATGTTTATTCATGCAAGATACTTCAATTAACAATATTTCTTACCAGCTCTATTTCCTAAACTTCAATGTACGAACCTTCTCCAATATTTGTGCATTCTCTGATTGCAAAAGTTCTAATCTTTTGGCAACCTTTTCCACACAAATTTCTTCTCGAGTAACATCTAGATAACATTTTTGGCACAACTCCATGACCGCATTTTACAACTCTTTTTAGAAATTGAGTCTCTTGAATGTGAATAAAAACAGTGGGTTGTGGAATTGTAATCCATTTGCATAACTATGAGTAGAACAATTGCTTGTGTTTTCTCTTAACACATGCACCATCTGTAAAAATTAGTTTCAAAAATTATTTTACATAAGAAATTCAACATTATATAGATGACATATATGAGTCCCATGCATACGCGCACGGGTCCCCTGCTCGTATGCACCCCTGAGCATATATGCAGGGGTCCCGTGCGCGTATGCAAGGGACCTGTGCGCATATGCAGGGGACCATGCATATGTACGTTTTCTGTGCACAGGCGATCCAGATTTAATATGCAGAAGATGAAAAAAAATGCATCGATTGAGCTTGAATTTTGTCAGAATCACAGTTCCTCATCGTATCCATCGAAACCCATTCCGATTCAGAGCTTATCGACTGAAATTCATGGCATTCAAGTTAAAAATCAGAAAACCCAAAAAAAAACCCTAGTGCGAAATGCAGCCTTAATGTGCTTAGTTCTTGGTTGTTTCTACATATCTCGAGGTTAAATCGTCGATTTGCTATGTGAATGCGAATATTTTCGTAGTGTTTTCTTCTTTAAGATTTAAAAATATGATGTATGTATGGTGGATGCAGGCTGTTGTTCATGGCGTTAATGCAGTTTATGTAATTTTCATAATTTTTCATTTTTTTTTATTTTTCTGAAATATCCTTTCTGTCTTTCTTTGCTTTTCTATAATGTCTTTCCTTTTTTTTCTTATAAAAATGATTATGGAAAGATAATTAATAGGTATTAAAGTGGAGTCTATTGACAAAAAAAATAGTCAAAGAGTCTAATTTTTTAAAGTTTCTTGGGTCAAAGTCTAGTTTTTAAAATAGCCCTTTCCCACAACAAGATGAAGAAATAGAAATTGGGGAATTACTACCATTTGTTAATTTCTGATGTTTGAGTGGGACACATATGCTTTGGCCTCCATTTTGCTGGAATTTCTATAAGAAATATCAAGTTTTTTATGTTTTCTAGAGTACTACTTATGAATGGCGCTACCAGTATTATGTGGCTCTAAGTGTTGCCTCATTTTCAATTATCAATATGATGAGGCTCAAGTGTTGCAACATAATTCATATTAACGTTGTTTCTGATTCATCATTAATTCGTTGGCATGATAAATTAGTTTGAAACCTCTATGCCCATTTGATGTTCGAATCTGGTGTTCCATTCACCAGATTGTGACACGTGTAAAAAAATTAATTGAATTTAACACTTGTCATAATATAGTGCAGGGAACACAAGATTGAAAGACCAAATATGAAGAGACGATCTCATACCATGATAGATATTGGACCTCCATTAGAAATGTTTTCGTAACTATTGTTTATGTTCGATCGACTAGCCTACTATTGTATCTTACATTTGTGACACTGAAGTTTTCTTGGAAGTTTCCTTTAAGCATCTAAGTTGGGGGAATTTGTTATATTAAGAAACCCACAGACCTTTGTCCATCATAAATATTGTAAGAATGCTCGAATTGATGAATAGACTACATGATAATGATCTCTTACGAATGTTGTAAGTTCGATAGACTGATCTACTTATGTATTTTATATTTGTAAGACTGAAGATAACGTCATATTGCACGTCTAACTATGGCCAACGTCAACTAGGTGCATTGTATTGTGTTATATATTGTACGACTGGTAGGTTTTTTTTATAGGACTATTGTTAGACGTTGTATTACATATTTGTCAGACTGAAATTTACATAATGTTATATAGTGTGTGAGTGTCTGTTATATGAAAAAACTGCACGATCTCATGTTTATTCCTTGATGATTGCCCCATATATTCGTTACCAGTTGATTGTCATATGTCATGAACCCGGTTGGTGGTGATTCCGTCGAAGGCGATGGCGATTCCGACAAGGGTGAGTTAGGGAAGAAAAATGAAGAAGGTTTGATGTTGAGTGGGTGTTTTACGAAGAGCAAAATAAGCTAATTTGAGAAGGACCAAATTAAAGATGGGCTGGGCTGATGAGGGAACATTTGCGCCATCATTTTATTTTAAATCAAATGCAGCATAATATAATAAAGCCCATATATGTATTGAGTACTATAAGAAACCCTTTCGTTGCGAGTAATGAAAAAAGAGAAAAATTAACCTTAATGTACTTTTTTGTCTTCTTCTTGCTAATATCTTCTTCTTCTACTGTTCAATCCATTTCTTCAATTCATATACTTAAAGTATAAAATAAGTACAGAAAATTATCCCCAAAACTGTATCTACCAGTACTATATATAGATCAACATCAATCGATCATCATTATTTCCACCTAACCCGTTCATTACATTACATCACATTATATGTTTAACAATTATAAATTCGGTGATAATTGCCTCATCAATTCGCCATATGTCATATTGGGCTAATGACAATATATAACTAAACGAAATATAACATGCGGCTTATGATATTATCTAATATGACTGTTAGGTTGTTTTGCTAATGTCGATTAAGGATGGGTATGAAGGACCTGATCGTGGAAGATAATGGTCTGTAGAGAAATAGAATCCACTATTTCAGTAACCGTTCCAGCTTTAATGTTCATATCCTTACACCGTCTATTTTGAAACTATTGTGACGGTTTGTTTCTCTTAATGTCTCTGTTATCCACTATAAATGAAGGACATGTTAATTTGGGTTATCAGAGCCCTCGCACATGCGCGCCGCACGTAGGAGGGAGAAACAGTATCAGCTTGATGGAGTTCCTTCCTAAAATTAATTGGTAATAGGAGGAGTGACTCATCAAGTTTATATACCGGTTAAATTTTCTCGTGGTAATCAATGTGGGATATTTTGCCCTCACATGTGATATTCTCCATACTCCCCTCACATGTGAGCCCATTTCTTTTAATCAGACAGGAACGCCATTTTTTTTCCGAATCCGCCGTATATTTTTTTTAATTTTTGAGTCGGATGAGGAACGCCATTCTTTTCCAAAATATTTAGCGATATGTGATCTTATTTAAATCAAAGCTTTTTCGAGCTCAGAGAAACAATTAGCCATTTGGTTGGACGCGTCGATCGGTAAATGGATTCATATACTGAATTTGCAGGAGAGGTTCGATGCATTGCACTCAATGTATGATTTTCTTGCAACTACAACGAATCAGATTACCAGTAACGTCGAAAAACATTGCTTGGAAATTGACCATAGGCTTTCCGATATTGAGAGAAGGCTTGGTATGACGGCTGTCTTTCAATGTGCTTTACGTTAAACCTCATGCATTCTTTTCGCATTCACGTTACAATTTGTATAATTAATCACCCTGAGATATTCAGTGTTCGAATGATGAAGTGTGAATCCTTGGTGACTGCATCAATGTTCGGTCAAAGAAGGATGTCTTAGAGAAGGGTTGTCGGCCGAAGAAAAATCACGATGGCATGACCCCTTCGACAAAGCAGAAATGTGTAAAAACTTGGCAGCTTACATTGAATGCATCGCCCAAAACATCGAAGAGGCCATTTGCAACCATAAAACATGGTCTCCATATGGATAGAAACCTAAAAATATTTCCGCAGGTATCCACGATTGCGATGTGCAAACCGGATCACACATGACAAGTTTTATGGGAGATCGTCGCGGTCCTCAATTCTTTAATACTCTAAGGACAGAGACTGTGTGGCTCCTTGACGAGGTTTGAAAGAATAAGATATTTAAAATGTGTTTATTTCCGATTGATGACAAGCATGCCTTGTTGTTCTATGCATGTAGACGAATGCGTACAAGGATTCATCGAGATGCAAAGACGGGCTAGTTTTGCAAGATGTTAAATTTTCTTGATGAATATTGCTTTCAATCAGATTGTTGTCGCCGAATACAGGGAAATGGAGTGAGTAATTGATCTTTAAGCTTTGTGCTCTTATGCGCAAGGCACCTTGGAGGATTGACCATCTACTCCATGGAAAAAATCAAATCTCATTGCAAGGGAAAATTATAAGATTAGGTCACTAAGAATACATGTTTTGCTTTTGGGTCACTATGTTTGATAATTGCAAAAGTCGGTCACTAATTTTGTACGTCAAAATAATTTTGGATCATGTTTTCAATTTTAGGTCACTAAGTATATATTTATCAATTTTGGGTCACTAAGTATACCTTTTTCAATTTTGGATCATTCATTTGGTAACTAACTTTGTAAACATTGTGAACCAAATTGAAAAATGTATACTTAATGACCTAAAATTGAAAACATGACCCAAAATTATTTTGACATACAAAGTTAGTGACCTACTTTTGCAATTATCAAACACAGTGACCCAAAAATAAAAACATGTATACTTAGTGACATAATCTTATAATTTTGCCCTCATTGCAATCCCGATCAACGTAAATAAATGACACTGGGTGCTCTCCATTGTTGATTACATAAATGGAACAACTAAAGTTCGTGACTCCGATGTGTCTTGCGATGTGGATATGAGATTGTTTTATCAAGCGTTAGAGAAGACTCTAATTACTATCCCGTAGTTGCCTCGAGATCTAGGCATAACACAATCAATGGTGAACTTCAGAGTTGCTCGGATCAAAATGCTCTGCGTCAGGCTGAGACGACGTAAGGCATATTGTAGTCATAGTATCTTTACTCGATCACAATCAAAGACATTAAGTATGTATTTTTCGATTATTTGAAACAGGGATGAGTGCGTCATATACAGGTTACGTTCGGCTTTTTCATCGATGTTCAACAACGACTCAATCGACGTAATTAGGCCGAAACAGATGGAAGACTTTAGGAAGTATCTTACTGGGTTTACAATCGATTCTCTGCTCTTCTGGAGCAGCTTAAGGTGATTTCTATTGGTTGGCCAAAATATCTATATTTTGCTGGATTATTTAGTGCTTTGAATGAAATTTCTATGATTTAATATATGTCGTCTTATAAGCATTTTAAGTGTGTTGTTTGTAGATAAAATGTACTAATTGTATAATATATCTATATTGGTATAATAAAATTAGGTTTTTATTTTTGACAATTGTCTATATCCGTATAATATTAAGTGATTCTAATTATATTTAAAAAAAAAAAGTGTTTTCTATTTTTTTTATTGTTTTATTTTGAATCCCATAATATATTATAATATTATTTTATATATTTATATCCATATAAAATAATTTAAAATTTATTTTCCTAAAAGTTGATAGAAATTTCTAAAATTGGGAATGATCCGTAGTCTCCATGTACAGAACATGGTTGAATTTAATTAAAAAATTTCATTCGGTTTATACGAATAAGTATGTAAGAGCTGGTGAAAAATAAAAAAGAAAAAATGAAAATTGGCCATCTTTTATTTAAATGAATGTGTCGGTCCATGTCAACTATGATGCCCGTAACTTATTTAACATAAAATATAATTTTACAACCACGAATTGGGCTCTATGCGCGTGGCGCTCATTGATGTCGTCAACTTGGGAATTTCAATGGTCCAGCCCATTTTGAGAGAAATTGAAATTTTCCTAACATGATTGAGCCAACACTGGAGCTGCACAATTTGATTTCCTCCACTTAGGCATCGATTTCAAAATTTTCCAATTGCAAAGAGATCCTCTCCACACTCGACCCAAAGCCGCCAATCTTCCAGCCTTGCACGCCCGATTAATAGCGACTTAGAGTGGTAAAAGTGGTTCCTCATATTTCAAGTGCCTTCACAATCGCAAAGCTCTTCCAAACACGGTGCAACGACGACAAGGCTCGCTGAGGTATGCACAATATTGATGTCTTGCACATTCGTCCGTGTTTGTCGCAATTTATTTGTCCGACGATGTCTTTGTATTGTTCCTGTGTTTTATAGACGGGGTGCATGTTGTTCATATGCAATGCATGTATAAATATGTTGATATCCACCAGTCTACGTTGTCAATCATGTTTCAAATCATTATGTATATCGGTATATAACTGTGATTTTCTATGATGGAAAGGGCCATAAGCTAAAAACACACTTAAAGATGGTCGGTCTTCCGCTCTGCCAGCTGATTCATCCTTCGTTGCCGTATTTTATATTTCCAAAACTGAATTGTGCTTCACAGTCTTTGTCACACTTTGTTTTCAGTTCATAAATTGTTTGCCCTTAGTTTGCATTCTGTTCAGGTTGTCAAATATGTGCTTCAACTCACTGTGGATAAATAACGTTGAAGGAGATATTCGACACTCAACTTCCACGAGGTAATGTCGTGTCGTGTCGTGCAAATTAACGCTCTGTGCCGGCTACAAGGGTACGAGCAACCTTATAGTAGACGTGCTCATCAAAGACGAGCTTGCGCAAATGGCGGAAAAATCTCCATTTGGGAATCTGATTATATGTGCAGATAAATTCTACTTGTCGAGCCAGCTTATTTGGTACCCGATGAAGGCTCAAACTCCAATGCACAATGCGAAAGAGTTGTGGATGGTCGTGAATGACAGGCCTGTATGTTTCTCGCGTATAGAATTGTATCTGTTGACAGATTTTAAATGTTTGCATGAGCAATATGTTGATGAGAATGACGCTTTCATTACAAGGCACTTTCCGAACAAGAAGAAGGTTACGTTGTGGGACGCCATCGACAAATTTAAGATGGCCAATAGTTCATCGTCTGGTGTCGACACTGAGAAGCTTAAGATGGCAAGTATCATATGTATCGCCGCAATTATGGATAAATGAAGTTGTCGAACAAATGTGAAGATAAATCTTCTATTGCTTGAATTAGTTAAGAGTTGCGACAAATTGAATAGTTATCCATTTGGAAATTACGCATAAGATCTTGCTTTGTTATCACTGCAGAGGAGCATTTCTAAGTACAAAGACGATGTGGCAACAGGGGTAACTAAACTAGCATGCCTTGAGCTTGGATTGTTTCCTGCACCCACTTTAGGTATTCGTCCTCTCTCGAGGCTGTTTGTGCAAATTTCATTCTTCTACCCCACACGTGTTGTATGTGTTCTGCACATCCATTGCGAATTGTTCTGAAATGCAATGTATTATTTTTGCATTAGGAACTTGCATATGAATGCATACCTAGCGTTGCAAGTATATTTGCGACGTGTCTGGACGATACATATGTTGCTATGCCGGGTGTGGAGAAGAGTCTGTTGCAGCCTACATTGTACGAATTTGTTGCAGAATATTTTTCAGCCGGCCACTTTGAACCCACTGCTTCGGATAAAGGCCTTCAAACAATAACTACCATGTTATTGAGCGGAGCGAGTATTCTGTCTCCCATTTATAGACGCTGGTGTAGGTACCTCCAAAAATGCCCGTACATCTGCTTCACGCAGCGGTTTGGAGCTCACAGATGACATGGGTAACTTATTACCATCAACATCAGCTGAAAGTATCGGCAACGAAACAATCCCTGAGTTGCGTACTAAACTCAGACACGAAATCATGCATAGCGATCTGGCTGACCGTATATTGGACTTCCAGATGGCCGTTTTCAGATGTTTGACGACGAAACGAGGAAAGGTCATTCTGTCGCCGATATTACAAGATTCCATCAACAACCTTCCTTCCAAACGAAAACATGTACTTGAGAGTACAGTTGATTCCCTTACAGATAATGGCAAAGTACCGTCACCCGTGGTTGATGGAGGAGTAGAACTTCATAAGCCCCCACTTTTTGTTATCGATGACGTCCACGCATCGTCCCCCTTGATTAATTAATTGGAGCCTCAGACCACCGTTTTCCATAACATTGGCAAAATCTCATACGGCATGTATTTGATCGTCAGATGTCCATGTCGAGATAGTGAACGAGGTTGAAAATGAGGCAGCTTCAATGCGACATGTCCAAGTCCAGCAACCATTTGTAAGTCACAGCTGGCAGTCAGACTGCGAGACAAATGCTTGGTGGACCACGGACCTAGAGTGTAATCATTCGAAGAAGTTGCATGACATTGACAGATGATTGAACAAGGAGTTGGAAGAAGTGCATAGGTTTAGGACAATGGTCAAGTTCCATTCCGAATACATGTTTCGTATGAACAGCCGAATGGAGACGGCTTTCGTCGAGGTGAACGGAAGACTCGCCAATATCGAGGGTGTTGAAAGCGTTATGTTCAAGAAGAGTAGTACGATCGAAGGATCAGACCGTTGGAAGATCTTTTTAAGTCATTCGTGGACTAACTTCATCAAGTGAAGGAAAAGGTGGAGCACATTTGCGGCACACATTCTAGTAACGATAGCATTGTCTTTAATTAGAATCTATTTCCTTAATCTTTCAAATGTACATAACATTTTGCACTTACAGGTTTCGAGGTCCGTGTCGGCAAAAACAACTGCAAGACGGTCATTATGACTGACACAAACGAAGGGTGCCAGCTTCCAGCATCGAAGAGACTACAAAATGTCGAAGGAACTATTCAAGCATCGATTAACACTGGTAGAATTGCATACAAACATATAAAGCTTAATGAGCACGTGAGTATAAGCCACGGATGTGGCCAATGGCAAAGGGATGCATAACACGCATGTCGAAAGACCATTATATAATAGGACTTTCTATGACAGAGCTAAAGCATGAATTCTTCAATGAACTCAAGACATAGGGTACATGGTTGCGGGATGTTGTATGTTTCTATTTTTATTATTAAAATATTACTAATTTTTCCACCAAGTAACATATATCTCACACCACTGTGAATTCCAATGATTTATGTACATAACAATTGCAGCATATTGATGATGACTGCACGAGTTTATCGAAATGCAATTGAAGTGCTTCACTCCCGTCGAGATTATCGCATTCATGAATACGATTTTCAGTCAGTTTGTGAAATCGCTTCCTATCGTCAATAGATCCGTTGATTTGACTGATATGAGGCCATTTGTTCTTGGAAAATCTATTGGATGACCATCGTGCAATTGGAGAAAAGCGGAAGTAATTGTGTTTCCATTGAGCGTAAACAATATACATTGGGTTCTGTGCGCTGCCGCTCCTACGAAAAGACAACTTCTAATACTGGATTCTAAAAAGGTCATGCAATTCAAACTTCAAATGTACGCGTGTTGCCTTGGGAAACACACCCATCGTCATCATGCTTTTGCTGCATGAACTAGGCATAGTAAATTCGAAATTCCAATTCGACGTAGGCGTGATGACAATCTTCCGCAGCAAGCTCACAAGTGACCTTAAAAAAATAATAAACATGTATATTGTCGTTTTTCTTGATTTTATTAACCATATGGCTTGGCGTTCAATGCAAAATGCATTTGATTTAATGTTTCCAGGTGACAATCTAAATGGGATAAAACCTTCCCAAATGAAAGAATTTCGAAAGTATCTAACGACATCCATCTTTTTTGCTTATTGGCAATGGCCTCCATGATATGCGTAGAGAGTTATTGGAACTTTGATAAAAGATATTGTGCTTGGTATGGTTGGTTCTAACAATTGTTTTAAATTGCATCCATGCTATTGTAGTTATTTTCTCTCGTAAGGCCTTTTGTAAATATATCGTTTATAACTCCGCTTCCAAGGAGAGCTGAGGTGCTATAGGTTTGTAAAAATGTTCTCAATCTAACTTTTGTCAGTCTACTCAATTTGTATTAGTTATGATATTGTATGACTTTTTGTGTCAACAAAAACATTCTCAATTGTTGTATGTCTCTCGCTTTTGTTCCACTGACATGAGGTTGTAGTGTTTAACAATAACATTATTTACACGACTTATAAAAGTATTGTTATCATCAATTTTGGAACCTCAAGTGAGCAATTGTTCATATTGTTGTTGCCACAATAAATTGGTAAGAATGCTCAATAATTGTATAATTGTTCTTCGCATCAATCATGTAGGCCAACTCTTACTTGTGTAAGACCATTAACAGGGGCGGGTCCAGGATTTTTGTATCAGGGGGCCCGTAATATACATGTGTAACTTAGCGTCGGTGATGAGATGAATGTAGAAGATAAAATGTTTATCTTCTGTTAGAAAAAAGTTTTAAAACCCTCATTTTTTCTGTTGTTGTTTCTCGTCGACCAAAGGGAGAGGTAATTACATAACTTTTCAGTCTTGATGGCGGATAGTTTACTGAATTTCATTACTTTCTCATGTTAGAAAAAAGTTTATCAATTGAAAAATAAATATTCCCAACATATGATTAAAAAATCCTTAAATTTAGTACGATCAACATATGATATTCTTGATGTAGGTCGAACAACGACAACACGGGAGCTAGCTTTGTATTTGTATAAGATAACATTAATATAATAATACGATATAAAGAAAATATGAGAAAAAAGAACACAAGTCGTGTGTCGTGTTAAGATAAATTGCAATATTTATCTTAAGTTATTTACTTTTATTGTATATTTGAATTTTAATTGTTTTATTTTAATAAGGCTCATCAAATTTGAAATTAGAATGAGACCTTTTCACGTCTGTGTTTTGTATTGCAAGTCTATAATAAAAATTAAAATAAGAGTCCGTGTCAGAACCATAATTTTTAATTTGAAAGGTCTAATAATATTTAATCTAAATAATAAGAAATGATCATATAATGACAATAATATGTAATGTCCTTTCTTAGCGAACATTTGTAATAATTGAAATGCCCTTCTAGTTGTTAAAAATATAAATGTTTTATAATATAGAAATTTCTGTTATCATTGAAACATTATTGTGTATGTATTTGGAGATCTGTATATCATTTAATAGTTCTTAAAAGTAATCAAGGTGAAAAAATAGAATTAGAGTTAACTAATGTTTATATGTATATATATTAAATGAAATCCTGTTATTAATGATATCGATATCGGTTGCTTAAAGAACTAAAAAAGAATAATACCAATATATAAATCGTTGCATTAATTAAATAGTTTAAAAGTAAAAGGACAAAAATGCGGCAGGAGGGATCGAACATGCTACCTATGATTTAAAATAATAGTTCACCAACCACTACGCTATGTGGTACGTTAAGAAAGATATTCACATATAAAGGTATATTTAATAATATTCAAGCTAAGCTAGTATAGTACTAAAAATTCCGAAAATTCTCCCCGGGGGTTCCTATACTGGATCCGCTTCTGACCATTAACAAAGGCATTAACAATGTGATGTTTATATATATAATATAACATAACATATATAATGTTCGAATGTTGATAAGATTCATAATCAGATAAGATTCATATCTGAAATATAATATATTGACATAACATAATACCAATATTGATAATAATACTCATGTTGGACCGTGTGATCACACAATAATTGTTGTATGACTGCTCTTAAAATCTAAAGTTGTTGGACTACTCGACGACGGTTAATAATTTCCAAACTAGCCTATTCTTAAGTTTTATTTATTGCCCAATGGAATTCACTGAATTTATTTGGCAACATTAATAATGAAAATGTTATATAACGTTTATTTACACTAATTAATATATCAGCATGTTACAGGTCGCATCAAATAACGTTGAACGATTTTAAATATAACGCGGCTTGTTGCACCATATATAGTTTGCAGCGGACTAATATCAGGTGTAATTGGGTGGGTTTTTAATTAATAATTACCTTGAAGTGCGTGACTTCTTGTGTTACAAAATAACATCATTTACATTCATACTTTATTTGCGTTATTTAGACATTCTAAATACACAAAACTGAAACATATTATATATACACTTTCCTGAAACTGTATGACCGCTCAATTCAAGGCAACGGTCTCAAACTAACACTACAACTTACAGCCTTCCAGTTACATGCTTAATTATTACTGATGAAAATATCGAGTGATCTCACCACAGTATTAGACCAAAGTTTCCTCGATCTCCATGGTTCAATACATCAATTTGTGGCACGCATCGATGAAGATGTTGATTCTTATATAATATTCGAAGAACGAAGATACAATGAAATACAAGCAACCTACGATTCATTGTGGACAATGTCAGTCATGCAACAACCACTGCCAACAACCGTTGTTCGGAGATCCACAACCAAATTTCCAATATAAAGGAGATACTTGGTATTATGGCTAATCTCGCATGTGCTTTGCAAGTGAATGTTCTCGCTATTTCTCCATTTATATTATCTAATATTTGATTAGTTTTCAGCACCCGTTCAATACTGCGATATGAAAACAGCCAACGACAACTTGCAATTCCATAACGCAAATCTGAATGCAAACAACGAGAATACCAACTTAAAAAGGCATACTGAAAACAAATATTGAGATCAAAGCGTCAAATGATGGAAAATCACAGTATGTTCACAGAGCCACATCATGGTAAGCCAATACATAAACAGAAACGTTAAATGTTGTGGTTCGTTGGCATCAATTCCACATTTGTTTTACCTTATATTTACCAAATCTGACAACAAGCATAAGTGTAACAAGCGCGTCGACACGCGTCGAGGAGCCACGAGCAAGAACCATCGGCAATCACTGTTTCATAGATACTAATACATGCGAAAAATGATGTGAGATAAAAAGACAGAGGCAAATCCAAATTTTTAAGTCCAGGCGTCCATCGCTAGAAAATTACTATAAATACGCCAACATCAAACAAGGTTGGTCAATATTTGTGTATAAATAACATACACATCACCACAATCCATCAAGTTTTACTCCAAAAATTTTAATTGAATGCAGTCAACAAAAAGCCCAAAATGAACCTGCAACAGGACGGAGAATCGGAAGACACACTTCTACCATAGGCATTCGAAAGGGTACGATGATATTGTCTTATACACAATGTTCATACCATTAGTATCGGTAGAAATGAATGTTGTTTTTGTGATAATTGTAGGCTGCAGTCAAGCACAACATAAGAGAAGCTCAAAAGTCAAGAACCGAAGATCTTCAATGCCCTTTTTGTACTGCTTTGGTTTGGAGGCCAGAGTCAATAAAAAAATGTGAACAACAAGATTTTGTTCTGCTCCATATAATGTAGCCAAGGTCGAGTGTTGGTGCCTCCTGTCCGACATCCACCGCAATATCTTTTGAATAAGTTGTCAATATATCAGGATTTACAATTCTATTCTTACTTTCACGTCCATGGGGGCTAAGGTAGATTCGTCAGTCAAATCCAGAAATGATGCATATGTTTTCTGAATCCACAGTTAGAATTATCGTAATATTGGTTCCATGCTTCCATCTGAAGGCCAGAGACCCAAGTTTCCACAGTTGTACATTTACGACACAACAAACGAGGTATCCAATCGGATGAAGACGTTGTCAAGAGAAAATTGTGGCAAGATGGATGCTAACATAATTGCAGGTCTCATTGAAATTGTTGATGCTAACAACAAGCTTGCAAGAATTTTTAGAATGGCGAGAGATATGTATGAAAATAAACAAACTGTAAAGTTTTCAATACGATTGATTGGTCGTGGACGACGAGGAAGATAATAAGGTTTATCGACTGAAGAAGAAATTGCAGGTCTGATTCGGCGACCTGCCTGTAACAGCTGGAGAACGAGATATAATAGTCCAGAAAAAATCTAGCCACCTTCAAAGAGTCAACGAATTGCACCATTCGTTTATGGCCATGCAATACCCCTTGTTGTTCCAAACATCAATCTACAATACTATATTGAAATATAATACATCAACATTTGTTTCGCTAAAACATTTATATTTTTGGTTCTTTATATTTTTGTGAAAAATGCAGTTTGTATACCATTGAATTTCAGAAGCGTGGGCTCCCCCATGCACACGTTTTGGTAGAGCTGAACAGACGGGCAACAGACCCCTAGCCCTACAGACGTCGAAATTATTTCAGCAGAGCTCCCTGATAAGCACAACGACGAGGAGGGATACACCTTGGTAGAACAATTTATGATGCATGGCCATGTGAAGCCAACCGTCCGAATTCTCCGTGCATGGAAAAGGGAAGATGCACAAAGAAATATCATAAACCGTACAATGAGATGACGACAATCGAAGATTGCGGGCACGTGAGGTACTAGAGGAGAAAAGTTGAAGACATATATGTCATGAAGAATGACATTTTGATGCAACAACTATGCCGTGCCTCATAATATGCCACTTCAAGTATAAGGCACATATCAACGTAAAGTGGTACAACATGTCCAGCACGATAAAGTATCTATTCAAGTATATTACAAAGGGCGTCAACAAGGCAACAATGATCATCGAAGATGCAAACACAACAAGCCAGCATGCTCAAGAAACTAAAAATCATGCTAATAACGGCGATGAGATAAAAAAGTACCTTGATTGTATGTATTTATCAGCCTGCGAATCCATGTGGATGATATTTGTTTTGACATTCACTATCGAACGTCGGCTATCCAGAGACTCCCACTACATCTTCAAGGCCATAAAAGCCAGGTGTACGACGATTCCGTTGACCTAGAGAGTATGTTATCCGAAGAAGGTATACGCAAGACTATGCTGGCCGAATGGATGGAGACGAACAAACGCAACACTGAAGCGAGGAACGTACCATACGTTCAATTCCCTACAAAATTTGTATGGTACGCCTCTAAGAAGTCTTGGATACCACGTAAGAAAGGATTTGTCATTGGAAGAAACATCGACATACACCCGACCACTTGAGAGATATATTATATGAAAATATTGTTTATGATAGTGAAGGGACCAACGTCATACGAAGAACTTCGGACTATCGACGGACAAGTTATGGAAACATTCAATAATGCATGCTTTAAAAGGGGATTGTTGCACGGCAACTCAGAATGACATCGAGCAATGGAATAATC
The DNA here is from genome assembly GCA_004919715.1 of Linderniella brevidens. Lineage (NCBI taxonomy): Eukaryota > Viridiplantae > Streptophyta > Magnoliopsida > Lamiales > Linderniaceae > Linderniella > Linderniella brevidens. Next base: position 3,102,899 of record SWDC01000150.1, on the reverse strand, counting down.
AGCTCAATGGCCTACTCCTAAGCAACCGTGTCACCTCTTCTTCACATTGCTAATATACTATGAAGTAAGTGACCCTTTCAGCCTTTGGAACTACTTTTGGAAAAGTATTTTCGAAGACATCACGCTTAGACATCAGCGCATATTCAACTACAGAGATCTCCATCTCACAAATGATAAACTAAAAGCTACGCTCTGATGGATATTGAGAAGATCCTTATACATAACTCAAAGTCGCTACCTGACTTTCCCGGAATGGCGTTGCCATCTGGAAGGGCGCTAAAAGATCTAAACAACAGGTTGTTAATGGAGGAAACGAGTTACAGTGTAGAAGAAAATAATATCGAACATAGCCTGCTTATTTCAACGTTGAATAAAGAGCAACAGAAGTTATTTGATGCTATCATTGACTCGGTATAGACGAGCAGCAGAAGATTATTCTTCCTCTACGGGCCCGGATGGACGGGAAAGACGTATGTTTACAAGACGATCATCACAGGTCAATGAAAAAAATCGTCATACCATTTGCTTCCTCAGGGATTACAACTTAGCTTCTACCCAGAGGAATAACAGCTCATTCGAGGTTCAAGATTCCATTAACGACACAAGAGAACTCAATTTTTGACGTCAAACAAGGGTCAATGTTGGCTGAACTACTTATACAATTAGATTTACTAATCTGGGATGAGGCCTCGATGATCCATCGATGTGCATTCAAGGCATTGGACAGGACCATGAGGGATTTGATGTCAACAACGAAGGGTATAATAGAGGACATGCCTTTCGGCGAACAACAGTGCTCTTAGGAGGAGATTTTCGGCAACTACTCCCTGTCAAACCAAAGGGATCCAGGCAAGATATGATCGAGTCCACCATAAAATCGATCGTACTTATGGGATGACTGTTGCGTGTATACATTGAAGTAGAATATAAGGCTCCGTCGCTCAGAGATAGATTTTGCCAAGTGGGTTTTGCAAGTCGGCGACGGGAACCAAAGTGTTGCTACGGCTGAATATGCAGAAAAAGCTAAAATTCCAAAGGACATGATGATAGAGCCTCGACAGCACAATATCCAACGGATAGAGAGCTACACATATCCGAATTTTGAACATCACATGACTAATCGCGAATGCATCAGGGAAAGGGCAATACTGACCTCTCGAAATGAGAATGCGACGAAATAAACAATTTCATGCTCTAGGTCGCATCGGGACAGTCGTGTGAATATCTAAGTACTGATACTATAGAAATGGAGGTTCAGACAGAATGTGGTGTAGAAAATATGTATCCGATCGACTTTGTAAGGAATTCCGAACCATAAGCTGACACTGAAGCCAGCGGTTGTTGTCATGCTGTTGAGGAACATCAACCAGAGGGATGGAGTTTACAATGGAATGAGGCTGGTGGTCTCACGGTTGGGCAGCAGAGTTGTTGAATGTGAAATTTAACGGGTACACATATAGGAGCGACAGTTCTTATTCCGAGGATCATTCTTTCTCCATCAGACACGACATGGTCGTTCAAACTGCGGCGACGACTGTTCCCCCTCAGAGTCTGTTACGCAATGACGATTAACAAAAGTCAAGGACATAGCCTAAATCGAGTCAGCATATACCCTACCGAAGCCGATTTTCACGCATGGTCAGTTGTACGTTGCAATGTCTCGAGTTACATCTCCTGCAGGAATCAAAATTTTGAGCATCAAAGAAGACGATATAGGAAACGACGAGGTCGTCAACATAGTCTACCACGAGGTATTCAACACAATTGGGGAGCACATCTAACATGCATTTTTAATAAATACCGAGTATAGCAGTGCTTGACGGCGCCTCTCGCTACGTCCAAATATTGTGCGTTGAATTTCTTTATTTTTGACTAAATATACGAATAAATTATTTGACATCATAATTTCATTAATAGATATTACGAATGTCTTTTTACATATCTATCGTTCAAAGTTTGTTACAGTTAACAATTACAAAGTATGATACAATGACACTAAGGGGGTGTTTGTTTGAGGTGATCCAACATCACGGTGATATTCACATTACGGTTATGTGTGTGTATCACCGTGATATGGATCAAGGTGATATATCATCACTGTGGTTGTTTTGGGGTGATATTTCATTTTACATATCAATGTGATATTTGAATATTGTGTTTGTTTATCAAGGTGATATGTGAGGTGATGTTGTATAAATGTCATATTTAACCCTATGTATATTATGTAGGTAAAAGGGGTTAAGATGTTCATTTTGACGTGATTTAGTGATAATGATTAATATTTCAATATTATGTATTGTTATTTTTAAACATTATTTATAAGTATTTTATACAATTCTTCAATATAATTATTTTATTTTAAGCTTTAAACATATATTTTAAAATTACGTATTAATTGTAAATTAATTATAAGTTTATTATATATTTTCAATATAATTATTTTATTTATTTAAGCATAAATATATTTTTTTATTTAAATATGTTAGTTGTGTAATTACAAAATAAATAAGGGTATATAAGGAATGAATGTTAAAATGTAAGGGGTAATGGTGTCCAAAAAAATATTGAAAATATCACTCCAACACGGTGATGGAGGATCACTCTGCTTTCTGGTGGTGATCCAAAAGCTGGAATATCATCCCCTTTTGATCATCTAGGTGATCCTCCATCACGGTGATGACTCATCACCCCCCACTAAACAAACGCGGTGATGCGGATGTGATGACGGGATCACCGTGATGTTTTGGAGGATCACCCCAAAACAACCACCCCCTAACAGTCATGCAATTTTATACGTTGCAAGCAGTCTTACAATAATATACAGTCGCGCGTCCTACCTTTGCAATATGCAATCGAGTGGTACAATTTTTAGGTTGCCAACAGTCTCACCAACATACACGGTCAAACAACACTAACCTTGCAAATATTCATTCCACATTCCTATTCGACAGCCTTACGCGTCTCATAGGAGCAACAATCATATTATAATCATTTGTGAATTACGCGGTCGGTACAACATTAATATTATCAACCGTAACACTTACTACGTCTTCATAAGGTCTTCGTAATATGTACTACAATGAACGATAAACGGATCTGTCTTGCAATATTATTGGTCTTCAAGTATTGCATCAATCAAGGGTTAATCAACATCAACATTACGATGATATTAACATTAAAAAAAAGACATAATAGAAGTTGATATTTTCAGCAGTCATATGACACCGATGGGTTTCAAGTTTGAATTACATGGTAACAAGAAGCGCATGAATTAAATTCACTGATTTGTTTGGTGTTGCATAGAGACGATTCTATGATTGGGGCAAACTGAAAATACAGAAACCATGGTTATTCTGAGCATAGATGTAGTGGATACTTATCGCCCGTGCATCGCACGGGTGCTACACCTAGTAATATAGAGAGGATATTTTTATAATTTACAAAACCAGATTCCCGCGGGGAGTTCCCAGTCCTCGCCTCGCGAAAAGTTGGGAATTCTCCGTCCCGTTGGAGGCGGATTCATGTAAAGAGGGTGAATCTCGGTCCGATTGACAACCCTATTTACAGCATTTGTTTTCAATGTTATTCATTTCATCGGTTATGGAAGACCGTGTGTACATAGGCGTGAAAGATGGATCATGTGTTACTACTTTCAAATCCAAGTTATAAGATCGAATTAACGCTAATAATGTATGTAACAATGATCGGATCATTTACTTGATGAAACTAAAATAATATCAAGATCTTAACGTCTCGTATTTCTAATTAGTGTAGAAATAAATCATATATGTCTGATAACTCTCCGTTACAGAGGGTAATATGGTGATAATTCGATCATTTGATGAAATTCGAATGTATCGTATATTTCAATTCGTGTAGAATGCGGGCACTATTATCTGCTATCCGGTTATAATCAACACATTAGCCAAAGAAACAAAACAAGAAAATGTCATCACAAGATTAACATCAAAGTCCACACAACATTAGTATTGCAGCAACTCCCCAAGCAGACATCCAACTTACACAAAAGCATATTGCCTCGTAATAAATCTTGACAGATAGTTCATAAAAGCAAAAAAAAAAAACATGGAGATTATCAATCAAAGAAAAGATCTCACCGGAGCCTCCTAGCTTCTCTTTCGGACTCGAGGAGGGTGAGGATATCGCCCTCCCTAACGGGTCCCTTGACATTCCTCATGATGAAACGGTTCTGATCGTCCATGAACTTCACCCTCACCTGAGTCACTTGTCCCCGCGAGCCCGTGCGGCCGATAACCTTCACCACGATGGCGTGCTTGATTTGAGAATCCATTCTCCTAAAGAAACCTAACAACAAACAATTATGCAAATTGCCTGTAAATGAGTCGGATATGGAGAGAAAGATGAAACAACACATGTTACTCAAAAAGGTTTTAAAAAGGCATCGACAGGCGTTCCTTTTTCGAAGGCTTCCCCAGTGACAGATTCAATGGAGATGGGTGGAGTCTGTAGGCTCAGAGGTTTATAGCACGTGGCTAAGAACCACAGTGTTGAGGGAGGAGCGAAACAGCTGAAGCACAGCCGATGGATCCAAATGGGACAACATTTTTACAGGGCTCGCCCAATTGGCAAAACAAGGGTTCAGGGAATAGGGTTCTCAATTTTGTACGTCAAAATAATTTTGGATCATGTTTTCAATTTTAGGTCACTAAGTATATATTTATCAATTTTGGGTCACTAAGTATACATTTTTCAATTTTGGATCACTCATTTGGTAACTAACTTTGTAAACATTGTGAACCAAATTGAAAAATGTATACTTAATGACCTAAAATTGAAAACATGACCCAAAATTATTTTGACATACAAAGTTAGTGACCTACTTTTACAATTATCAAACACAGTGACCCAAAAATAAAAACATGTATACTTAGTGACATAATCTTATAATTTTGCCCTCATTGCAATCCCGATCAACGTAAATAAATGACATTGGGTGCTCTCCATTGTTGATTACATAAATGGAACAACTACAGTTCGTGACTCCGATGTGTCTTGCGATGTGGATATGAGATTGTTTTATCAAGCGTTAGAGAAGACTCTAATTACTATCCCGTAGTTGCCTCGAGATCTAGGCATAACACAATCAATGGTGAACTTCAGAGTTGCTCGGATCAAAATGCTCTGCGTCAGGCTGAGACGACGTAAGGCATATTGTAGTCATAGTATCTTTACTCGATCACAATCAAAGACATTAAGTATGTATTTTTCGATTATTTGAAACAGGGATGAGTGCGTCATATACAGGTTACGTTCGGCTTTTTCATCGATGTTCAACAACGACTCAATCGACGTAATTAGGCCGAAACAGATGGAAGACTTTAGGAAGTATCTTACTGGGTTTACAATCGATTCTCTGCTCTTCTGGAGCAGCTTAAGGTGATTTCTATTGGTTGGCCAAATATCTATATTTTGCTGGATTATTTAGTGCTTTGAATGAAATTTCTATGATTTAATATATGTCGTCTTATAAGCATTTTAAGTGTGTTGTTTGTAGATAAAATGTACTAATTATATAATATATCTATATTGGTATAATAAAATTAGGTTTTTATTTTTGACAATTGTCTATATCCGTATAATATTAAATGATTCTAATTATATTTAAAAAAAAAAGTGTTTTCTATTTTTTTTATTGTTTTATTTTGAATCCCATAATATATTATAATATTATTTTATATATTTATATCCATATAAAATAATTTAAAATTTATTTTCCTAAAAGTTGATAGAAATTTCTAAAATTGGGAATGATCCGTAGTCTCCATGTACAGAACATGGTTGAATTTAATTAAAAAATTTCATTCGGTTTATACGAATAAGTATGTAAGAGCTGGTGAAAAATAAAAAAGAAAAAATGAAAATTGGCCATCTTTTATTTAAATGAATGTGTCGGTCCATGTCAACTATGATGCCCGTAACTTATTTAACATAAAATATAATTTTACAACCACGAATTGGGCTCTATGCGCGTGGCGCTCATTGATGTCGTCAACTTGGGAATTTCAATGGTCCAGCCCATTTTGAGAGAAATTGAAATTTTCCTAACATGATTGAGCCAACACTGGAGCTGCACAATTTGATTTCCTCCACTTAGGCATCGATTTCAAAATTTTCCAATTGCAAAGAGATCCTCTCCACACTCGACCCAAAGCCGCCAATCTTCCAGCCTTGCACGCCCGATTAATAGCGACTTAGAGTGGTAAAAGTGGTTCCTCATATTTCAAGTGCCTTCACAATCGCAAAGCTCTTCCAAACACGGTGCAACGACGACAAGGCTCGCTGAGGTATGCACAATATTGATGTCTTGCACATTCGTCCGTGTTTGTCGCAATTTATTTGTCCGACGATGTCTTTGTATTGTTCCTGTGTTTTATAGACGGGGTGCATGTTGTTCATATGCAATGCATGTATAAATATGTTGATATCCACCAGTCTACGTTGTCAATCATGTTTCAAATCATTATGTATATCGGTATATAACTGTGATTTTCTATGATGGAAAGGGCCATAAGCTAAAAACACACTTAAAGATGGTCGGTCTTCCGCTCTGCCAGCTGATTCATCCTTCGTTGCCGTATTTTATATTTCCAAAACTGAATTGTGCTTCACAGTCTTTGTCACACTTTGTTTTCAGTTCATAAATTGTTTGCCCTTAGTTTGCATTCTGTTCAGGTTGTCAAATATGTGCTTCAACTCACTGTGGATAAATAACGTTGAAGGAGATATTCGACACTCAACTTCCACGAGGTAATGTCGTGTCGTGTCGTGCAAATTAACGCTCTGTGCCGGCTACAAGGGTACGAGCAACCTTATAGTAGACGTGCTCATCAAAGACGAGCTTGCGCAAATGGCGGAAAAATCTCCATTTGGGAATCTGATTATATGTGCAGATAAATTCTACTTGTCGAGCCAGCTTATTTGGTACCCGATGAAGGCTCAAACTCCAATGCACAATGCGAAAGAGTTGTGGATGGTCGTGAATGACAGGCCTGTATGTTTCTCGCGTATAGAATTGTATCTGTTGACAGATTTTAAATGTTTGCATGAGCAATATGTTGATGAGAATGACGCTTTCATTACAAGGCACTTTCCGAACAAGAAGAAGGTTACGTTGTGGGACGCCATCGACAAATTTAAGATGGCCAATAGTTCATCGTCTGGTGTCGACACTGAGAAGCTTAAGATGGCAAGTATCATATGTATCGCCGCAATTATGGATAAATGAAGTTGTCGAACAAATGTGAAGATAAATCTTCTATTGCTTGAATTAGTTAAGAGTTGCGACAAATTGAATAGTTATCCATTTGGAAATTACGCATAAGATCTTGCTTTGTTATCACTGCAGAGGAGCATTTCTAAGTACAAAGACGATGTGGCAACAGGGGTAACTAAACTAGCATGCCTTGAGCTTGGATTGTTTCCTGCACCCACTTTAGGTATTCGTCCTCTCTCGAGGCTGTTTGTGCAAATTTCATTCTTCTACCCCACACGTGTTGTATGTGTTCTGCACATCCATTGCGAATTGTTCTGAAATGCAATGTATTATTTTTGCATTAGGAACTTGCATATGAATGCATACCTAGCGTTGCAAGTATATTTGCGACGTGTCTGGACGATACATATGTTGCTATGCCGGGTGTGGAGAAGAGTCTGTTGCAGCCTACATTGTACGAATTTGTTGCAGAATATTTTTCAGCCGGCCACTTTGAACCCACTGCTTCGGATAAAGGCCTTCAAACAATAACTACCATGTTATTGAGCGGAGCGAGTATTCTGTCTCCCATTTATAGACGCTGGTGTAGGTACCTCCAAAAATGCCCGTACATCTGCTTCACGCAGCGGTTTGGAGCTCACAGATGACATGGGTAACTTATTACCATCAACATCAGCTGAAAGTATCGGCAACGGAACAATCCCTGAGTTGCGTACTAAACTCAGACACGAAATCATGCATAGCGATCTGGCTGACCGTATATTGGACTTCCAGATGGCCGTTTTCAGATGTTTGACGACGAAACGAGGAAAGGTCATTCTGTCGCCGATATTACAAGATTCCATCAACAACCTTCCTTCCAAACGAAAACATGTACTTGAGAGTACAGTTGATTCCCTTACAGATAATGGCAAAGTACCGTCACCCGTGGTTGATGGAGGAGTAGAACTTCATAAGCCCCCACTTTTTGTTATCGATGACGTCCACGCATCGTCCCCCTTGATTAATCAATTGGAGCCTCAGACCACCGTTTTCCATAACATTGGCAAAATCTCATACGGCATGTATTTGATCGTCAGATGTCCATGTCGAGATAGTGAACGAGGTTGAAAATGAGGCAGCTTCAATGCGACATGTCCAAGTCCAGCAACCATTTGTAAGTCACAGCTGGCAGTCAGACTGCGAGACAAATGCTTGGTGGACCACGGACCTAGAGTGTAATCATTCGAAGAAGTTGCATGACATTGACAGATGATTGAACAAGGAGTTGGAAGAAGTGCATAGGTTTAGGACAATGGTCAAGTTCCATTCCGAATACATGTTTCGTATGAACAGCCGAATGGAGACGGCTTTCGTCGAGGTGAACGGAAGACTCGCCAATATCGAGGGTGTTGAAAGCGTTATGTTCAAGAAGAGTAGTACGATCGAAGGATCAGACCGTTGGAAGATCTTTTTAAGTCATTCGTGGACTAACTTCATCAAGTGAAGGAAAAGGTGGAGCACATTTGCGGCACACATTCTAGTAACGATAGCATTGTCTTTAATTAGAATCTATTTCCTTAATCTTTCAAATGTACATAACATTTTGCACTTACAGGTTTCGAGGTCCGTGTCGGCAAAAACAACTGCAAGACGGTCATTATGACTGACACAAACGAAGGGTGCCAGCTTCCAGCATCGAAGAGACTACAAAATGTCGAAGGAACTATTCAAGCATCGATTAACACTGGTAGAATTGCATACAAACATATAAAGCTTAATGAGCACGTGAGTATAAGCCACGGATGTGGCCAAGGGCAAAGGGATGCATAACACGCATGTCGAAAGACCATTATATAATAGGACTTTCTATGACAGAGCTAAAGCATGAATTCTTCAATGAACTCAAGACATAGGGTACATGGTTGCGGGATGTTGTATGTTTCTATTTTTATTATTAAAATATTACTAATTTTTCCACCAAGTAACATATATCTCACACCACTGTGAATTCCAATGATTTATGTACATAACAATTGCAGCATATTGATGATGACTGCACGAGTTTATCGAAATGCAATTGAAGTGCTTCACTCCCGTCGAGATTATCGCATTCATGAATACGATTTTCAGTCAGTTTGTGAAATCGCTTCCTATCGTCAATAGATCCGTTGATTTGACTGATATGAGGCCATTTGTTCTTGGAAAATCTATTGGATGACCATCGTGCAATTGGAGAAAAGCGGAAGTAATTGTGTTTCCATTGAGCGTAAACAATATACATTGGGTTCTGTGCGCTGCCGCTCCTACGAAAAGACAACTTCTAATACTGGATTCTAAAAAGGTCATGCAATTCAAACTTCAAATGTACGCGTGTTGCCTTGGGAAACACACCCATCGTCATCATGCTTTTGCTGCATGAACTAGGCATAGTAAATTCGAAATTCCAATTCGACGTAGGCGTGATGACAATCTTCCGCAGCAAGCTCACAAGTGACCTTAAAAAAATAATAAACATGTATATTGTCGTTTTTCTTGATTTTATTAACCATATGGCTTGGCGTTCAATGCAAAATGCATTTGATTTAATGTTTCCAGGTGACAATCTAAATGGGATAAAACCTTCCCAAATGAAAGAATTTCGAAAGTATCTAACGACATCCATCTTTTTTGCTTATTGGCAATGGCCTCCATGATATGCGTAGAGAGTTATTGGAACTTTGATAAAAGATATTGTGCTTGGTATGGTTGGTTCTAACAATTGTTTTAAATTGCATCCATGCTATTGTAGTTATTTTCTCTCGTAAGGCCTTTTGTAAATATATCGTTTATAACTCCGCTTCCAAGGAGAGCTGAGGTGCTATAGGTTTGTAAAAATGTTCTCAATCTAACTTTTGTCAGTCTACTCAATTTGTATTAGTTATGATATTGTATGACTTTTTGTGTCAACAAAAACATTCTCAATTGTTGTATGTCTCTCGCTTTTGTTCCACTGACATGAGGTTGTAGTGTTTAACAATAACATTATTTACACGACTTATAAAAGTATTGTTATCATCAATTTTGGAACCTCAAGTGAGCAACTGTTCATATTGTTGTTGCCACAATAAATTGGTAAGAATGCTCAATAATTGTATAATTGTTCTTCGCATCAATCATGTAGGCCAACTCTTACTTGTGTAAGACCATTAACAGGGGCGGGTCCAGGATTTTTGTATCAGGGGGCCCGTAATATACATGTGTAACTTAGCGTCGGTGATGAGATGAATGTAGAAGATAAAATGTTTATCTTCTGTTAGAAAAAAGTTTTAAAACCCTCATTTTTTCTGTTGTTGTTTCTCGTCGACCAAAGGGAGAGGTAATTACATAACTTTTCAGTCTTGATGGCGGATAGTTTACTGAATTTCATTACTTTCTCATGTTAGAAAAAAGTTTATCAATTGAAAAATAAATATTCCCAACATATGATTAAAAAATCCTTAAATTTAGTACGATCAACATATGATATTCTTGATGTAGGTCGAACAACGACAACACGGGAGCTAGCTTTGTATTTGTATAAGATAACATTAATATAATAATACGATATAAAGAAAATATGAGAAAAAAGAACACAAGTCGTGTGTCGTGTTAAGATAAATTGCAATATTTATCTTAAGTTATTTACTTTTATTGTATATTTGAATTTTAATTGTTTTATTTTAATAAGGCTCATCAAATTTGAAATTAGAATGAGACCTTTTCACGTCTGTGTTTTGTATTGCAAGTCTATAATAAAAATTAAAATAAGAGTCCGTGTCAGAACCATAATTTTTAATTTGAAAGGTCTAATAATATTTAATCTAAATAATAAGAAATGATCATATAATGACAATAATATGTAATGTCCTTTCTTAGCGAACATTTGTAATAATTGAAATGCCCTTCTAGTTGTTAAAAATATAAATGTTTTATAATATAGAAATTTCTGTTATCATTGAAACATTATTGTGTATGTATTTGGAGATCTGTATATCATTTAATAGTTCTTAAAAGTAATCAAGGTGAAAAAATAGAATTAGAGTTAACTAATGTTTATATGTATATATATATTAAATGAAATCCTGTTATTAATGATATCGATATCGGTTGCTTAAAGAACTAAAAAAAGAATAATACCAATATATAAATCGTTGCATTAATTAAATAGTTTAAAAGTTAAAAGGACAAAAATGCGGCAGGAGGGATCGAACATGCTACCTATGATTTAAAATAATAGTTCACCAACCACTACGCTATGTGGTACGTTAAGAAAGATATTCACATATAAAGGTATATTTAATAATATTCAAGCTAAGCTAGTATAGTACTAAAAATTCCGAAAATTCTCCCCGGGGGTTCCTATACTGGATCCGCTTCTGACCATTAACAAAGGCATTAACAATGTGATGTTTATATAACATAACATATATAATGTTCGAATGTTGATAAGATTCATAATCAGATAAGATTCATATCTGAAATATAATATATTGACATAACATAATACCAATATTGATAATAATACTCATGTTGGACCGTGTGATCACACAATAATTGTTGTATGACTGCTCTTAAAATCTAAAGTTGTTGGACTACTCGACGACGGTTAATAATTTCCAAACTAGCCTATTCTTAAGTTTTATTTATTGCCCAATGGAATTCACTGAATTTATTTGGCAACATTAATAATGAAAATGTTATATAACGTTTATTTACACTAATTAATATATCAGCATGTTACAGGTCGCATCAAATAACGTTGAACGATTTTAAATATAACGCGGCTTGTTGCACCATATATAGTTTGCAGCGGACTAATATCAGGTGTAATTGGGTGGGTTTTTAATTAATAATTACCTTGAAGTGCGTGACTTCTTGTGTTACAAAATAACATCATTTACATTCATACTTTATTTGCGTTATTTAGCACATTCTAAATACACAAAACTGAAACATATTATATATACACTTTCCTGAAACTGTATGACCGCTCAATTCAAGGCAGCGGTCTCAAACTAACACTACAACTTACAGCCTTCCAGTTACATGCTTAATTATTACTGATGAAAATATCGAGTGATCTCACCACAGTATTAGACCAAAGTTTCCTCGATCTCCATGGTTCAATACATCAATTTGTGGCACGCATCGATGAAGATGTTGATTCTTATATAATATTCGAAGAACGAAGATACAATGAAATACAAGCAACCTACGATTCATTGTGGACAATGTCAGTCATGCAACAACCACTGCCAACAACCGTTGTTCGGAGATCCACAACCAAATTTCCAATATAAAGGAGATACTTGGTATTATGGCTAATCTCGCATGTGCTTTGCAAGTGAATGTTCTCGCTATTTCTCCATTTATATTATCTAATATTTGATTAGTTTTCAGCACCCGTTCAATACTGCGATATGAAAACAGCCAACGACAACTTGCAATTCCATAACGCAAATCTGAATGCAAACAACGAGAATACCAACTTAAAAAGGCATACTGAAAACAAATATTGAGATCAAAGCGTCAAATGATGGAAAATCACAGTATGTTCACAGAGCCACATCATGGTAAGCCAATACATAAACAGAAACGTTAAATGTTGTGGTTCGTTGGCATCAATTCCACATTTGTTTTACCTTATATTTACCAAATCTGACAACAAGCATAAGTGTAACAAGCGCGTCGACACGCGTCGAGGAGCCACGAGCAAGAACCATCGGCAATCACTGTTTCATAGATACTAATACATGCGAAAAATGATGTGAGATAAAAAGACAGAGGCAAATCCAAATTTTTAAGTCCAGGCGTCCATCGCTAGAAAATTACTATAAATACGCCAACATCAAACAAGGTTGGTCAATATTTGTGTATAAATAACATACACATCACCACAATCCATCAAGTTTTACTCCAAAAATTTTAATTGAATGCAGTCAACAAAAAGCCCAAAATGAACCTGCAACAGGACGGAGAATCGGAAGACACACTTCTACCATAGGCATTCGAAAGGGTACGATGATATTGTCTTATACACAATGTTCATACCATTAGTATCGGTAGAAATGAATGTTGTTTTTGTGATAATTGTAGGCTGCAGTCAAGCACAACATAAGAGAAGCTCAAAAGTCAAGAACCGAAGATCTTCAATGCCCTTTTTGTACTGCTTTGGTTTGGAGGCCAGAGTCAATAAAAAAATGTGAACAACAAGATTTTGTTCTGCTCCATATAATGTAGCCAAGGTCGAGTGTTGGTGCCTCCTGTCCGACATCCACCGCAATATCTTTTGAATAAGTTGTCAATATATCAGGATTTACAATTCTATTCTTACTTTCACGTCCATGGGGGCTAAGGTAGATTCGTCAGTCAAATCCAGAAATGATGCATATGTTTTCTGAATCCACAGTTAGAATTATCGTAATATTGGTTCCATGCTTCCATCTGAAGGCCAGAGACCCAAGTTTCCACAGTTGTACATTTACGACACAACAAACGAGGTATCCAATCGGATGAAGACGTTGTCAAGAGAAAATTGTGGCAAGATGGATGCTAACATAATTGCAGGTCTCATTGAAATTGTTGATGCTAACAACAAGCTTGCAAGAATTTTTAGAATGGCGAGAGATATGTATGAAAATAAACAAACTGTAAAGTTTTCAATACGATTGATTGGTCGTGGACGACGAGGAAGATAATAAGGTTTATCGACTGAAGAAGAAATTGCAGGTCTGATTCGGCGACCTGCCTGTAACAGCTGGAGAACGAGATATAATAGTCCAGAAAAAATCTAGCCACCTTCAAAGAGTCAACGAATTGCACCATTCGTTTATGGCCATGCAATACCCCTTGTTGTTCCAAACATCAATCTACAATACTATATTGAAATATAATACATCAACATTTGTTTCGCTAAAACATTTATATTTTTGGTTCTTTATATTTTTGTGAAAAATGCAGTTTGTATACCATTGAATTTCAGAAGCGTGGGCTCCCCCATGCACACGTTTTGGTAGAGCTGAACAGACGGGCAACAGACCCCTAGCCCTACAGACGTCGAAATTATTTCAGCAGAGCTCCCTGATAAGCACAACGACGAGGAGGGATACACCTTGGTAGAACAATTTATGATGCATGGCCATGTGAAGCCAACCGTCCGAATTCTCCGTGCATGGAAAAGGGAAGATGCACAAAGAAATATCATAAACCGTACAATGAGATGACGACAATCGAAGATTGCGGGCACGTGAGGTACTAGAGGAGAAAAGTTGAAGACATATATGTCATGAAGAATGACATTTTGATGCAACAACTATGCCGTGCCTCATAATATGCCACTTCAAGTATAAGGCACATATCAACGTAAAGTGGTACAACATGTCCAGCACGATAAAGTATCTATTCAAGTATATTACAAAGGGCGTCAACAAGGCAACAATGATCATCGAAGATGCAAACACAACAAGCCAGCATGCTCAAGAAACTAAAAATCATGCTAATAACGGCGATGAGATAAAAAAGTACCTTGATTGTATGTATTTATCAGCCTGCGAATCCATGTGGATGATATTTGTTTTGACATTCACTATCGAACGTCGGCTATCCAGAGACTCCCACTACATCTTCAAGGCCATAAAAGCCAGGTGTACGACGATTCCGTTGACCTAGAGAGTATGTTATCCGAAGAAGGTATACGCAAGACTATGCTGGCCGAATGGATGGAGACGAACAAACGCAACACTGAAGCGAGGAACTTACCATACGTTCAATTCCCTACAAAATTTGTATGGTACGCCTCTAAGAAGTCTTGGATACCACGTAAGAAAGGATTTGTCATTGGAAGAAACATCGACATACACCCGACCACTTGAGAGATATATTATATGAAAATATTGTTTATGATAGTGAAGGGACCAACGTCATACGAAGAACTTCGGACTATCGACGGACAAGTTATGGAAACATTCAATAATGCATGCTTTAAAAGGGGATTGTTGCACGGCAACTCAGAATGACATCGAGCAATGGAATAATCAGCTCAATGGCCTACTCCTAAGCAACCGTGTCACCTCTTCTTCACATTGCTAATATACTATGAAGTAAGTGACCCTTTCAGCCTTTGGAACTACTTTTGGAAAAGTATTTTCGAAGACATCACGCTTAGACATCAGCGCATATTCAACTACAGAGATCTCCATCTCACAAATGATAAACTAAAAGCTACGCTCTGATGGATATTGAGAAGATCCTTATACATAACTCAAAGTCGCTACCTGACTTTCCCGGAATGGCGTTGCCATCTGGAAGGGCGCTAAAAGATCTAAACAACAGGTTGTTAATGGAGGAAACGAGTTACAGTGTAGAAGAAAATAATATCGAACATAGCCTGCTTATTTCAACGTTGAATAAAGAGCAACAGAAGTTATTTGATGCTATCATTGACTCGGTATAGACGAGCAGCAGAAGATTATTCTTCCTCTACGGGCCCGGAGGGACGGGAAAGACGTATGTTTACAAGACGATCATCACAGGTCAATGAAAAAAATCGTCATACCATTTGCTTCCTCAGGGATTACAACTTAGCTTCTACCCAGAGGAATAACAGCTCATTCGAGGTTCAAGATTCCATTAACGACACAAGAGAACTCAATTTTTGACGTCAAACAAGGGTCAATGTTGGCTGAACTACTTATACAATTAGATTTACTAATCTGGGATGAGGCCTCGATGATCCATCGATGTGCATTCAAGGCATTGGACAGGACCATGAGGGATTTGATGTCAACAACGAAGGGTATAATAGAGGACATGCCTTTCGGCGAACAACAGTGCTCTTAGGAGGAGATTTTCGGCAACTACTCCCTGTCAAACCAAAGGGATCCAGGCAAGATATGATCGAGTCCACCATAAAATCGATCGTACTTATGGGATGACTGTTGCGTGTATACATTGAAGTAGAATATAAGGCTCCGTCGCTCAGAGATAGATTTTGCCAAGTGGGTTTTGCAAGTCGGCGACGGGAACCAAAGTGTTGCTACGGCTGAATATGCAGAAAAAGCTAAAATTCCAAAGGACATGATGATAGAGCCTCGACAGCACAATATCCAACGGATAGAGAGCTACACATATCCGAATTTTGAACATCACATGACTAATTGCGAATGCATCAGGGAAAGGGCAATACTGACCTCTCGAAATGAGAATGCGACGAAATAAACAATTTCATGCTCTAGGTCGCATCGGGACAGTCGTGTGAATATCTAAGTACTGATACTATAGAAATGGAGGTTCAGACAGAATGTGGTGTAGAAAATATGTATCCGATCGACTTTGTAAGGAATTCCGAACCATAAGCTGACACTGAAGCCAGCGGTTGTTGTCATGCTGTTGAGGAACATCAACCAGAGGGATGGAGTTTACAATGGAATGAGGCTGGTGGTCTCACGGTTGGGCAGCAGAGTTGTTGAATGTGAAATTTAACGGGTACACATATAGGAGCGACAGTTCTTATTCCGAGGATCATTCTTTCTCCATCAGACACGACATGGTCGTTCAAACTGCGGCGACGACTATTCCCCCTCAGAGTCTGTTACGCAATGACGATTAACAAAAGTCAAGGACATAGCCTAAATCGAGTCAGCATATACCCTACCGAAGCCGATTTTCACGCATGGTCAGTTGTACGTTGCAATGTCTCGAGTTACATCTCCTGCAGGAATCAAAATTTTGAGCATCAAAGAAGACGATATAGGAAACGACGAGGTCGTCAACATAGTCTACCACGAGGTATTCAACACAATTGGGGAGCACATCTAACATGCATTTTTAATAAATACCGAGTATAGCAGTGCTTGACGGCGCCTCTCGCTACGTCCAAATATTGTGCGTTGAATTTCTTTATTTTTGACTAAATATACGAATAAATTATTTGACATCATAATTTCATTAATAGATATTACGAATGTCTTTTTACATATCTATCGTTCAAAGTTTGTAACAGTTAACAATTACAAAGTATGATACAATGACACTAAGGGGGTGTTTGTTTGAGGTGATCCAACATCACGGTGATATTCACATTACGGTTATGTGTGTGTATCACCGTGATATGGATCAAGGTGATATATCATCACTGTGATTGTTTTGGGGTGATATTTCATTTTACATATCAATGTGATATTTGAATATTGTGTTTGTTTATCAAGGTGATATGTGAGGTGATGTTGTATAAATGTCATATTTAACCCTATGTATATTATGTAGGTAAAAGGGGTTAAGATGTTCATTTTGACGTGATTTAGTGATAATGATTAATATTTCAATATTATGTATTGTTATTTTTAAACATTATTTATAAGTATTTTATACAATTCTTCAATATAATTATTTTATTTTAAGCTTTAAACATATATTTTAAAATTACGTATTAATTGTAAATTAATTATAAGTTTATTATATATAATTTTCAATATAATTATTTTATTTATTTAAGCATAAATATATTTTTTTATTTAAATATGTTAGTTGTGTAATTACAAAAATAAATAAGGGTATATAAGGAATGAATGTTAAAATGTAAGGGGTAATGGTGTCCAAAAAAATATTGAAAATATCACTCCAACACGGTGATGGAGGATCACTCTGCTTTCTGGTGGTGATCCAAAAGCTGGAATATCATCCCCTTTTGATCACCTAGGTGATCCTCCATCACGGTGATGACTCATCACCCCCCACTAAACAAACGCGGTGATGCGGATGTGATGACGGGATCACCGTGATGTTTTGGAGGATCACCCCAAAACAACCACCCCCTAACAGTCATGCAATTTTATACGTTGCAAGCAGTCTTACAATAATATACAGTCGCGCGTCCTACCTTTGCAATATGCAATCGAGTGGTACAATTTTTAGGTTGCCAACAGTCTCACCAACATACACGGTCAAACAACACTAACCTTGCAAATATTCATTCCACATTCCTATTCGACAGCCTTACGCGTCTCATAGGAGCAACAATCATATTATAATCATTTGTGAATTACGCGGTCGGTACAACATTAATATTATCAACCGTAACACTTACTACGTCTTCATAAGGTCTTCGTAATATGTACTACAATGAACGATAAACGGATCTGTCTTGCAATATTATTGGTCTTCAAGTATTGCATCAATCAAGGGTTAATCAACATCAACATTACGATGATATTAACATTAAAAAAAAGACATAATAGAAGTTGATATTTTCAGCAGTCATATGACACCGATGGGTTTCAAGTTTGAATTACATGGTAACAAGAAGCGCATGAATTAAATTCACTGATTTGTTTGGTGTTGCATAGAGACGATTCTATGATTGGGGCAAACTGAAAATACAGAAACCATGGTTATTCTGAGCATAGATGTAGTGGATACTTATCGCCCGTGCATCGCACGGGTGCTACACCTAGTAATATAGAGAGGATATTTTTATAATTTACAAAACCAGATTCCCGCGGGGAGTTCCCAGTCCTCGCCTCGCGAAAAGTTGGGAATTCTCCGTCCCGTTGGAGGCGGATTCATGTAAAGAGGGTGAATCTCGGTCCGATTGACAACCCTATTTACAGCATTTGTTTTCAATGTTATTCATTTCATCGGTTATGGAAGACCGTGTGTACATAGGCGTGAAAGATGGATCATGTGTTACTACTTTCAAATCCAAGTTATAAGATCGAATTAACGCTAATAATGTATGTAACAATGATCGGATCATTTACTTGATGAAACTAAAATAATATCAAGATCTTAACGTCTCGTATTTCTAATTAGTGTAGAAATAAATCATATATGTCTGATAACTCTCCGTTACAGAGGGTAATATGGTGATAATTCGATCATTTGATGAAATTCGAATGTATCGTATATTTCAATTCGTGTAGAATGCGGGCACTATTATCTGCTATCCGGTTATAATCAACACATTAGCCAAAGAAACAAAACAAGAAAATGTCATCACAAGATTAACATCAAAGTCCACACAACATTAGTATTGCAGCAACTCCCCAAGCAGACATCCAACTTACACAAAAGCATATTGCCTCGTAATAAATCTTGACAGATAGTTCATAAAAGCAAAAAAAAAAAACATGGAGATTATCAATCAAAGAAAAGATCTCACCGGAGCCTCCTAGCTTCTCTTTCGGACTCGAGGAGGGTGAGGATATCGCCCTCCCTAACGGGTCCCTTGACATTCCTCATGATGAAACGGTTCTGATCGTCCATGAACTTCACCCTCACCTGAGTCACTTGTCCCCGCGAGCCCGTGCGGCCGATAACCTTCACCACGATGGCGTGCTTGATTTGAGAATCCATTCTCCTAAAGAAACCTAACAACAAACAATTATGCAAATTGCCTGTAAATGAGTCGGATATGGAGAGAAAGATGAAACAACACATGTTACTCAAAAAGGTTTTAAAAAGGCATCGACAGGCGTTCCTTTTTCGAAGGCTTCCCCAGTGACAGATTCAATGGAGATGGGTGGAGTCTGTAGGCTCAGAGGTTTATAGCACGTGGCTAAGAACCACAGTGTTGAGGGAGGAGCGAAACAGCTGAAGCACAGCCGATGGATCCAAATGGGACAACATTTTTACAGGGCTCGCCCAATTGGCAAAACAAGGGTTCAGGGAATAGGGTTCTCAATAGGTTCGGGTTTCGTGAATTATACGAAAGTTTTTTACAGGGTCAAATGAGTTTTGAACCTCATATCTCACAAGAATGGTGAAATTGGCTCTGAAACAAAGTCTCAATGAATCAGCCGCAGATAAAAGGCACAGTTAATTCACACGTTTATAAGATACTTATCAAACAAGTCAATTCCCATATATCAACTCGAATAAAAGCCTAATTTCATCCAACGTTGAGAAAATATTCTATTCAGACAACGGAATTTCCGGTTCTAAAAGGATCCCAGAAGAGTGTGATTCATACTAGGCGTGCATTGATTTAAGTATGCCGAGTACAAACTACTCATCTACGACATTTCAACCCCGAATCGGCAGGATATAAACATACAAAGACGATAAATTCAAGACAAATTTCGTAATAGAAAAAACAAAATCAATTAAACTAGATACAAATTCGAACCGGAAGTAACTGCGTCCTGTAGTTTTTTCAGAATTGAGGAAAAGAGTGGCCAAGATGAAGAAGAAAAGGCACCTGATGAAACCCTAGCAACAAATTTTCCGGCAAATTTATATTATAATCCTCCACATTTGGGCCGAAAATAGCCTTGAAGCCCAAATGAAGGCCCAAAATCTTCACACAAACCTGTGTGTATATAGAAAAACTTCCGCAATTTGATTTTTTTTGGTGCTGCCGCTGCGAGGAAAGAAAATATGGCGGAGCATAAGAACTGCCAAGACTTGTTGGCGGTGGAGAGAATTTCAGCCGCTGCCTCATCAAATTCAGATTTGGGTTCGCCACATCTTTCTTGTTCTGCGGGAACTTATTTACTGATAATTTTGGTATTTATTTTTTGTGCGACTGTTGAAATAATCCGCAATATTTTTTTTCTGGGCCAGAATCGAAGCTCTTTGTCTGCAAGAAAGACGGCCACTTTGCTGAACCTGAAGCTCCTACAGAGAAGCCCACCATGTTTCCTGTTCCCAAGAGTCAAAGTACTTCAAAATTTTACACTGTCAACTAATTTATGACTTGGAACCTTTTACTGCGTGGCGTTGCGTTGCGTTGTTCCTGTGTAGTGTTGTATGATGCGCTGGTGTCGTTTGCTAAGAAAAATAATATTTAGGTTTCTCATGCCTGAAGAATTCTATTACCTGTCGATTACTTGTCTGAAGAAGAATAGTTCAGTAACATCAAAGACTAAAGAAGATGGATGGTAGCAACTAGGAACATCATATCTAGTTTTGTTACTTGATCTTCATTCCCATTTAGACCATGCTAAACAGTTGTTAGTACGCGATGAATTACTACTGTGTATCGGATCTCAAAAAGGAGTTCAATTTGAATGCAAATGCCCATTGTTGTTTTTTATTTTTGTGGTTGGTCAAATGCTTTTGTCCAACAAACTTATGAACTGTTTGTTGGTTTCAGTTTTTGGGAAACTGAAGGACTTCTTAGGTGTAATGTCAGAATCCAATAAAACGCTTCTGGAAGATGCAATGGTGAGGAAGAACATTTATGTTTAAAACCTTAATCTCTATCCGAATATATGCCTAAAAGTTGCCGTCTGTGCTTTTGCTCTTCCCTCTATTGCAGGAAAATCCTGAAAACTACGATATCGAAGTGCTAAGCGGGAAAGAATCTGAAGTCATTGAAATGGTACTTGCAATCTCTTTCATTATTCTTTTCTTTTTACCGGAAAGCTTAGTCTCCTAATTTATTTTATCTTTTTCTTTTTGCTTTCTCATCAGGATTTGATGCTTGGAATTGCTGATCTCCACACCCCAGAAGCCGTTGAAGCGGCTGAGCGAACAATTGCTGGCTACCCAATAAAGATTTCTTCAGCGGAAGATGAAGATGATTCCAGTGATGAAGATGAAGGCGGTTGCAACAAACACGCAGACAAGAAGGATGGTGATAAAGTGGGCCCGCGGTTGAGTGGCTCGCAAAGAGCTTCTTCACATCGGGCCGCGAGGAAAAAGAAGAACAAGAAGCGTCCAAAGATTGTTGAGCTCTCTTGATGATTCTCCCGGGTTTTGGCACGTGTACTGTGAAATGTAAGTCAGCTGCATAAATATTGCACGGAGGTTAATTAATTATTTAAACATAGTTTCTTGCTTCTGTGTGTTCCTGTCTGGTCGGAAAATTGTTGGTTCGAAACGCTTGAAAGATCATTGGCTGACAAGTTGCAACTCTATTAGCAGCTAGATATGTTTTTCTTTATTTTTTTTGGGAAGATTATGAAGCCCTACAGTTTTCAGATGAAGTCAGCCAGAGTAATTTGATTCTTTGAAAGTTAAAATATGAAGTGATAACGATTCTCGTCGTAATTTTAACTATGTCTGTTATTTCAAGATTATATAATTTGCCAATTATACAAAGTTGAGCCATATATTGCTACTACAGAAGAGAAAAAACCAGAGATTGGCACATGGCATCTCTTCAAGCAGTGGAAAGGAAATCACACCTCATTTTTTAACACATTAAGAAACACTGCGCGTGTGCTTGGGTCCTGAGAAAATGCCATAACCGAAGCAGTGGATAGCTTGGTAAAGTGTGTAATTGGCCCCTTGAACCTTTGGCTCACTTTTCTTTGGCACCTTTTTCTTGGGTAATGATGCAAATGAAATACGGTTCATATTCCACACCTGGTTGGCTGTTTCCTCTTGATTTCTTGCCGTTTTGATTGGACCGCAAATCGTGCATGTTGATAATACCAACCTTCATGGTTTTTCATTTTGTCCGAAAATTCCATTTTCGCCCTGGTTATAAATCTGGAGTTGATATGTTCTACATTTAGCATTTTTTCCTTCTTTTTTCAGTTATATATTTAACACCTTTGCCTTTTGTTTATTGCGCCTCCCTTTCTTCATTCTCTCTGTGAATAAGGTGGCTAAGTAGTAGTGAGTGATTATCAGCTTTTTGATCCAATCTCTGAACACTTATATTTCGGAGAAAGAGAAAAAAACATGGCATGTCTTTTTCCAGGCCTTGGAATATGTTTCTTGCTTTTCCTGTAGTAGTTGTGCTTGCTGCTCTCTCTACCACCAGGCACTGGAATTCTCTTAGATCACCATCACAGTCTCAGCAGTCTTATAATCTTGGGTCCACACAAAAGCCAACATCAGTTCAAAGCTTAAGGAAGACTCAGCTGATGAAAAAGACACTTCAAAAAGGACGTAGGCAGAGGAAATTCTTCTCCAGTCCGTATATTATTCGATGAAAGATTTCCAAGAGTCAGGGCAATGCCCGGTACTCTTGGAGTAACAGATAATATAGTTTCGTAACATAAATTAAAATCGATTTTGATCATTTAACTTACTCTCGTCTAAAACTAGTCCAATATGTTTATACCATTTATCATAAATAGTCCTTTTTTGAATTTTCCGGTCATTTTTTTTATCCAAGTGAACCACCGAAGCTGACATGGCACCCACCTAATTAAAAAAGTACACATCATCACTTCTACGTCATCATTCGTCACGAATACTTACAACGAAAATAATTATCTTTTTAAAAGGGCAACCATAAACAATATCACAACATACAATTACTAAAAATTAATAAAACAAATTCACAAAACACAAACTCATCGCAAACACCTATAGTGAATTGGAGTAAAGATGAACTTGATATTGAACGAGGCTCGGATGATGATGAGGGGACTTCAGAGTTCCCATTGTTTCGACAAGAATCTGCATACAATCCACAACTCATAATCAGGATGATTTTTAGTAATAAACAAGAGATGAAATTGGCCATTAAGTCATTGGTAGTTAAAGAGCAGGGACATATAAGGTTTGTGAAGAATGACAAAGTCAGACTTCATGCAAAATGTACTAGTGAGGATTGTAACTTGATGGTGCGTGAGTTAAAATTAGAGGCACATAGATGTTTTCAGATTCGTTCATATGAGAAGAATCACACATGCAGCATGCAATTCAATAATAGAGTCTGACAAGCTCGTGGTTAGCAAAGAAATGCATGCACTTGTTCAAGAATGATCCAGGTCGGGACCTGCCTGCTTTTAGAATCGAGGCAATCAAAGACATTCATACTCATTTCTCAAGACAACAAACATAGGGCTAAATCCATGGCAAAAAGATTTTTGGAGGGGGAACCGAGAGCACGATATGCCATGTTATGGGATTATGCTGAAGAGATTAAAAAACAAATCCTGGATCAACCTTGTAATTGGGACAGATGATTCCAACAAGTTTGATAGGATATATATATATATATATATATATATATATATATATATATATGTCTTCATGCACTTAAGGAGGGATTTCTGGATGTAAACATGTCATATGTATAGATGGATGTTTTTTGAATGGACAATATGGGGACTACTTCTATCTGATGTTGGCATCGACCCAAAAACAACTACTTTCCCATTGTACACTTTGTGGTACCTCGGGAGAATAAGGACAGGTTTTTACGGCTACTGAATCTAGATGTGGGTATAGTTGATGAAGTTCACATTTATGAGAGGCAAGCAAAAAGGGCTTGTGCAAGCCGAGCTAGACGTATTCCCTATTGTCGAGGCTAGATTTTGTGTGAGGCACTTAATGTCTAATATGAAAAGGCTGGATATAAGGGGAATCATATAAGTTTCCTGTGTGGAATGCTGCAAGAGCATGTACTCCTAATGAACTGGATAGAAGAATGAAAGAAATTTAAAAATGGACTCTAGCGCGTATGATTGGTTGAACAAGAAGCCGATAAGTCAGTGGTGTCGAGCCTTTTTTTTATGTCATATCTAAATGTGATTTACTACTCAACAACGCATGCAAGCTTTTGAACTATAATATTCTAGAAACAAGAAAGAACCCCATTTTGAGTATGTTGCAGTGGATCATGGAGTATATAATGAAGAAGATGCAAATCAACAGAGATAGGGAAAATACAAAATGGACAGAAAGATTGTGTCCTAAAATCCAAAAGATTATTGACGACAACGTGAAGGAGTTGGATGACTGTATTCCAGTGAAGTCGGATGAATATGCATTTTCAAGTGATTTGTTGGGACAAAACTCAGTTTGGTGTGGATCTCGAGGCTTGTATGTGTGGATGAGAAGTGGGACTTAAGCAGTGTCCCATGTAAACATCCCATGCGTGCTATTTCTTTACAGAGATATGGAGTGGAATCTTACACTCATAGCTGTTACATGGCTGAGACATACAAGAAAGTATATGAGCAGCTTATTTTGCCCATCAATGGCTAAGAAGAATGGGATAAGACATATATCATACCTATTATCCCACCACCTAGATTAAGCGAAAAAGAGGAAGATCCACTAGTAAGCGAATGATGGAGTTGGATGAACCATTAATAAGAAAGAAAAAAGAAAACCACGTGATATAATTTTGAATTACAAAAGATGGATAAAAAGGGCGGGCGCAATCCACTATCAAGTGCAAAAAGTGCAAGCAATTGGGACACAATTTTAGATACATGCCTTAATATTGCTGAAAATGCAAGCAATGGAGTGTGTAGATTGTATAAATTTATTTCATGTAAGTCTTATTCATCTTATTTATACAGTAGAATGACGTAACGACAGAAAAGAATCCGTTGGTTCATCCAATCCCATTGGAAGATTGGACATGTATCTCTCTAAGATGCTTTTACTATGTAAAGTTTTTGGGTGCTGTGACTGGATTTTGATATGGCAAACGTATTTTATAAGCGATAAAAGTTATTCAATCTAAGTTATTCATCGAAGTTATTTTATAAGGTACTGTGACTGAAGTTTTCTCATCTAAGTTTTGAAGGAACATCAATTGATCCCGCTGAGGTTTTTATGCCTAATAGTTTGTACTTTAGTAGAATTAGTTTGCAGGACAATGTTGGTGAACTGAGAAGAATTCCAAGAAAGACAGCATTATCACGTGGAGGAGTTTTCAAGAAATCGAGAGGCTTTGAGGTTAAAAGAGCCCCCATCAATGTGACGACAATATCAGGGCCAGATGAGTAGTGTACTACAACTGAGTTTTACGAATGCCGGTCAAGTTAGAAAAATAGAATGTTACAAGTTCAGATGGAAGAAATTCCTAATACCGTGAAAGGAGGCAAACAATATGTCAATTTGGCCAAGCTAACTAACGCAATTGACAAGGTGAATCGGGAGATTAAGAAAGGCGGAAAAAATTGATACATTTTTGTTGGCTAAAAAGGCGTTCAACGGGTTTCAAATTTCATGCTATATGTGAATGTTGATCAGTTTTTGCTAGTTCGAATTTCAATTATGATGTGAATTTGAAGTTGGATATAGTGACCCGCAGTTGAATATTTTTTGCTGCTACATAAGTGTACATAATGCATTTTTCCATCGTGGCCAAAATAATAAACATGAAACAGGGGGATAAAGGAAGTATCTCTGTAGTGCATATAGCCATAAACTTGACATCTCAAGTAGTTGTACCACAACCAAATACCTAGTGACTGCATTGCTCATAACTACCCAGCTTTCAATTGATTCGAGAAACATCCGTGCACCGAAATTGATCTAAAATCTGAATAAAAGCGCACTTACTTACGTTATTTTGGTGAAATAAAATTTATTCCTGAATAGCAACAAAACACAAGCCTCGACGAGAATCCTCGCAAAAGCCTTCACTTCATCTGCAACACATACGCTTGACAAGCCCTCATAAGCTCATCGTAAGGGGTCACTTATTTGCTCTCCATTTCGAGCTTATCCTTCAATGCCTCAACATTCATGAGCCCCACCATCGTCTTGGCCTTCACAGATCTCTCATGGATGCTGGAGTTTGCTGTAGGAAAATAGATGGATTAGGGCTATCGTTAGAATGTACTAATGAGTTTCTTGTTTTTTAAATCGATGATGCCGACAAACACTTCCCTGTTAAAGAAATTGCTTATGTTATCTTGATATGAAAAGAACACTCTGCTCTTGTTTTTTCGCGAAGCAGACAAACACCTCCCTGCTGAAGAAAAAGCTTCTCTCGATCTGGAAGTACCCTGCCCTTTTTTGGTAATAATTGGCCTCAACTACTTTCTATGGATTATTTAAGTAAGTGGCATCTGGTTTAATTTTAAAGAAATGGCCTCCATAATGTTTAAAGTCTATTCTACCCTTACTAACTCAGGGAAAAAGACGTTTTTACCGTTATTTAACCCATTCAACTACCCAGAGTAAAATTAATTAGGTTTAATCGATTACACCCACTGTAGTGTCACGGGTCTTCTTCTTCTTCATAATCGAGTACAATAATTGACAGTTAAAACTGAAGAAAGACACATAACGGAAACGAAGCAGTAAATTTCCAGATCTACGAAACAGCCTTTACCCGAAGCAGAAAATTCTCCAAACCGACTACAATGGCAATGAACGCGCGTCCCGAAAGAGTGTCGGTAATTTCACTGTGATTTCGTCTTCCTCATGAGCAGGTCTCGTGCGTCGAATTGGTTGGGTGCGGCGCATGGTTTATCAATTGTGCAATTTGGACACTTGTTCGCAAGGGAACGTACGTCGAACCAATTGGGACTCAAACAGTCGCGCAAATCAGGGGACCCGTGATTGCATGTTTGGGACCCGAGCACAGTCGCACGATACCCATACCACGGTACCCGCACACTAAGGCACGATACCCATACGCACGGTACCCGCACACTAAGGCACGGTACCCGCACACAAGGCGCACGGTATCCGCACACAAGGCGCACGGTATCTGCACTCTAGCGCACGGTACCCGCACACAAGGGGCACGGTACCCGCACACAAGGGGCACGGTACCCGCACACAAGGGGCACGATACCCGCACACAAGGGCATGGTACCCGCACACAAGGGACACGATACCCGCACACAAGGGCATGGTACCCGCACACAAGGGGCACGGTACCCGCACACAAGGGGCATGGTACCCGCACACAAGGGCACGATACCCGCACACACGGGCATGGTACCCGCACACAAGGGGCACGGTACCCACACACAAGGGCATGATACCCGCACACAAGGGGCACGATACCCGCACACAAGGGGCATGGTACCCGCACACAAGGGCACGATACCCGCACACACGGGCATGGTACCCGCATACAAGGGGCACGGTACCCACACACAAGGGCATGATACCCGCACACAAGGGGCACGATACCCGCACACAAGGGCACGGTACCCGCACACAACGTAGGGGACCCGCGCATAAACGCAGGGGACCCGCGCATAAAAGCAGGGGTCCATGCGCATGGGACCGACACGTATTGCGCATGGCACCCGCACCTATATCTCATGGTACCCGCACCTATATCGCATGGTACCCGCACGCAGGGGTCCCATGCACAAAAACTAGACCTCAAAATATGTATTTTCAGGTCCGAATTCTCGTAATAATCACTGAAATATCGCTACTCTGGCTAGTACACGTGATCTAATAAATAACCCATACATTTTAGGGGGTAATGGACTGGAAATTCACCATTTTCGACGTTAAAATTGCAGTTTTCATGTAACGAATGCTTATTGGTAAATATGCTGAAATGCTTGCTGTTTTCTTGGTTTGAGAAGTTGTTTTCCGGCACTAAACGAAGAGAACAGTTAGCGTCGCTTTAGGTTTGTGAGAGAGGTGTGTGTGGTTACCCTTTGTTCTTTAAAATGGAGAAGATAATGCATTCATATCGATTGTAAGGTTATGGTAAAAGAGGGAGATAGACCCATGTTCAGTCAGTTATTGCATCTGTACGGCGGCCATTTTTTCGTTTTTCTTTTTTATTTTTTATTTTAATGAGTTAAGTATGAGAATTAGTTAATATGGTTAATGTTTAAACAAAGTGAGGGTTATTGACAAAAAAAATCGTCAACGAGGCCATTTTTTTAAAATTGACTCAATCAAATGCCATTTTTTTAAAAGCCCCGTGTTTGCGATGGTGTCATTTGTGAATTTTGTTTTATTAATTTAGTACTTGTACGTAGTAGTGAGTGATATTGTTTATAATGGCCATTTTAACGATAATTATTTTCATTGCAAGTCAACGTGAGGGATGATGACGTGGAAGTGATGATGATTGTATATATTTTTCAATTATGTGGGTGGTTGACTAGGGGCCAGAAAATTTGAAAAGGGACTATTTATGATAAATAATATAAACATAGCGGACTATTTTCGAACGAGAGCACGTTAAAGAACGAAAACCAATTTTAGTGACTATTACATGACTATATTATATGTTACTCTCGGTACTCTCGAATTGAAGATGATGATGGTGATGATGATCGTTTCTCTAATAGTTGCTCCGGCGAGGAAAGCTTGATCGATATAGCCATTCCAAGCGGATGTTCGTTTCGTTTCGTTTCCTGACAGGGATACAAAGTGCTTCTGCAAGATATTTGTCTCAAGAATGAATTTTTCTTTAGAACGACGTGGACCTGGATTTCTTAGTTGAACGGTGAGATGAACAAGCAAGATAAATTTGATTGAGACCGAAATCTACATGTGTTTTCCAACTACGGACTATCATGTTGAAAGATAGTTTTTCTCTTCTAGACCGAGCCTGAGATTCTGGACACAACTTATATATTGTTCAGGCGCAAGTTGTCAACAACGATATATGAAATGATGTGAATAAGGGCATCGAGCGATAGAACCTCATGCTTGTGGGTTATTTATCTAGTAAAAGCCATTCTTCCCTCTTATGGATCGTTTCTTCAATTTCATTTGGAAAAAAAATTGTGATGAAGGTTAAGGGAAATTGTGCCGGTTTCCTCAAGTTTCGTTTCGAGTCACGAATGAACTAACAGTGGTCTTGGAAGGAGGTTCGTGGATGTTTAAGGAACAACCACTTTTCTTGAAAATTTGGCGCCAAGAGTTTTTCCCCTAAGCGGCGGGCTCATGATGTGGTCCCTACGTTATTAAAGTTGTGGAATCTACTGGGAGTACTGGACCTATGAGGGCTTTGAGGTTGTTGCTAATGCCATAGGAAAGCCAATTTTCTCAGATGCTTTTCCGGCGAACATGGAACGAATTGACTACGTCTGAGTCTGTGTCCTCATGAAACTCTCGGATCCATTTGTGAACAACTTTACTCTTCGCTTTCCATCAGAAGATGGTAGGCATATTAAATCGATTCAATCACAAAAGTGTACCCCATGCTTGACTTTTGGACACACACTATCGACTTGTCTAGTGGTACTTTTTGTCTGGACCTTTTGCTCCCATGAGGCAAAAGGAAGTGCATGGTGACGCCCATGGCTTGGACTGGCGACGTATTGAGTCGGAGGGTTAGTCAGAGGAACGCGCGACTCCTCCAAAGCAAGTTGATTCTATGGTGGAAGCTTCTCAAAGTAGATTTTCTCCATTTCTTGGGCAATCATGCGTCGATATCGTTTGTGGGCAAGGAGGTAATCATGTAGAACCAAGACCCTCTGACAAGTGATATATTGTTTACTTGATTTTGGTCAGATCTGTTGAACCATTTCTATGTGTGTTTTACTTCCGTATGATTTTGGTCAGATCTGTTGCCTTATATAATGTCCCAGTAGCATGTTACTTACTGGTTGGCGCAGCAACATGATTATGTGCGCTTCTATGTATCATCTTTTTTTATTATTTTATGCATTTGATCCGGACCTTGGGGTGCTAAAGAAAAATTATTGTTTCAGTTTATTTGTTCATTGTATCATAAATATAATTATCCAGAATCCTCTTGCACATGTACAAGTGAAAAAATCTGTTTTAAGAAACATAAACATCGTAATTTATATACATAAACGGGCCCCCTTTGGGGTGCTAAAGAAAAATTAATGTTCCAGTGTATCTATTCATTGTATCAGGAATATAATTATCCACGATCCTCTTGCACATTCGGAAGTGAAAAAAGATGTTTAAAGAAACATAAACATCATAATCCATATACAAGAATGGACAAAGTACGAAATTAAGTGAGATACTTTGGAATATCAAATATATATACATCTATACTCTTTTAATAAGGCTCAAGGCCTCTTACAAACTGTCATTCATACAATTGATTTGGTCAGTCTATTGACCAATAAGATTTAATCTACACCTAATAATTATTCAAAAAATGAAAGAAATTTAATAACCTGTTATAAAACTATTATAATTGGACAAGAACAGAAATATAAAAACGGGATTGTAGAGAGATAATAATGTTTTCGATATGATTCAATACAAATACATCGGTCTATTTATAGTAGAAAAAATTCTACTATTTCATCTAACATTTACAACATTAAATACATCTTATCTCATCCCATCAACTATCAACTAATTTTTACAACATTTAATAAACCTAATCTTATCAACATTAAAAACATCCACATCTTAATATAATATTTCATAATACTCCCCCTTGAATGTTTTTCAAAGAATTTGCCTCGTTAAAACCTTACTAGGAAAAACACAGTGGGATAAAAACCTAGTGAAGGAAAAATAATACATAATTCCTTTTGATACGCTTTCATTTGTTGCCTCATTAAAAAAAACCTTACTGGGAAAACCACGTGGGAAAAACCACAGTGAAGGGAAAAAGAGTGCAACGCTTATTTTCTCCCCCCGATGATAACATCATTATAAATCTCGGAGTCTTCGAACTCCAATTGAATAACCAATTTCCTGAAACTAATTGGGGGATGTGTTTTCGTAAATAAATCTGCAAGATTTTCACTTAATCGCACTTGTTGTACATCAATATCACCATTTTTCTCCAAATCATGGGTGAAGAAAAATTTCGGTGAAATATGCTTTGTTCTATCCCCTTTAATATATCCTTCCTTTAATTGGGCAATACATGCCACATTATCTTCATATAAGATCGTTGGAAGTAATTTCTCAGAAAGCAGCCCACAAGTCTGTTGGATATGCTCAATTATAGATCGCAACCAAACACATTCTCGGCTAGCTTCATGAATAGCGAGAATCTCCGCATGGTTAGATGAAGTAGTTGTTAAAGTTTGTTTCACTGACCGCCATGAAATAGCGGTTCCACCATATGTAAATAAATAACCTGTTTGCGGTCGAGCATTATGTGGGTCAGACAAATATCCAGCATCTGCATACCCAACTAAATTTGCTTTCAACTCATTAGAATAGAACAATCCCATATCAGATGTTCCTTTAAGGTATCGAAAAATCTGTTTAACTCCATTCCAGTGTCTACGAGTCGGCGAAGAACTATATCTTGCCAATAAGTTTACAGCGAACGCTATATCAGGTCGCGTATGACTCGTAAGATACATTAGTGCTCCAATAGCACTAAGATATGGTACTTCAGGACCAAGTAGCTCTTCATCATTTTCGTGTGGTCTGAAGGGATCTTTATTTACGTCTAAAGATCTAACGATCATTGGAGTATCCAGTGAATGAGATTCATCCATGAAAAATCTTTTCAACACCTTTTTCGTATAAGTCTCTTGATGTACAAATATTCCACTTTTCAAATATTCAATTTGAAGTCTAAGACAAAATTTTGTTTTTCCGAGATCTTTCATTTCAAACTCCCTTTTCAAACAATCAACAGCTTTGGTCAACTCTTCACGAGTTCCAATTACATTGATATCATCAACATAGACTGTTATAGTGACAAACTCATTTTCACATCTTCTCAGAAATATGCAGGGACAAGTTTGATCATTCCGATACCCTTCTTTTACTAAAAATTCACTTAGGCGATTATACCACATTCGCCCAGATTGCTTTAATCCATAAAGCGATTTATTCAACTTAACTGAGTACTCGTTTCTGGGCCCTGAATTTTTAGGCAACTGAAATCCCTCGGGAAGCTTCATATATATGTCACTGTCAAGTGTTCCATATAGATAAGCAGTGACAACATCCATAAGACGCATATCGAGACCTTATCTTACTGCCAGACTCACTATGTAACGAAAAGTAGTTGCATCCACCACAGGAGAATATGTCTCCTCATAATCAATACCTGGTCATATACTGCACATCCAAAATTCTTAGATGAGAAATATCTGGTTCCTGACCATGAACCATTTGTAATGGGGAGACATCATTATAACTTGTTGGCCTGATGCGATTTAGTGTTGCTGCATGCAATATAGCATGTCCCCAGCAAGACGAGGGAAGATTCGACTTCATCAATAATGGTCTTCCAATTAATTGCAAGCGCTTAATTAACGATTCTTCAAGACCGTTTTGCGTATGAACGTGTGGCACGGGATGCTCAACATCAATTCCGATAGACATACAATAATCATTAAATGCCTTGGAAGTAAATTCAGCAGCATTATCAAGGCGTATTTACTTTATCGGATAATCTGGAAAATGTGCTCTTAGTCGGAACATTTGTGCAAACAATCTCGCAAACGCCATATTGCGTGTTGATAACAAACATACATGAGACCATGTAGTCGATGCATCAATTAATACCATGAAATACCTAAATGGTCCACATGATGGATGTATCGGTCCGCAAATATCACCATGTATACGCTCTAAAAATGTTATGGATTCATTCTTTATTTTCGCTGGTGATGGCCGAATAATTAACTTCCTTTTAGAGCAAGCAACACATGATAGTTCATTACTTTGAAGAATCATCTGGTTCTTCATTAAATGCCCACGTGAATGCTCAATTATTTTCCGCATCATAATTGCACCGGGATGTCCCAACCGGTCATGCCAAACATTAAATGTACTGTCATTAGTAAACTTCTGGTTTACGGTAGCATACGATTCGATCGTTCTAAGATATGTGTAATACAACCCAGAGTCAAAGGAAGGAAATGTTTTCATAATTCTTTTATCATTAGAAACCCCCTTTGTAATGTGCAAATATTCAACATCTCCCTTTTCTGCAGTCTCAACATGATATCCGTTATGTCGAATGACTTTAAAGCTCAATAAATTTCTTTGAGACTTAGGAGAATATAAGGCGTTTTCAATTATCAGCATTGTTCCTCTGGGTAGTACAATGTTGGCTCTTCCGGAGCCTTCAATTATATTTGTGCTACCCGATATTGTAATAACACTTGTTTCTTTCATTTCAAGATGATCGGAATATTTCTTATTCTTCAGAATCGTATGAGTCGTTGCACAGTCTGCAATACATAATTCTCCATTGCACATGTTCGTTTCCATCAGAGAAATTCCTTTATAAACAAACACATAATAATCATTATTAAAATAAACAGATATATCACAAGATAATATATAACTTAATAAAACACTCCAAACGATGCATAATAAATAACACAATAATAAATCATACAATACACATAACAATAAAGCACACAATAATAATACATAGTAGATTAGTTTTCTTCAGGAAAAACTAGAAATCCGCAGTTTCGAAATGTGTATTTTCATCTTTTGTCCCAGAAGCAGAGGCCAAATCACTTTGAACAAAATTCGTTTCAATCATCTTTTCTTTGCCCTTACTTTGTCGATATAATTCAACCAAATGTTTGGGCGTGCGACAGTTACGTGACCAATGGCCCGAACCACCGCAACGATAGCATTGCTCATCGTTGTTATTTTGTTCAGTGTACCTCTTCTCATCATTATTTTCGTAATTTTTCCTCTTCTGGGAAAAATTCTGATGTCCGCCACGATTGCTATGATAACCACCACGGAAATGCTGATAACCACCACCGTAATTTCCTCGGCCACGTCCACGGCCTTGACCACGGCCACAGCCACGACCGCGATGTCCACCACGACCACGTCCACGATCATTGCTTCGACTATTATCATTATTACCTTTGACTACATTCGCTTCAGGGATTGCAGTAGAACCAGTCGGTCGGGATTAGTGATTTTTCATCAACAATTCATTGTTTTGCAGCCAATAACAAACAAGAGATTAACTCTGAATGCTTTTTAAATCTCATCTCCCTATATTGCTGTTGCAATATCATATTTGATGGATGAAAAGTGCTGAATGTTTTCTCCAGCATACTGTCTTCGGTGACTGTTTCTCCACACAATTTCAGTGTGGCAGTCACCTTATGAACATCCGAGTTATATTCCGTTACGGATTTAAAATCCTGTAATCTTAAATGCATCCATTCATACCTTGCCTTAGGGAGGATAACAGTTATCAAGTGGTCAAATCAATCTTTCAGATTTTTCCACAATTCAGCGGGATCTTCATTCAAGTATTCATCCCTCAGATCCGCATGAATGTGGTGGCGAAGAACTATCAAAGCTCTTGCGTTATCCTGAGCGCTTGTGGTTTTTACCGTATCAGTGGCGTCACCTGCACCCGTTGAGGTTTTTGGGTCGACAATAGTGTTACCCAAACCTTTTGCTTTTAGATGAATTTCTGCGTCTAGTTGCCAAGATAAATAATTTTTCCCTGAGATGTCAAGGGCAACAAACTCGAGGCTTTGCAAATTCGTCATACTATCATAAAATACAAAAGACGTTTTAATACTTAAATCATAAAGTAAGCAAATATATGATGTGAATAACATTAATATTTCCAATATAAATATCAATACAAGTTTATTGTAAAAAAATACTTTAAAGAAAAATTACAATTAATCTTCTTTTGTATCTTTTTTGTAAAAATCCTTACAAAAAAATAAAGTCCACATCCCGAGGAGTGCTATCGTAAAAATAATAGTAGTCAAAAGATCAATCATCAGGTAGAGCGACATCTTTCTATCACAAAATATATTTCATAATAAACATATATTATAACATAAAAAAATATCGTAATTAATCACTCTCGTAAAATCTTGGTAAAAACATAATCCATATATAGATAATTATCGTCATGAGTAGTGTAAGAATCAAGAGATCAATCATTGTATATAGCAACATCCTTCAAAATATAAAAATATATTTCGGTAATCATAATAATGAAAAATATTACAATTAATAACTATATTTTGGAAACAACTGTAAAATATTATCCACCACCCGATAAGCATCACGGTAAATAAAGTAAGAAGCGCAAGATTCATCTTTGTATAAAACGACATGATTCTTTAATAAGAAAATCATAATAATCAGAGATGTATAAATTTAATTTCTCCTAGTGGTAATAAAATTTTTCATCCGTATAGCCAAAAATTAATTCAAAATATATATGATATATACTTGAGATATCAATAAAATAAATAATATTATTTAAATCGCTCTTTTCAAAATCTCGTCAAAAATAAAATTTCACTCGCCACCACTGGAATTCGAAATCTGGACCTCACATCACTTGTAGTGACGATATTCTGCGAAACCACTCGGGCTAAGGCGTTTTAGTGGTATATATGTTATATTTATATAATTTAAATTGTCCGTAACATAAGTGTACGAGTGTTATAAACAAACTTACCGTACACAAAATAAAATTAACATACCTCGATTATAGTTGTATAAGATCTTGCCCGGAAGTTGATCGTTGCCGGAGAGCGCTCGTGCTGATAACGTGTTATAAAACTATTATAATTGGACAAGAATAGAAATATAAAAACGGGATTGTAGAGAGATAATAATGTTTTCGATATGATTCAATACAAATACATCGGTCTATTTATAGTAGAAAAAATTCTACTATTTCATCTAACATTTACAACATTAAATACATCTTATCTCATCCCATCAACTATCAACTAATTTTTACAAAATTTAATAAACATAATCTTATCAACATTAAAAACATCCCCATCTTAATATAATATTTCATAATATAAACCACGTTCATAACCTACTGCTAATAATCAATCATAAATCACATTTATCCAGAAACTGATACACTGAGCACACCGCCCACTAAATTTACATCAAAGCGATCGGCGAGAGTAGACGGGAAGATATTCTCTTATCGTGATTTTGGATCTATACCGGCTGCTACGTCACTGTAGGTGCGTTTTGTGTATCCGTCTTAGAACATTAACTTCACTCGATTTATCTATCGGATTGAAAATTAGTTTATTTTTGCCGATTCTTTCTCCAATTGTTGGTAGTAATGGGTGGTTGTGTGTCTCAGGTAACTGAATCGATTCTTCTCGGGTGTTTACTTTTTTGCCTTTTTAATTCAGGGCACCAGATAAATTCGTTGTTCAGATCTTCCAAGTTTAGTTCTTTTTGTTTTGGTTTCCACCTCTTTCGCCCTTTCCCTTACTTACTGGGCGGGCTTTTAAATTTTTTTGCCTGCTCTAGGTTGAACAAAAATTCTTCTTTTTTTTTCGTGAGTGATTGTTAATATTTATAGATGTGCTTGAATTGTCACATCAAGTTTTTTAGATGATCATGCATTTGGTTTATGCTTTCATTATAATGGTTTGGTTTGTTTGAAGTTTCTCACTATATTGTGCTTTGAACTTTGAGATGTCTGATTATTCATGGGTTTAGATCCAGCAAATAGGATCGCTTTGTATCTTCGTTTCTGGGCGTTGAGGTTCTCTAGCCTTTCAAATAAAACATGAAACAGTGTGTTATATATTCAATTCAATGGTCGCATAGTAGTTCGTCTTTTTAATTCCCTTTTATTTTTTTATATATGATAGTATAAATACTCTTGCAATCATGTTTATTACCCTATTTAAATATTGAAGATGAAGATTCTCCTGGGGACAATAATGGTGATAAGCTTTAATTTCCTCCTATTTGTTATGCATGTTATTATGCAATTCATCTCTTAATATTATGACCCCTTTATAATGTATCATGTATTCTATTATCATTACTTTCAATATTTAACTTTATCTAATTTTGTTTCTCTTTGCATATACAGAGATTGTTGAGGCACTCTACAAGTAAGAAATTCGTCATTTGTTTGGAAATGTAAGAAATTTCATTTTTTATATATTTTATTTTGCTAAGCTTATTTTCCCGTGTATTCTAGAATATTTTCCCATATATTCTTCTATGTGCAGCATATGGATGATCATCGCTTGAAGTATTGTGGATTAATGAACTACAACATTTTCTCAATATACTATTGAATATTGTATATCTATGGACCAAGGATTAGACATGGATACTGACGCTTTAAAATATTAATCATCTAAAATGTAGTTTGTTGAATTTTTTTTAGATTCAACGTTCATTACAGAGTGTGCATGATTACTATTATATATAAACAAACAGCAAACGTGAGTTAGCTTTGGGCCAATCAAGCCCAATTCCGCATTGGAATTGAGCCCAACGATTTGTAAGCTCCAATGGGTCAAGTTGGGGTTGGACCATTACCCGCGGTCCGAGGTCTGAAAGTCATAATTTTTCCCAAAAAGTCAAAATTCTCTTATTTCGTTTATCACAACTTCACAAGTCTCACCATTAGGAAAACAAGTTCAACACAATTTGAATTTCGCGATCGCTACTTTTCCCTTTTTTTTTTCTTCGTAGAAAAAATAGAAAGCACGGAAATATTTATATTCAAGAAAAACACTTTCTGTCTTCGTGCCCCGATTTTCCCAGAAAGAAGAAAAAAAAAAAGAAAAAGAAAGCCACAGTGTTTCTCTTTTGGTCATCTTCCCTCGCGGACATTTTTTATTTAATGCCAAGTCACAATTCGTCTACCCTGTTCAATCACGCAAATTTATACTGAGGTTACCTCGCGTGTAACGTAGAGGTTGTTTGTATGCTGTTGCGATTGGAAGAGATCTTCAATCTTGAACAAGAAGAAGGAGAAGGAGAGGATGAGCAGTGTTCGGGTTAAGGGTGGTGGGCTTTCGAATCGGAGCGCTGTGAAGAAGATGATCGAGGACATACAGGAGATTACTGGTCACAATCACTCCGATGATGAGATTCACGCTATGCTCAAGGAATGTTCCATGGATCCCAACGAAGCTGCGCATAGGCTTCTTCTTCTCGGTTTGTATATTTTCTCCCTCTTTCTAATAATTTATTTATTTGTTTATTGTTGGTTGAGTTTGATCTCCAGTTTTGTCTTTGATCTGTTGGATCTCGTTGAGGAATGGGGTGCCTCTCTTGTTTTTCTGAGGGTTTGAGCTGTTATTGCTGTGTATTCATTAGTGTTTCGTGTAGATTCTATTCACGGGATCAGAAAAAGATGGAGTTTTATTCTTGGTTTGAAAGTGCTGTTCTAATGTGATTCTTTTTTGCAGTCCTATGTAACCTTCAGAAAACCAGTAATTCGGTTCTATTTGCTGGGGTTGCTTTTATATGTTCTTTTTCTCGTAGTTGATTGAGTATATTAGGAAGTTTGAATTGGTTCAGTTTCTTGTGTTTATATTCCAAACTTTACCCGGGGAATATGAAAGTTTGAGGTTTTATTGCTGTTACCGTTGTTTAATTCGCTGTAAACTTCGTAATATCTCGGTGGTATCACACAAATAAAATGTTCTTCGCCCACTTCCCTATCGGTGATCCTTTGCTGGTAGATGAACATGATTGTTACCATGTGATAATGGAATAATTTTAGCATCATCTGGAACATTTATACCCGATGGTAACATTTCGAATTGAAGTTTCAATGTTGTGATGCACTCACCGCTTTCTATGATGAATTCATATTTAATTGTTACCATTCTGTTCATGGAAACAGCAATTCCACCTGTTTATTAGCCCACATCTTGGTGCCTTTTTTTGGATTAGTCAAGTGTGTTGTACTTCTATGCAGATAAGTTCCATGAAGTTAAAAGCAAACGCGATAGGAGAAAGGAGGTAAACTAATGCCATTTGAGAAATTATACTAGAACTTGAATCCCGTGCTTATAACTTCTGAGAACGTAGGTCATCTAAGTCGGCTGCATTATAATTTCACCTGCTGTTGTTCTCTTCCTTCAAAGTTCCTGCGGACTTTTTTAAGCTCTGAGCTTTGATTACTATCCATGCATTTCCAGAATCAGATTAAGGAGCTGTCTGAGAAGAAGTGGAAACCCGGTACCCAAGCGTGGGCAAATAGAGCGGGACGTGGGAACTATTCATCACGATACAAGTCTAACGGTGAGATTACACTTGATAGAACAACTATTTTATTTGTGCTATTTGGTCTAATTCTTCATTCTCATTGTAAGTAAACTTGTAAATACATGAGGTTGTTGGAACTATTCATAATATAATTTCTGGTTGTGAGCTTATACATGATATAATAGCTACTTTACATGTCCCATGTGAAATTGAGTATGGTAACTGTCTTAGTTTGCATACTATGAATATTGCGTATGTTGTATTTCCTAATCATGGTTAACTGTGCTATCATTTCTGCTCTTTAATGTGTAGGTCATGTGTATTAACGATTTAGTGCTTATTAGTATAGATTTGTGAGGAGAAGCTTGAGTTTACAGCAGTAAGCTCCTCTTACTCATCGTTCTAATTTTCATCCTTGTAATTCGTTGTCAGATGCTGGTGGTAGAACGGATTTGGCTTCTGGAAAGGGAAGTGGCACTGGTCATATTTCAGAAAAGGGTGTTAGAAATTCTTTCTCATCTAAGGGCACCGAAAGTGTGAATCATCTAAATTTAACTGTCAATCCCCCACTTTTGGCTTCAGTTGAAGTGATTGCCGATAGTTCCACTAAGAATATATCAGCTTCTGCTGGAGACGGTATGTCAATTGCATGTGGAATCATTGAT
Source organism: Linderniella brevidens (assembly GCA_004919715.1). Classification (NCBI taxonomy): domain Eukaryota; kingdom Viridiplantae; phylum Streptophyta; class Magnoliopsida; order Lamiales; family Linderniaceae; genus Linderniella; species Linderniella brevidens. The sequence continues at coordinate 3,062,474 of SWDC01000150.1, read as the reverse complement.
TATATCATTAATTGCTATGTAAGAAACTTAACTGTGACATTTGCACCTTTCGTATGAATGTCTTATAGCTGCTATTGATGTTGGGATCTCAGTTATGGAGCAGAAGGTGCCAAATGAGTTGCAAGAAGTTGGAAAGAGCCCTCTACTGACTAAATCTTCTGCGATTAGTTCTTCCTCTACTATAAGGCTGTTGTCACCTAACTGCAATAATCCATCGCTAGTGAGTGGATCACAAAAAGGTAGTTTTCATTTGAAAAAAAGCATTAAAAAGTTGCTAAGTACATGAATTGATTGCTGGGCTTGCGTTGTAATTCATACTTGATCGAGGTAATGTGAACTTTCAAATCACTTATGATACTATCATATTACATCAGAGACCATATTTAAATCTGAAAGTTGCACTTTCTTTATATGTAGCTTGGTATAGTTTAATGGCAAAGGCAAAGAAACTATCCTATATTTAATATTCTGGATTTTATTACACTATGATCCGTTAAGAAGAACATTCTCGGGGCAAAAAGTACTGTCACATGCACATTTTTTAATCCTGATTATCTCTTGAATATTCTGAACCTTTTCTTCTACAGTCGGCCCCGTCAGAGAGTGGAAGCCCAAGTCTGTAACCGTGAGTAACGATGAGGGTGCAACCATAGCTTCCCCATCTGAGGTTCCATTGGTGTCTTCAAAGGAAGCTACTACATCGGATTTGCAGAAGAAGATGGGCAAGTTGAGTGTTTCTGAAAGGAAACACGTGATTATTCCCGAGCACCTACACGTCCCAGAAGTCGAAAAGCTTGGATTTTGCTTTGGAAGTTTTGATGCCAGCTTTGGATTAGATTCGAACAAACACGTTGGCCCCGCAAGCGAGGAAAGTTTGCCTGTATCGGGATCTTCAGAGTCTGTGGATGATGAGCCTGTGACAGATGAGACAAAGATGAGGTGTGTTTCTCACTCTCTGCTCTGTTCTAATTCGGTCAGTTATGAAACACTTATTTTTAACCTTTAAACCCGCGCAATTTAATGTGCTCCATTTTTCTTGTTTTGCAGCTATCTACATGAGTCTGTAGCTGTAGATAATACTGTAGCAGAATATCGTGAAACCCTCAAATCACATTCACAAGACCCAGAAAATCTTCAATCTGTTGGGGTCGAAGCCACATCCTCTAGCACCATTGATAACGTTGTTGCTCCTTCAAATTACAATTTAAGTCCCGTGCCATCAGCTCTGACTTGTCAGTTTGCACCTTTGTTGATTTCGGACTCTCAAGCCCGTGATGCTCCTTGTCAGCCTTCATTTTCTGTACGTTTTCCCTCATTTCTTTTCCATATGTCATGTAATAGTTTACAGCGTAAGTATAATATATTTCCACCTACTGTATGTTTTTTTTTATTTATTTCATGATTTGCCTTGTCAGTTCCTCTTTCATTGGATGTGTGGGAGTGTGTGTCTTGAAATTTCGTCAGATATCACCGTTTTTTATTTTAATAATATGCTATGCAGATGCCTCAATCTGTTGACCCATCGAGCTATTATGCACAATTTTATCGTTCGGGGATGGATAGCAATGGTGGCATATCTCCTTTTCACACCGGTGGAGCTTCTATGAAAAATAATGGCAGTGCTCCCTTAGTCTCTGCACAGGCTCATCAGATTCCCCAAGAGGTTTGGGCTTTGTAACGTAATAGTCCCCTTTCTCGGTTTACCTTAACTTACAATAGAAATTCGATAAAGTAATATTCGGTTATTTAATAAACCCTCTAAGATAATATTTTTGGTCGGTCCCGACTAGGAGATAAGGTGCTAAATGAATAATTCGCTAAAATTATAAGATAATACAATTTCAATCATTTCTGTAGACCCTATATGAAATCTAAATTATTAATTCCTTATATACTCCATACTAGTACATGAATGATTAATGAAGGATCTTGAAAAAATGACCCAATTGTTTTTTGTTTAAATAAATTTCATCTTGAATCGCGTCTCTAATAAGATTGGAGATTGAAGGGTTCTTTCAAATTGATATATGTACATGGTACAATTATTAATTGGGAGATTGAAGGGTTCTTTCAAATTGATATACGAACATGGTACAGTTATTAATTGGGAGATTGAATGATTATTTCAAATTGGTTCATTCATTCGATACATATACGTAATACAATAATTACGTGAAAAGCTTGAAAGGTGTTTGTAAATTGAGTATTCCATTAAAAATTAGTGAAATATTACTAAATATATAAATTAATAAAATTTTAATTTATCCATTAATTAATAACTCTTTTAATAAATAAATTTTGCTGGTCCCAAGTGTATTAATTTGAGAATTTATACTGTAATTTGTTCATGAATCTGTTTTGAACGAATCGTATCTATTTGTTCTCACACTAATGTCCTGTTTTTCTGTCTTACTCGAGGTTTGTATTTTTATTTACTGTCTGAAAAATGTCATCAGTTTCAGGGCGGTTTCCCTCTTATTCTATCCCTGGCTTCTCCACTGCCTCTGACGACCCAAGCAGCTGGAGTGATGCAGAGCTCGATAAACCCGTCCCAGCAACCTCTTCACGTCTTCAGGCAGCCGTCGGTCGTTGCTCTTCCCCATTACAACAATATTCCTTACGGTGGTCCCTATTTCTCGCCATTTTACGTCCCACCCCCCACAGTTAATCCATATTTGAGCAATTCATTTCCCCAGCAACTTCAACCTGCAAAATATTCACAATCTCAGTACAAGCAAGGACTGAACACCGGTGCCCCAAATTACACTGGGTTGCCTGTAAACTATGGGGCTTATGGACTTTCAATGGCTCCCATTACTTTTTCATCTAACGAGGATAATGCTGCTGCATCTTATGCGAAGGAAAGCAACATCGATGCTGGTGGTCAACAGGTTTGTTTGTTTGTTTGTTTTTTCTTTGTTGTCTTGTTACTCGGGGGGTTAGGAGGAGAATTTATGCATCAAAGTTGCTTTTACTATTACAAGATGAAGGATGCTTAAATCTACCAGTGCGAAAAATGTTATGGAATTCATCATAACGTCCAAGTCATCCCTTGTCTGATTCTCTACAGTAGGGTTGATAACGACGAATGTCACCGTATTCTATATGTATTTAGTTATCGAATTGAATATTCGTATTCGTGTTTGATTTCTATTCGAATATCGAATATTTGATTTTATTTTACTTGTTTTTATGCAATATAAATAATATTATATTGAAGTATATGTTATATTTCAATAAATATAGAATTATTTTTATATATATATTGAATTATATATGTTATATTTAAATAAATATTGAGTTATTCGATAAATATTCGAATCGAATATCGTGATATTTTTAGTCGTATTCCAATATTTTTCGAATAAGGAAAACTATTTTTTATTCGATTCGATACTCAAATATATTCGAACTCTAATTGTAAATCTCGACTCGAACCAAAAAAATTCGATTCATTTGCAACCCTACTCTTACCATCACAGTTCTTGATTCTTTTATCTGTTCCATGGCGTGTTATTATACTTTGAACTGCACTGATATTATGAGTGTATTCTTTTGTTTAGAGTGAAGGTTCAAATGTTTGGTTCGCTAGGGACATTCCTGCTTTCTACAATGTTCCCCAGGCTCAATTGGCTTTAACGCCCAATCATCAGCAGGGCCATGGTACAACTTTTACCAGATTTCTCCACCCCGCTGATATTGGAGGACAAAATGCCACAGTTTACCAGCAACCGCGGATTAATTGGCCTGGTGACTATTAAGCAAAGACTAGTAGAGAGGCCCTTTCTTCCTGTTAAGATTTTGCCTAGCTCAAATCCCAGCTCTTGACTACTAATTCACAAGCAAGATCTGATTTGAAGAATAAACCGGGATTGTCTTAACTGTGTGTAAATTAATTTTGCAAAAGTTCAATCAACTTGGGATATACTGTAATCTGCACCCCCCCCCCCCCTGTTGCTAGTTTACAAAAAGTTAATGGGGTCTGTGTTTCTTGTTTCCTAGTTATACCCTTCTACCTGTTTTCTGTAGTTTACTTGAGAAGTTTGATTTGTTTTTCTCTTCCCCGTAAAACGGTAAATTTCTAATGGTAGTTTGAAACTCGAGCGGTTTTATATGTCTCATGTGAGGTTTCGGTATGTATTCGATTTGCTTTTGGTCCCGTTTACTTTTGTTCGACCCCCGTTGCGTCGAGTCTTTCTTACTTGTAAAGTTAAGCTTTATCCATAGCAAAAAAGATGTACTTCCGAGCTTTTGTAACTTGTAATCTTTCACTTTCACCTGTGATAATCTTTCTTCTTTTGTGGTTTTGTTGTCTTTGCGATGAGCATTTGTGTTTTCGGCTTGTTTGGGTTGTTCGTTGGTAATCCCGTACCCGTTATTTGTAAGTCGCGTTGGACATCGAGTTGTATTTTACGATCCGTTCGGCACGGAGACGTACATGATCAATCTTTTGTTTTTGGTATTTTGTTTGAGATTATTCATCCCATGTAGGAAAGACTCCATAAATAAATATGTTTCTACTGTCTCCAATTGATTTTAGGATATAGTCCTCAATTTAACATGGTATCAGAGCAGTTCAATCTGCGTGTTGTCTTGTTCGTTTAATTGACCGTCATCCGATTTGATATTTTCACGTGTTGGGCTTTGAATCGCGCCACTCGTGAGGGACATGTTGAGATTATTTGTTCCGCATTTGGAAACTGATTTCACCCGACTCAATATATAAATAAAAAAAATCTTTCCTGCAATTATCTCTCAATTTAATAATTTTCGATCATTCTCTCCTTACAGGACAGTGCAACCTCTTAATGCAAAAAACATGTGTTATTGTTGTTCATGCGGATACCCCGCCGTTCGTCGGGTCAGTTTCGGGTATTTATGTAATCGACTTATTGGATTCGATCCCATCCCTATACCGATTTAATTGTCCTATTCATTCTTTACAATCTTTTTATTGCTGTCACTTGTCGCTTGCCAAAGCATTGCTGCCTTTTATTGAGACAAAGTTTCTCGTTGTCTCAAACACAGCATAAGAATTACCGACATCATATGCCGTCTTTGCTCATTACAGTCGGTCGCGAAATTACCAAATATCACCTCTTCTCTCGTACTCACCGTTGAGTGCTTACAATGCCACTTGCTTTTAATTTAAGTCTTTATCCCCTTCCTTCGCTGCCCGCAATAATTTTCTTCCTCCAACATGCTCCACAAAATCTTCTCACGGAAAATCAAATCCACCGTTCCAATAGCCTTAGGCCTGAAAGAAAAGAAATCCCGGGCCTTAAAGATCATCCACGTAGGCGGCCGGGCGGAACGCTACTACATGGCGGTCCCTGCATATGCAATCATAGAGAAGAACCCTTCTTTCGTCCTGGCCCGGCCCGAGATCTTCAAGAGGCCTTGGGATTCCGTTGTTCGGCCCGAAGAGATGTTAGTTCCCGGAGAGAGATACTATCTCGTCCCACGGCACACGGTGAATAAGCTCATGAGGCGGCCCGTTGCGAGGCCCGTCGGGCCCGCCGATTCGGATTCCTCGATCGATTCGTCTCGGGACGAGCTTAGCGGCGGAAGAAAGCCCGGGATTTTGGCCAACCACGGGTTGAGAGTGGAGAAGAGGAATCGGCGCGTGAGGTTCCTTGGGCTCGAGAAGAAAATCAATACAAACAATGATTCGCCGGAGATTAGGTTGAAGAGTGGGGACGATGCGGTAAGGAAGAAAAGGGTTCGACGTGTGATTGCATGGGAACCATCGCTTGATGCTATTAACGAATGAGATATAGAGAGGGTTTTCTTTTTTTTTTTTTTCTAATTTTTTGTTCTCATTTCATTAAAATAATAATACGAAAAGAAGAGTATAAGTGGGTTTGATCTTTCCTTTTTTTTCTCGAGCGATCGACCCACATCTTTACATTGCTGCTGGTTGTAACCAAGATTGATTTCGGTCTATTTGATTTCGTGTAATAATGCTCCGTGTAATGATTAGATTATCGCGCAGATGTTTTTTTAGTCAATATTGATCAAAAGGTTGCTTGCACCACTCGGCACACATAGCCTCGGCGATTCACAGGCTGGCAACCTCGTAAACCCTCATTGGGAGACGAGTAGTCGCCTTATTATGTATCCTGGAGCCAACCTGCAAAAATTGCAAATAGGGTTTTGATATGTTGATCATATATGTCAATTGATCGAATTCCGCACATCTTCAATTGGTTGAATCTTACTTGGACTTCTTGATTATCATAATCTATGTTGACTTGGGACGATACACGCATGCTGGGAAGATTAATCTCGCTGAAAGTCGGGCCGATATTGAGGTTATGATTCATTTCAAATTGAAGTTGGTCGAAATATGGACTAACTAGCGCTTTTGTGGGGATACACCTATGGACATGCGAAAAAAAATGGGCCACACTAGTACAAAACACCTGATAGTGAATGTTTAGGATGAGTTATTTTGGGCGATAAGGACCCTTAAAGCCTTTCAATTGACTATATGTGATTTGGTTTTTCTGAATTATTTGTTTAAATTTACTTTATATAGTTTATGTGTAATTGAAATGGATCGGAGTTGAATGTGTAGTATACGAACGACAATCGACACTTGGTTGGCGTGGAGGAACGAAATGTGCGGAGCATAATATGAGAAAAAGAGGCAATCAAAGATTTCATGTCCGTGTTTTAATTTTAATAATGTTAGGTGGTGGAATAGTGGCATTGTTAAGGACCATTTGCTAATAATTTGTTTTATGCTTGGGTATGCTAATTGGATATGGCATGGTGAGGCCACCCACCATCACTGAAGCTAGTTGTGCGGGGGAAGGAACTAGTAACACAGTGCCACCTAACGCAGATGACGATTTTGTAGTTGATAGTTCATCTGGCGACAATGATCATATTGGGGACTTGCTGCGTGATGTCCAAGAGGATTTTGAGGAACCACCTATATTTGAAAATCTAGTTACATATCACTTTGTACAATATGTGCTCAAAACACACAATATTGTCTGTCGTGTTCAAGTTGTTGAATGTCAAAGCTGAATTTAGGGTTCTAGACAAGTGTTTCTCAATCCTCTTAGAAACATTCACGAGTAGAGCTGTCAAAAAAGTCCAAAGCCCGCGGCCTGGCCCGCCCAGGCTCATTAAAAGGGCGGGGCGGGCCTGAATCTTTTAGGCCCGACGGGGAGCGGGCAAAGCCCGCGCAGGCCGCGGGCTTTGGCGGGGCGGGAGGGCTACCCGCCTATTTTAAAAAAAATATATATTTTTTATTAATAAATTTAATATAAATGTAATAAATTACATAAATATATAATTAGTTTAGTGGTAAAAGTGCATTACCTTATACGTAAGGTACTGGGTTCGAACCCCAAGTCCACTTATTTTTTTTTTATTTTCTATTTTTTTTTATTTTTTAAAATTAGGCTGGCCCACACCCGCCCCTCCAGATGGCGGACTTTGGCGGGCTTTGGCTGGTTACAGGCGGGCCCGGCCCGTAGGCTCGTTTTGACCGCTCTATTTACGAGTATGCTTCCTGATGACAATGAGCTTTTGACGTCGACTTACGAGACAAAGAAGCTATTGTGCCCGTTGAATTTAGAATACAAGAGAATACATGCGTGTCTGCATACTTTATCGGGGCGAGTATGAATATGTCGATAAGTGTCCGATATGCGACACCTGGTGTCATAGACGAAAAGACGAAGTTAGCGGTGCTCCTGCTTAGGTAATGTGGTACTTACCAATAATTCCCCGATTAAAACGCATGTTCTCTAGCGCCGACGACGCTAAAATGTTGAGATGGCATGATGAAGAAAGGAAAAAAGATGGAAAATTGAGCCATCCAGCAGATTCCCCTCAATGGAAAAAGATTTATTTGTTGTGTCCTGCATTTGGAGGTGAGGTACGAAATCTCAGGCTTGGGCTGTGCACTGATGGGATAAACCCATTCGACGATTTGAGTAGCCGTCACATTTGACCGGTGCTGCCTTGTATCTACAATCTCCCTCCATGACTTACGATGAAAAGAACTACATCATGTTGTCGTTGTTAATATTCAGTCCAAAACAACCTGGAAATGAC